>BSBM01001116.1:1200000-1730000 GCA_027924585.1 Larix kaempferi
TTTCAGATTTATCCAAACATCTTAGAAGCATCCCTCCTGGATCTCTCCAATACAATACTTGGTCAACTAAGCAATATTTTGTAGTTTTGAGCTTTAATGATCAACATTATTTTTTATTTAAATGAGAAGGACATTACAAATATAATAGAAAATAAACTATGTCACCATACCAGAGAGACTCAACATATTTGTCATAAGTCTGCTCTTTACTGTGTTCTATTTGCAATCCATTTTGTACGGTCTGATTAGCGACCAAATGAAGACCTAATGCTTCACAATTTGAATATGCAAGAAGTTTGGCTAAACCTTGTCCTTTCACCAATTTAGTAGGCCTGATTTCAACATCATATTCCATAATATTTTCTATCCAATGCCCTCTTTTTCCTTCACTACCAGGTTGTACTAAAATTTCTTTGATTGCAACATTAGGTACATAAGCCATGATTCTGGAATGTAAAACATAAATTCTGAAAAATTTCAAAGCTTTGACTAATGCATAAGCTTGCTTTTCTAATATACTGTATTTGAGTTCGGAATCCCTCAAGGTTTTACTAAAGAAAGCAATTGGCTGTTCTAAACCATTTAAATTTTTTTGTAAAAGAACTGTTGCTATGGTATCTTCAGAAGCGAAGGAAAATGTCTGAACTTCTTTTAAAAAATATGGAATTACCAAGACTGGGGCTTTAGTGAGAGCTTGTTTTATATTTTCAAATGATGATCTAGCTTCAATTGTCCATTTCACCTCTTGGTTCTTTTTCAACATTTTTTTTATTTGCTTGATAATTTCTACAAAATTGGGAATGAACCATCTTAAAAAATTGATTTTCCCAACAAAATACTGAACATATTTCTTACTTCTAGGAATGCTGATTTTCATAATAGCTTTGACACATTCAATATCTATCTTAATTCCATCAACTGAAACTATATGGACTAAAATATTTCCTTCTTGCATAGCGAAATGAGATTTTTTAGGATTTAAAGACAATCCAAATTTTCTACATTTAACGAATGTCCGTTTAAGGTGTTTGAGGTGAGCTTCATCAGAGTTAGAAAAAACTGTAATATCATCTAAATAAATCACCACAAACTTCTCACTTTCTCCAACAAAATCTATATCCACAACCCTCTGAAAGGTTGCACATGCATTCATGAGACCAAATGGCATTTTGTCGTACATGAATGTTCCCAAGGAGTAGTAAAAGCTGTTTTTTCTCTATCATCTGGATGTACAACAATCTGATTATACCATGAGAATCCATCAATCATGGATATCCTTTTAGGACCAACCACTTTCTGTAAAATTTGTTCAATCTTAGGCAACATATAATTATCTTTAAGTGAATACCTATTCAGATTTCGAAAATCTACACAAAGTCTTATTTCACCATTTTTCTTATGTACTAGCACTAAATTTGATACCAAAGAAGAATATCTAAGAGGTAATATGATATTTGCATCCAATAAATTTTTAACCTCATTTTCAATAAATGGTAGCAATGCTGGATTGATTCTTCTAAGTTTCTGTCTGAAAGGTTTAGTGTTAGGATTCAATGGAATCTTGTACTGAATTATGCTAGTGTCATAGGTCTTCAGATCTTCGTAAGACCAAGAAAAAATATCAAAACATTATTTTAAAAGTTTAACTTACCTATTTCTTTCTTCATTTGAAAGTGCCTTAGATACCTTAACCATTTTTCGTTGATCAACAATACCAATATTACAACTCAAAACATTCTCTTTAGAAGACTGCATAGTAGGATTGAATATGGTGCCATCTTTGGAAAACAATATTTCAAGAGGACCACGACCTTTTAGAATGATATTTCCTTTCAATTCAATTATTTTATGATTAACAATTGAATTTTCAGAACATGAAGCACTTTCATCAAACTCATCATCTTGATCTTGATCAATCAATGAAGTGGAAATCTCACATGTCAATTCCAAAAACGTTTTAATTTCCTGATCATCATGGAACACCTTCCATTGCTTGAAGTTATCTGTAACTGAAGGTATGTATTTAGACTCAATTGGATACCTGAGTTGAGTTTGTTTCGGAATTCTAAAATAGGTGGCTGCCAAATCCAAAGAGTTTGTTGTTTGATTATGATATCTAGGAATGAAGGATATGTTAAAAGCTAAAAAGAAATTGATCCATAAGATCCCATACTTCATTTATATAAACTTTCAACAACTCTTATTTTACTTGATAAACATTCTTTACTTGCTGAACCACTAACTCAAAGTCGCTAAAAACAGTAAGCTGTTGAATTTTCAAATCTTTTGCAGCCCTTAAACTAAGAATTAATGCTTCATACTCAGCTATATTATTGGTTGTTTGAAATTCCAATTTATATATCAGAGATATTATGTCACCTCCTAGATAAATGAGTACAATACCTGCCCCTGCTCCTTCTTTGGATGATGAACCATCAAAATACATCTGCCATAAACTATCCTGAGTTTCAACACTGTGCTAAACTGGTACTTCTTTCTCAACTTGCAAAACACCACTTGTATCATTATCATTCAAGTGCAACATACACGATCCCATATCCTCTTCAATGGCATAAATTGGGTGATTTGTTGGATTATCATTATCACTTACCAAATAATCCAACTACATTTCTCTATATAACCTTATTTTTTCTCCTCCAAAAATTAGGATAGTTTCATAAGAAAGGTCCATTTGCAAAGTACCTCCTAGTCTTTTTTCCCAAGATCTCGACAACAACATCCGAATTTAGGTGCATTATCATCAATTACCACATCCATATGACACTTTTCATTGGTAATTGAGTAAGACTGACAACAAGGTCCTTAATGACTCATAGAAACTTAACTCCTCTTGAATCAAAGGAAAACAAGTCATGATAAGGTTTGGTAATGCTTAACCCTAGGGATTCCATTACAACTTTGGGCATGAGATTATGGGAAGCATCGAAATATAATAGACAATTATGCAACATATTTTCATGGAATGTAAGAGTGACATAGAAAGGTGGACGAAAATCAGTTTTATTTTCAAATTTATCAGGCGAGGAAGGACCAAAAAATAATAGTGGGATGTTCATCTTGCAAGTTAACAACATCAGAAGGGATTTGTCTGATTTGTGAATTTAGCAGCTTAAGAGCATGATCCATATATGAATGTGTCTTCATAAGTTCTGTTAATGGGACACAGATTTTGATCTTACTAAGATCATATTCAAAATTAAATCCTTGGACATTTTTACTAGTTTCTTAAGCTTCCACAAGCTTGTTTCTACTGACGTGTTGATCCTACTTCTTTTCAATAGAAGAATCGGGTGACTGCTTGATAGAAGAAACCACTTTTTTCTTAGGAATTTGAGAAACTTGTTTGGATCAAGATCTTAAATTATAAGATTTCTTAGGATTTGTTTGATAAACACTAGCTGAACATATGGGATTGGGATCATTTTGCTGATGGGAATATTGATCAAAATATATAGAATCTTGATAGTGATTTTTAGTAAGAAAACCTTCAGATGATTCCTCTCTAGATGGTTGATGTCTTGATCTAGATATTCCAATTCCAATTCCTCAACCTCTTCATCTTTTTCCAACAAGTTATTTTTGAAAGGAGGATATACTCTTTGATCATCATTATTTCTCCTTTCTCTTTGATCATAATTATTTCTTCTTTCTATAGATAAAAACCTAGGAACAAAAGGGTGTCTGAACTGATTTGGATTTGGAATATCTTCCTCTTGGGTAGGTATGTTTTGAGTTTTATTCTCGATTTCCAATCTACTTATTTTTGAAGATAAATTCTTGATGAGTTTGGTCATCTCATCCATAAGTAAGTTTCGTAGAAGTCCCAGTCGGCTTAATTTTGGCATGGATCTTACTATACATTTTATTAAAACTCTTGGTAAAATCAGTAACTATCTTACCTTGTTTTCTTTTCAAATCTCCAAACTCAGTTATATAATAAATATAATCCTTGGTATCTACCCACTGTTTCATAAAAACTTATTACAGAACTTGAATCCCATCTATTAAATTAGCTGGTAATTCTCTAAACCATTTCCTGACCTCTCCATCTAAACTTTGAACAAAGAATCACATCCAAACATCCTGATGTTCAATATTTTGGTTATCAACATAGATCAAATAAGCATTCCAATGTTCTTCTACTGTAACCTCACCTTGACCATTAAACCTTGAAAGATATTTGTGATAATCACCTCTATGAAGGGCATTAAGTGGATGAGGTAAAAATAATGGGGCATATATAGAAACCACTATGGAATCCATTCTATTGGGAGATGACCATCCATATTTGGGACCATCTGAGTTTGTGGAGAAAGTGGTGGTTTAACCACCCACCAATTGACTAATTGGAAGTTTACTTGTGAGAGGTGTATAAGGTGATAAATGAGGTTTAAAGAAGTCAAACTGTTGAGAATTTAAGAGTTCTTCTTTTATTTTTGTTGATGATAAAGGATTAGTATGGAATTCAAAATTATCAACTCAAGTAGTAGGAATTAAACTATGAAAATAAGGAATAGTAATATGTAAATCCTGCATCCTTTCTTCCCCCAAAATTGACAAGTATGAAGAAATAAAGTTATGATTGAACTCACCTAGAATTTTTGGAGATGAGGAATACTGAAATCTTCCTGATGATGTAGAACCAAGATTTTGTCTGGATTCCCTCAAAATCCGTTCTGGATCTGGAACCCCTGAATTTATTGGAGATGTACGATTTCCCCTGGTCGCAATCCTCTTTGGAGCCACAATTACTTCTTGAAGAACATGTGAAAATGTGTTAGGATATTTAGACACTTAGGAGTTAGTTAAGATCAACTTGTGTAATATATCCGTTAGGGATAGTGTGTTTCTTTAGTATGCATTA
Organism: Larix kaempferi; assembly: GCA_027924585.1. Classification (NCBI taxonomy): domain Eukaryota; kingdom Viridiplantae; phylum Streptophyta; class Pinopsida; order Pinales; family Pinaceae; genus Larix; species Larix kaempferi. Next base: position 1,204,886 of record BSBM01001116.1, read on the forward strand.
GTATGCATTTGTAAATACTTAATCCGACGGTCACGATATGTTTCCGACATAGAGTGATCCGACGGCTCAACTTCTCTTAGATAAAACATAACCTTGATCCGTGGCTTAACACCCGATTGGTCCATGATCTCTATTTAAAGAGCATGGAGGGTCATTGTTTAGTTGATCGATTATGAGAAGCTCATTTGTAACTTTCTTTCTTTGCATAATAAATTGTCCCGTAGAAGCTATTTGGCCGGGGCCGTGGAGTGTTTCCCTCAAGAGGGTTTAAACCACGTCAAAACATCGGTGTGTTGATCTGTGATCTGTTTGTGTGAAGTGGTTGCTCTTGGTGTTCGGTCCTTTGGTAGTACCCTGTGTACCCGAACATGGTATCAGAGCTTTTATGAAGTGCCGCTTCCGGTTATGATCTAGATCTTGAACTGCTGTTGCCGAAACTCGAAAGGGTTTCTAGTTCTGGTATTTCTGTGCATTTCTGGGCTGTGGGAGGTGTTCCATTGCGTCCGGAGCGTCGTTTCCATTGGGAAATAGTTTTCGTTTGATCGAAAACGGTATAATGTTACAGTGACGCATTTTTTTTATTTCGTTTTTGAAAAGAAAAAAATCTCATATTTCATTTTTTTTACTGTTAGATTTTTTTTGGTTCGGATTGTTGCTTTCCCGTCTGCGTATGCTCTTTGCCGTGCACCTTGAGCGATCTCGGCAAATCAGAAACAGAAAGGGAAAGGGTTTTTTCGGCTGCGTATGCTCTTTGCCGTGCACTTTGCGCGATCTCGGCAAATCAGAAACAGAGAGAAAACGTAGACTTTCCGGGCAAGCTAACAAGATCTAACTCCACAAGTGTGGAAAAGTTTTTTTTGTTTCGTTTTGTGGTTTGTTTTGCAGGAAAAAGGGCAAGCACGCAAACCGAGCAAGAAGAGTAAAAAAAAAAAAAAAAAAAAAAGCCCCCTTCCTCATTTCCATATTTTACATACTTTATTCCTTAATAGGTCTTGAGTTCAAGTCTTAGGAAGTTACTTTTAAAAAGAAAAGTGCATGCAATTTCTATTTTCAAGTTACTTTATTGTAAAAGTGCATCTCACTTAAATAATAAAAAATAAAAATACAAGTGAGTCACTTAAGCTTTTTATTTATTGTTGCACTATTTAAAAGTAATATCATTGTAAAAGTGAAATCACTTATTTTACAAAAGTGATTCACTTAAAAGCAACTTTTTTGTAAAGTGATTGTCAAAAGGTTCATCTTGGGAAGAGGGGGGTTCTTTTTTTTGCTGGACATTCTCTAGCTGCCACGTCACTATTGGGGACATCTTCAACAGGTTCTTTGTTCAAGCATAACTTCATCATACAGAGTCCGTTTTCAGTGCCGTTTTTTTTGAAACCGCCAATTTTTTCGAGCTCTTCACATCCGGACTATTGGTTTCTGCTTTCACAGCCATTAATTTACAAATATGGCCGCCCTTTGTGATATTCTACTTAACAGTTCCAACTATTTCTCATGGAAATCCCGTATGGAGGATGTTCTACGAAGTAGGGGACTTTTCAGAATTACAACAGGGAAAGAAAAAGAACCCACTGATGATGATAAGAAAATAAAATGGGCAAATAGATGTGATGAAGCTCGTGGATTGATTGGGATGTCAATCTCTACTGATTTGCGATTCCACATATCTGGAATTGATGAACCTAATGCTGCTTGGGACAAGTTGGAAACTGTGTTTGGTAAACACAATGAAATTCGAGGTCACCAACTCGAAAATGAGTTGATTTCTTTAAATCCAAGTGACTTTTCATGCATTCAAGATTATTTATCTAAGTACAAAACTCTCAAGCTCTTATGTGCAGAATGTAAGATTGAGAGGGAAGACAAACAATGCATTTATCATATTCTTTCCAAACTTGGACCTGCATATTCTGTTTTTGTATCTACATTTTACTCCATGAAAGCGTCATTGAATGCAGCTAGCTATCAAGAGCCTAGTCTTGAATCCTTTTGTGATTCCTTGATTAGAGAACAAGATAAACTCATTCATCTTGGAATAATCAATAATGCAGATACATCTGGGAAAGCCTTATTGTCCCAACAGAAAGAAAAGTCCAAGCCTCCCAAGAAACAAAATTTTCGCAATAATAAGTCAAACAAGGGTCCAAAACCCTCTCAGTCAGCTCCTTCTTTAAAAAATGACAAAGGATCCAATCCAAAAGGCAAGAAGACTGAGCGTCATTGCAACTATTGCGGGAAAGATAATCATGATGAATCTAAGTGTTTCAAGAAGATGGCAGCCTTGGAAGCAGCAATGAAGAAGCACCACATCAGCCTAGATTCGCCTTCAGAATCTGCCTCTCATGGACATGCACTTTGTGCTTCTGGTTATTCTTATAATGCATCTTCTTCTTCTACTTCAAATGAATGGCTCATTGATTCTGGAGCATCTTATCATATGGCTAAGGATCAAGCCATCTTTTCTACTATGCATGAATGTAACACCAAACAAATATTTGTTGGTGATGATAGATCTCTAAGTGTTGTAGGAGCTGGAACAGTTCCAGTAGATAATGGTCATTTTAATGATGTACTATGTGTTCCAAGAATTTCCTGCAATTTGTTATCAGTCTATCAGATCACTCATTCTGGTGAAGGTAAAACTGTGACCTTTACACCTCACCAAGTTGTAATCAAGGATTTTAAAGATCCTCAACAGGTTCTAGCTACCGGAATTGTTGATGATATTACCAGGTTGTACAAGTTTAACAACTTTGGGTCATCACCTTTCCCTTCAGTTTTTGTTGCTCATAGTGATAACTTGAGCAAACTTTGGCATGAGCGATTTGGTCACTTAAATTATCGCTCATTGCAACAACTATGTAAAGAAAATATGGTGACAGGTCTTCCGATGGTATCTTGCAGAGATGGTGTTTGTTCCGGTTGTGTACTCGGAAAACATCATCGGGACAGTTTTGACAAACGTGCCTCTTGGCACGCCTCGGTTCCCTTGGAGCTTGTGCATAGTGACTTGTGTGGTCCTCTTCCATCTGCTTCCTTTTCTGGTTTCAAATATTTCTTAACTTTCATTGATGATTACACCAGACGCACTTGGGTTTATTTCCTAAAACTTAAGAGCGAAGTATTTAACATGTTCTTGGCCTACAAGGCCCTTGTTGAAAAACAATCTGGTCATCAAATTATCAAGTTAAGATCTGACAATGGAGGAGAATATGTTAACAAACAGTTCACTACTTTCTGCACTGAACAAGGCATCCAACAACAGCACACTGTTCCATATACACCACAACAAAATGGTGTAGCTGAGCGGAAGAACCGCACTTTAAAAGAAATGGCTAATTGTATGATCCAATCTAAGGGACTAAGTCTTCAATTTTGGGCTGAAGCCATTAATTGTGCAAATTACATAGTTAATCGCACCCCCACAAAAGCATTACAAGGTATAACACTGGAAGAAGCATGGAGTAAAATTAAACCTGATGTAAGTCACTTTCGTGTGTTTGGTAGTGAAGCATGGGCTCACATTCCAGATGAAAAACGGAAAGCATTGCAGCCTAAAAGTGAAAAGTGCATATTTGTTGGATATTCTGAAGATGTAAAAGGTTATAGACTTCTTCAACCACCTTCTCATGCTATAATCATTAGAAGAGATGTTAAATTTGATGAAAATATCTTGGCCTGCGAGCCTAACTCGGCGAGTGTGCCATCTTTGGCCTGCGAGCCTGATTCGGCGTTTGTGCCTTCTTCTTCTTCTTCCAACTTCCTTGACAGGTTTCCAACTCCAGTTTCTGATGATGACAGTGAGGATGAAAATCCACCTCCGCCTGCTCATGTTCCTCCAGTTGCACCAGCACAAGTGCTTCCTCGATGGGTCCGTTCAACATGTGAAGCAGCTGGTGATCTTGCCGGTGATCCTAGAGATCAACATCGAACACGTTCTCAGTTTCAGCGAGCCTCTTCTCTTTTGGCTCAAGTTTCCGAGAATCATGATCCAGAAACTTTTGCAGAAGCTTCAGGGAATCCAGATTGGGATGCAGCCATGGATGAAGAATATCGTTCCTTAATGGCGAACGATTCTTGGGATCTTGTACCTCTTCCAAAAGGAAGAAAACTTGTCAGATGTAAATGGGTCTACAGAACTAAGTATGCATCAGATGGAAGTGTTGAAAGACTTAAGGCAAGGTTAGTTGCCAAAGGTTTTTCTCAAGTTGAAGGGATTGACTACAATGAAACCTTTGCTCCCGTCACCAAAATGAACTCCATCCGCCTTGTTCTTTCCCTTGCAGCCTTACACAACTGGGAAGTCCATCAAATGGATGTCAAGTCTGCCTTCTTACATGGTGATTTACAGGAGGAAATTTACATGGAACAACCTCCTGGCTATGTTCAGAATAACTCTAGCCTTGTCTGTCGCCTTAAGAAATCCTTATATGGCCTTAAGCAAGCTCCTAGAGCTTGGTATGCCAAAATGGATAACTTTCTCCTTGACACTGGTTTTTCTAGATGCCATTCTGACCCCAATGTCTATACCAAGAAAGTAGGAAACCATCTCATCATACTTGTTCTATATGTTGATGACCTTATTCTTACTGGTAGTGACCCTAAGCTTATAACCCATGTGAAATCCAGTCTTAAACAAACTTTTGAAATGTCAGACTTAGGACATTTGCATTATTTTCTTGGTCTCCAAGTTCTGCAAACCAAAGAAGGAATCTTTCTTTCTCAGTCTAAGTATGCTTGTGACCTTCTTTGTCGCTTTCACATGGAAGATTGTAAACCAACCCCTTCTCCCTTCCAGTCTGGAGTCAAACTTTCTGCCACTTGTACTTCACCTGAAGTAGATGCCACCTTGTATCGTTAGCTTGTTGGTAGTCTTTTATACTTGACTCATTCCCGTCCTGACCTTTCCTTTGCCGTTGGTCGAGTTGCCCGTTATATGCAGACACCTCATGAAAGTCACTGGAAAGCAGCTAAAAGAATACTTCGATATATTCGAGGTACAGTTCAGTTTGGGATTCATTACAGTACAGGGGGGAAACCTTTGTTGGTTGGTTTCACTGATTCAGATTGGGCCGGCGATCCTGATGATCGAAAGTCTACTGCAGGTTATGTTTTCAATCTGGGATCTGGACCTATTACTTGGGCTTGTAAGAAACAACAAGCTCTTGCTCTTTCTTCAGCAGAGGCAGAATATCGAGCAGCAGTTAATGCCAGTCAAGAAGCTTTATGGCTTCGACAGATCCTTTCAGAGTTTGGATTCGAGCAGCAGCAGCCTACTCCACTTTGGTGCGACAATCAAAGTGCCATCAAGCTTGCCAAAGATCCAGTTCTACATCAACGCAGCAAACACATTGAGCTACATATGCACTTCATCAGAAATCTTGTTCATGATCGTGTTCTCGAAGTGCTCTTTTGCCCTACAGATGATCAAGTTGCAGACATCTTCACCAAGTCTCTTACAGAAGCGAAGTTTTCTAAACTTCGATCTATGTTAGGAGTTCAGGAACTTGTCATTAAGGGGGGATAGGCTCTAATGCCTCCTTCCTTCTCCTAATAGTGTCACTTTTGTAAATCCTTCAATCCTATCCCAAGTTGTTCTTAAGGGGGGATGTTAGGATATTTAGACACTTAGGAGTTAGTTAAGATCAACTTGTGTAATATATTCGTTAGGGATAGTGTGTTTCTTTAGTATGCATTAGTATGCATTTGTAAATACTTAATCCGACGGTCACGATATGTTTCCGACATAGAGTGATCCGACGGCTCAACTTCTCTTAGATCAAACCTAACCTTGATCCGTGGCTTAACACCCGATTGGTCCATGATCTCTATTTAAAGAGCATGGAGGGTCATTGTTTAGTTGATCGATTATGAGAAGCTCATTTGTAACTTTCTTTCTTTGCATAATAAATTGTCCCGTAGAAGCTATTTGGCCGGGGCCGTGGAGTGTTTCCCTCAAGAGGGTTTAAACCACGTCAAAACATCGGTGTGTTGATCTGTGATCTGTTTGTGTGAAGTGGTTGCTCTTGGTGTTCGGTCCTTTGGTAGTACCCTGTGTACCCGAACAAAATGTAGTCTATGAAATTGTACTGATCTTGTTCACTTTCAAAATCAGACCTAAAGATATCAATTCCCAGGGAAAATATTTACCTTCGTTCCTCTGTTCCCCGACAACAACGCCAAAAGATGTTTGCACTGAAGTTTGTACTTAGACTACGGAAGTGCAAAGCCCAGACATCCAAAACAAAATATGAAAATGGATGATTTTTTATAAATGATGAAGGAATCATTTAGGATTAGGGAAGTGAAATATAAAAGAAGTGATCAATGACATATGATGATTAAATCAATAAATAAAATTAAAGACTGGGTGAACATGAACAAATCATAAACGTAAACCAATTTAAAGAACTAATACTCGAGAGATATATATTCCAAATATCAGATTAAAGTATCATAGACAGAAAAAACATTCCAGATATGAAATATAGAAAAACACACAAACTCAAAATCATCTTAGGATAAATACTTTATTAGAAAATGAAGTGTTGAGCAAGGTAATCACACATATCTACAAATTTTACTAATATAATGAATTAAACTGGCTTATATAATATATATGTCATTCCAAAATACAGTCTCCAATGTACTTACAGAGAATCAACCATATGTCCTTTTGAACAAACTTGATATCATCTATCCCCATTCCAGAAAAAAAACCACCCCTCGAACTACAACTATCATTGTCCTTTTTATAATTACATAGGAGTTTCAAAACAATTAACAGATCCACTTTTTAAGGATCGAATCTGCTTAAAGTAGAAGAAAGATTTACAAAATAAACTATTTTATAAAAATAGAAAAAACTGACTCCTCGAATATGTGACTGCTTAAATATATCTTGACGAGTCATCTTGAAATTGATTGACAGGTGCATGACTGTCCACTAAGTCAAATATGACAAGATGCTTCAACCAATACTGTGATCCCATCTAATGCCTGCGATATTTTTTGAAGTCGAGCATGTTCTATTTCCATCACCTGGACTTTGTCTCGAAGTTATGTGTTTTGTCTTGTTAACTCTTCATTCTGCTGCTGAACATTCCTCTTTCTGCTATGAATATTTAATTAATATTATTAATTATAAATTAATAGTTTATTAGGTTACTAAGTGAAAGGGCGTAACCCTTCACTATGCTTCCTCAAACCCTATAAAAGGCGATCTTATTGTAATTTATCAACATCATCAAATATATTATTATTATCTATTATTCAATATGAGAGTCGGATTCGACTATTAACCTAGTGAACATATACGTTCACTACATTTGGTATCAGAGCCGGATTCGCTCCTACACTCTGAGCTCAGACTCGACTCATCAATATTTGCTCCGCTAGCTCTACTGCTGCTTACGTTCTCTTCACCTGGGGCCACACCCCACGCCCAACTCGACACTCCTTCCGCTGCTCCATCGCCCCATCTCCAACCACACCGACTGTTCCATCTCCATTCGCTATTTCCCCTACGACCTTCCACATTCACTGCCTCTCATCGCCCATCTCTACACCTTACTCTCACGCTCACGCAGCCTCCCTCTCTGGCACAATCCATTCCCGCGCACCTCCACACAGGCTGCAGCTCCGAACGCCTTCTCACACCACCGACTTGCTGCACCCTCACTGCAATTCCTCCCTTCTCCCCAGCTCTCCCGCCTGCCTCTTCTTCCACACGTGCCCCTCCTGCAAGTTTCACTCCACATCCCTATCCACTCACGCGTCCACACTAATACATCTCCCTCCACTCCCGCAGCCCTCCACCACCACTCCATCCTTCCCCCACGCTGCCTCCTCTTCCTTTAACACCACCACTCCATTCACCTCCCGCTTTGCTCCTTCCAAGCACCCCGCGCAGCCCCCAAGGCCCACAGCCTCCTCCACAACCTCCACCCTGCTCCCTCGTGCCGACTCTCTCCACCTCCCAGTCCTCCATGAATCTCCGCCCTCATCTCCCCCGTCACCTCACTCGCTCGCCCCTCGTTTCACACTTCACCAGCCCCTCCATCCTCCTTTCTTCCCCACCTGCTCGCTTTTTTCTCCTCCCGTTCTGTTTCGTGCAGCTCCCCAATTTTTCCACCTTCCATCGCCCTTCCACCTGCTCCATCCCTACCGCGTTACTCCTCTACGTTCTGTCCTCCCACCTCCATGTAAGCCCTACAAAACAAAACAAAATATAATAATAATATTATTATTTATTATTATATTCCTTAGCACCCCCAAATTCAAAACAAAATAATAAAATTATTATTGTTTATGTAATAATACATATTATTATTACAAAAAAAATAAAATAAAAAAATCCCCCTCTACAAGACCTATGGCGTCATTCAATGAAGAATTGATCAAGCTTTTTGAACAAATCAGTAAGGATATAATTGAAATAAAAAATTCTATTAACAATTTAACACTTACAGAAAATGAAGATGTATGTGAAAATTCCGTAGAAGAAGCCACTAAAACTGAGGTAAAAGAAAAAGATGTAGTAGACCATTATATCAACCATGATGAAAGTAATGGCATTGATCAAGATAATATGCAAGACAAATATACCACACATCCTATTAATGAAGAAACCAACAACGAAATATTTGATAAGGAGGAAGATACAAAAAACTATTATGTCAACCAAGAAGAGAGTATGGATCTTGATCAAAATTGCAGCAAGAAGCAAGCCAATTATGCAGTCAAGTATCTGAAGGAAGCTGTATGCACAAAGGAAGAAAATACAAAAGAACTTTTGATAAAGACTAAAGAAAAGGGCAGTAGTGAAGATCAATACATCAACAAGAATGTCACATACATAAACACACGAAGAGAAGATGTCATCATAAGGACCGCTATTAAGAACATCAATAAGAACAACTATAAGGTTAATCGGAATAACAACATGAAAATAGTTATTATGGGAAAGTTGATCGAGTCTGTTCAATCAAGAACAAAAATAGTTAAAAGTAACAACCAAGCAAGCAGTAAAAACATAAACAAAACTTCACCAAATATAGATTTAATACAGATTCTGAAGCAAAAGAAACAAAAGGAAGCAATGGTCATAATCAAAATCACACCTCTCAGGTCATCAGTGCGACATAGAGCCAGAATAAAAGACGACATTAGGGAAATACTCAAGCTTTGAGGACAAAGCTTTCCTAAGGGGAAGGCAATGCTATGAATTTTTAATTAATATTATTAATTATAAATTAATAGTTTATTAGGTTACTAAGTGAAAGGGCGTAACCCTTCACTATGCTTCCTCAAACCCTATAAAAGGCGATCTTATTGTAATTTATCAACATCATCAAATATATTATTATTATTATCTATTATTCAATATGAGAGTCGGATTCAACTATTAACCTAGTGAACGGATACGTTCACTGCACTTTCTTTTTAGTACCTCCTTTGAAATTGTTATTAATTCGTGATAGTGACCATCAATTTCTTCTAAATCCTTTCTCAATCTTCTATTGGATAGCATGATTTTATCATTGGAGTCATTTAGATATTTGTAATATTGTAGTGATCTTTTAATCATTTCAATTTCTGATAATATATCCATTTGTGCTTGATGTGAAGGGCTTTCTACACTTTGTCTTGGAATATCTTCAACTTGTTCTTCGCCCATTAGTGACTCCTGAAATTTATTTATGCTTTGTTCATCAACATATTATTTTTGAGTCCTGGGACTGATAGGTTTTGAACTCATACCTATTTCGAAAGTTTGAACCTTTTGTTTGCCTTTAGCTTTATGATTTTCTCCAAGTATTTTTGGACAATTTTTCAGCCCCTTTTTAATGTTTTCTAAGATCTGTGCCACATTCTTAATTTCAGGATCTTCTTTATCGAAGAATCCTCAATAGTGGTCATCATGTCCTTCTTAAACTTAGGATCTTGAACAACTTTCATGTTCATCCTTAGTCTATTTTTGGGTCTAGTTTTTTGCCTCATTTGAATATTCTGAGGTTCTAAAGGAGTAACCAGAATTTCAACATTGGAGGAAAGATCTTCAATCATACCTGCTATTGTTGCTTTTTATTTCATATCATTAGGGGTATCTAGAGTTGGCATAGCTTCATCTTGTCACACATGAATTTTCTCTTCTACATGTGAAATTTCATGAACTGGTTCTATGATTGGCTCACCCTTTAAACTGAACTCTTCTTCAGATTGCTCTGTTTTCTGCTCTATTTTCCTTTTCCGTTTCCTAGAAGTATCCTGTGCCCCATGAATTTTGGGACCAATATGAGGGAATCTATTTTTACTGCCATAAGCTCTTGCCCTTTCTCCATTGATATGACCATTTGAACTATCATGATTTTCAGGTTTTTCTGGGCCAAAACTTGACCAAAATATATTTTTTCCAAGAACGATTCTACTTTCGAAGTTTAGTCAGCACCAGTAATTTAACTAACCCGTGATGAAAAATTGATTGGTTAGTGTAAACATGACGATTCTTGACTCTAGTGGCCATTTCAGCAAGGATCTTGAATAGATAAAAGGTTAAATTTAATTTTTATTGTCCATTTATATGAAGAAGAAATCTCAGGTGATACCTGTAAACTGTAGCAAACCTACCTTCACAGGTGATATATCGCTGTATAATACTCAAAGCATCTCTCCACTTCGGATTTACCCTGCTCAAATGTATCCCTTTATTCTAGTCTAGAGACTCATGTCCAGGTAGCAGATATAGATCTAAGTTAATTTCAAATGAGTGTTTTTTAAATCAACAATCACCTTCAACAGGAAACCCTATTTCATCTGCAATCGAAGTCTCGTTCAATTCAAATTTTAAAGTTTGAAGATTGATAGATGAGCCTGTGAAATTATGAGAAAAAGAGTGAGTAACCTCAATATTATATCCTATAATTCTTTCGAAGAAAGAATACCATCCAGTGGTCATGAACAACTTAGCTCATTCATGAATTTCTTATGTGCATTTCATATTGACTGGTTCAAATCTACAGAGCTTGTCGCTGCTTTTCTTCATAATGTCGAATGCTGGACACACGCTGGATCAAAATTTTTTGGAAAAACTCGAACCCGATTAAAGACAGATGTTGCATACTATCATAGCCAACAAAATGAGGAAATTAGGGCAAGATTTAGATAGTAACCCACAACATATTGGATGCATTTTTCGGACTATATGATATGTTTGACAGATGTGAATATGTCTAACATAAATCATGACTAATACATCTCTTTAAACCATCACATGATTATAGAACAAGTGTTGAGCCACAAACACTTATCATTTGACATTCCGACAGCGTTAGCCTGTGTGGCCTCCATGTATTACGCTATCAGAATGTGTAAAATTACATATGATAACAAATGATGAGCATCCTTCATAGAATAAGTTAGAACACATGTAAAATAATACTTTTGAAGACTTTAGGAAGATTTAAATAAATATTAGCCACTTTATAATTCATAATCTTGCAAAAAAAAGAAACAAAAATAGAAAAAGGGTCTAGAAACTATGGTTCAAGTTATAGGGAAAATGAAGAAATAAAAGAAAAGAAATACAAATATGGCAAAAGTAAAGGTACAAATCCAGTACTAACACTAGGAATCAAAACTAGCTAGTTTGACAAGGATTTAAGAAATAAATTTCAAACCACTTTCAGAATCTTTCTAAATTCTCCCTAGATATAGGTTAGGACATACTAAGGATTTGTATAATATAGAAAACAATCCAATACCTTACAATGGAACTTTTATGCATGTTTCACGCCTGGGAATATTTCCTTGGCAAAACCAAGGCTATCAATGTACATTCCCTGAGGACTTTTGTGGAAAACCAAGGATTTTGGTGCTCATTGAAGGAAATCATACCTGGGTTAGACTAAAATAATTATACCCCAACCTTATAAAAAAAAATTACAGAGGTTTATAATCAAATTGATAGGGTTTGGAGGAAATATAGCAAGTGCACTACTTTAGACTAGCTGACTAGTCTATTTACAGAAGATTCCAAACACCTCTAGAGAATCACGAAATTCATACTTAGGATTGTGTATGAGTTTATCAGGGTCTGATGGACCTGTATCAACTTACAAAAAGACCAATTATCTCACATAATGAATTTTATGATAATTACTGTAAAACTAGGCAATTTCCAATGCACAAAGAGCAAGCCTAGGAAAAGAGAATTACAAGCGACTTCAGTAATATTCAGATTTCTTCTCAGGATAGATATATTAAATAAAATACATATCATTTAAAAGTATCAATATATATTAGAATTATATAGCATCATTTGAAATTATATTAGATCCATACTTATAGACAATTCACAATTTTTCAATGGATTTTACAAGTAAGAGCTATGATCTCCAATAGAAGTAAGAAAGAATGGATAGAAACATAATATCAGATCCATATACAGAAGAAGAAAAATTTGGAATCTCTTGGATGGCTCAATATAATATGATTAAACTCACAGGGGTGCCATGGCTCTGTTAGCTCACTTCTTTGTATGAATTTCATAGTGAAATTTCACCTCAATCTTGCACTAGTCTCTGCAACAACATTGGAGGCTCAAGTTCTTTAGTATGAAGGATGGATCAGACTTGCGACTCATGATCTAATGGATGCACTAGATCTATGATGATGAATTGAATGCGGTTTGTATGGGGAACATCTAGGGGCGCATCTCCCAAACCACTAAGTAGCTAAGCTCTCAAGACAATTCTCAATACTAGAAAAATATGTGAGAGTGGTGAAATCCTCTCTCTTTTATAATCTAATTGGACATCTAGATACATTTAATGTGGTCTCCTTCCTTGAGCATTATTCCTCCTTAATTGCTTTTAGCAACTAAGCTTTTGCCCGCTTTATCCTTGCTTTGTTGCCTTTCCTCTTTGGATTGCTTTTCCTGCTTTTGGAAACATCCTGCTTTTCCTCTGCTTTTGCCTGCTTTTCTACTTCTTTATGCTTTATGGAATTTCCTGCTTTTCTTGTTTGCTTTCTGTTGCTTTCTATCTTTTTGTGGCTTTGTGAAATTTTCTTGATTTTCTCAAAGTTTCCATTTGGGTTGATAAATCACTAGGTCCACTTGACCTCATGTACCACCTTATCCACTTAGCACATGCATCTTAATTACATAAATTAAATATTATCAAAAATATATTAAAACCATAAGATTTTTAATCCTAAGTCTAAAAATTCAATAATTTGGCAATTAATACATCAAAATTCAACCCCTCTTTAATTAATTAATTAATGCCAACTGTCACTAGGACCCATGGGGTTGAATGGGTAGTGGTGGACCATGGTGGTATCAAAGAAAATGGGGACATTACAGTAGGTTCGTTCATAATCAGTCTAACCACTAGAAGGTAGTTCCCAATTAGAAAATTGGAGAAGTACAAAGAATATTCCAAGCTTGGATTACCATTATTTGATGGGATGAATTATACTTTTTGTAGCATAAGGATAAAATTGTTTTTGCAGTCACTAGGACTTGATGTTTGGTAGGCCGTAGTGAATGGATACACCTTACTAGATATTACTCTAACAGCAGGTACAACTGAAAGAAGACTCTTTGAATGTAATTCAAAGGCCATGTATGCTATTTTGGGTGGTTTATCGAGACCTCAGCAAAATAAATTTGGGACAAACTCAAGAATGTGTACGAAGGAAATGTTAAAGTCAAAGGGGCCAAGCTGCAAACTTACTGAAGATAATTGGAACACTTGAAAATGAAGGAAGATGAAGACATTGCACCTTATTTTATCCGAGTAGATGAAATTGTGAATACCATGAGATCTCTATGAGAAAATACTTAAAGTTCAGTAATTGTTCAAAAGATACTAAGATCTCTCCCAATGAGATTTGATTCTAAAATATCAACCCTAGAAGAAAGACAAAATATAGATAATTTAAGCATGTAAGAATTACATGGAATTCTTACAACATATGAAATGAGAACAAAAAAAGCCTAAATCCAACTAGAAGGGAAGCAACTTTCAAGACCTCCAAGAAGATAAGGAAGAACAAGCAAAAGTCAAAATCATGCTCATGCTCCAATTGCAGTGATGACTTAGACAATGAAGAAGAGGCCAACTTTGTGAGAAAGTTAAAAAGGGGAACCGACAAGTACAAAGGTAATATTCCTTTCAAATGTTTTAATTGTGGTAAATTTGGTCATTTTGCTTCCAAATGTCCTTATGCAAAAGGGTCAGATATTGATGAAGAAGAAGTTCCCAAGAAAGAAAATAAATATCAGAAAAGAGACGGGAAAGAAATAAAAAAATGCTTTTTGAAAAAGAAGGGTCTCTATTCAAAGGAGGATAGCTCCTCATCCGATGAACATGATGATAGTGATAGTGAATCATAAAGGGTGCTCTTCATGGCATAAGAAGAAAAATCTAAAGGTAATGAGGAAGAATATGAAGAAGGAGAAGTGAATATTGAGGAAAATTTCTCAACGCCTTAAGTGATATAAGAAAATAAAGGAAGAAAAACAAGTCACTTTGTAATGTCCCCTCCATGATGGTACCGTGGGAAATTCCACTAACCTATCTAATTCCCATATGTTCGAGTTGAATTCAAATTGAATAAGGAATTAATTGGCCTATATTCACTATGTAAATTCAAATGTAAATCAAGAAGGGTGATGTGGGTCATAAATTTGAAATAATAATGGAAATAAATTCATAAATGAGTTGGAAATGGTATAATCATCCAAGGAGGGTGAATAGGAGGATGAATGGCCCCCTTTGGAGGTTTAACTACCATCCAAGGTGGAAGGAATGCCATCACGAGGGAATATCATGAGTTGTAACCCCACTTGGGTTAAAAATAGCCAAGAAGGGTGCGTTAGGGGAAGAGTAACTCCAAAGGAATCTTATGAAGAGGAATCGGGCTAAAATAGCCAAGGAGGGCACATTAATGAAGTATAACCCCTAAAGAAAACTATGAAAACTTATGATAGATTCTATGACAATTTATGACAACCTATGACAAGCTATGACAACTCCAGGTCCTAAATTTAGCCAAGGAGGGCGCATGAGGGGAGAGTGGGCCCACAAGTCAATTGTAACTCCCCCAAATCAAGGAAGAGGGCCCCTAATTAAATTTGCCAAAGGTGGCTAAGGTCATATTTGCTCCAAATAACATTGGAAGTAAGTTGATGTGTCATGAATAGCGATTCTCTCCATTAATTTGAATTTTATTATTATTTTTATGAGAGAATTCTAGAATGAGGAGGAAAAGCCTCCATGAAGTTTATAAAAAGGCTATAGGAACATGAGGGGAAAGATTTTGATAATATTCAAATCGAATTGGATATCTATTGAGCTTCTCAAGCTTGGGAGATAAGCCCCTTTCCATTGTAACTAGTTATAGTGGTAAAATATTTCACCCTAGCTAGCATGAGAGGAGGAATCACCATGTTTTCCATGATTCCTCTATTGATATTAAATGATATGAGGTTTTTTACATGTTTAGTTTCTGGTTCAAGTTCAATATGAAGGGTTTGGGATCCCATTTTGTAGTATTCCAAATTGTTGGTGTTTTTTCGGATTGAATATTGAGTGTTGGTAGTTTTTGCTTGAGAAGGGCGCACCAGTTGATGTACAGATCTCATGAGGTCCATGAGAGTGGCTGTATATATCTCATATTTTATGGAGGGCTCAATATAGTAGGCATATCTGAAATTTGAGGTCAAAATATGTAGAAGGAGGGCGCACCAGTGTTAAACTCTTTTTTTTGTGTGGTGTAAGATGTCTTCTTCTTGAATTTGGTCGTCGTCGAAGTCATCTGTTGTGAGTATTTCTGCAAGTTTGTAAGTGGTTTGCTTCTTGTGGTCGATACCAACTGATACTAGCCGTGGCCGACTAACTTGAATCGACTCGACTTGAATCAACTGACCATGGTTGGTGAGAGACCAACTTGATTTACATAAAATGGAGGGGATCACCTGCCTCACAAAAGATTCACGTTTAACCCCCCTCTTGACTGCAAAAATTTAAATCATAGTCACTTATAAATATTCATGACTCAATAATTCAAGATAGATCAACTTAAAATTGAAAAAAAAACTCGACCATAGTGAAGAGTTCGACATTGACTATCTTTAAATGACCATCGACCAAAATATAACATCGACCATAGTGTAGTTAAAAGGTCGACCAAATTGTAATATCGACCTCATATGCTTTTACTTGACTCAATAATAACTCGTCGACCAACAACATCAACCGAATAGGACAAACACTACATATATCGACTCAAACTTAAACATATACCATTGACATATTGATCACTTTCTATGCCTTATTAAAAATGTAATATCAATGGAAGTCAATGGTCGACTAAACGCATAGCGACCCATTATCCTTGTGGAAGTCGATGGGTGACTAAAAGTATATCGACCGATTTTATCATTGCTCTCATTTACACATAGTCCACCAAAAAGGATATTATACAATATAAATGGCCCATACTCCCAATGAAAAGGACCAACCAAAAATGATCAAAACAAGTTGAAGGTATGTAACTAGATTTGATGTTGATTTGACAGGCATATGTCCAAAGACTTTGACAGGTGTAAGTAGCAAGCGACTGATTGAATATGAAGCAGGTATGCAAAATATGAAGTGGACGAGTTGAATAGTTGTGCACCGACGGTATAAAATGCATACTATAGTCGATGGCCAACTACTCTTAACTGATTCTTTGATTTCTCCATCAACGGTGGAATTCTGACCACTATAGTTGGATCTTCATGAAATAGTCGGAAGATGACAATCGTCGAAGGATTATGAGGTCGACAGGTTGGTATAAGTCACCTATTTTTTTCCAATATTCCTCATACCAACCAACCACATATAATGACTTGAATCAAGATATTCTTAGTCGGCAGATAACTTGCCAAGTTTAAACTATTGGTCATGATCGATTGTTACACTCAGGTCGATGGATGGTCTACAAATCAGTACTTATGGCCAGTCTCATATTTATGACAATTTCTTGCAACATATCATCATTCTTAAATAACATCTCTTATTATTTTAATCCAAAATAATAAAGCACAAAGAAGGGCATCCTAAGTAGCGCATTCCATGTATGATTTGTAGAGTAAATATCCCTCTGGTCGATGATCAACAGAGACAGATTGGTGGGTAGACTCTTCTGCAAGAATTTACATGCAAAACATTTGACTCCTGTCAACACATATCTCTCAACAATAAGCCATCTAAAACTTAAGCAGTTTGATTATTATGCAGGTGACCCATCAAAAATAGAAAAATTTAAACTTGGTCAACAGCTAATTGTCATGGAGCATACTAGTTGAATGATAGTTGTCAATGGATATATTGGATAGAGCTGCCGTAGTCATTTATTTAAAACTCCACCAGCGGATATAAATGGTAAAAAACATCACCGGATGTTACAACATATTTTTCCACCCTGTGAGCATCAACACTCATTGGCCTTCAGTATTCATTTGATTGAATCAGATCCATTATTTGTCCTCTAGGAACCTTTGTTTCCCTACTTTTGTTCCTGTACGTGAGTTGTTCCACTGTAGCTCACGCATGCGCAGGCTGTCCCACTATAGCCCGCGTACATCGAGTTAAATGGTAAATTATAGTAAAAAACTCACTTTTCAATCCAAAAAGTGGTCTTAGGGTGACTTTTGGCCCTCCATGTACCCCAAAACAATTCGATTCGACCTTTCACCTACCTTTGGAGGGTTATATATTGAGCTCTTATGGTGCATGGAAGGGGGAGGAAAGAGAGAGCATCGAAACTCTATTAGATTTTTTCCATAACTTGAGTCTACATCCATTAATTCTTGTTGTTGTGAACCGCTTATGTTCACCTACCAAACTCTTCCATATCTTGAGTTTTCCATTGCATAGGGGATTGAAGTGGTGGAGGCACAACTGGAGGGACCTAGTTCTTGGTTCAGATGAGTTTCCGGCAAGAGGTTGTATCATGTACTTCTTGTTCAATTTAATAGAAATACTTATTTTCTCATCCATTTGATCTTGTAAATGGTTGTTTAATTACATTCGGTAACATTTGCTTATTATATCATGGACCATGCTATTGTTTATGCTAATATCTTTCATATATTATATGCACTTTCTTGTATTTGTTGTTGAGACTAAGCTACAGGTTCAAGTGTAGATATTGGAAAGCTCAACAGGGATCTACTTCGAACATCCGGTTGAAGATTGTTCATTTATCCACATCTTAGCATTTACATTTATATAGCATTGTATTGAGAATTCAGTTGATTTCTAGTAGTCATGTGTCTATTGTGGTCCACCCTGAGCCATAGGAAGTTTTTCTCCGTAACAGAAATGGTGACTCCGTTGGGGAGGAACCTCCATTTGTGAAGAACCTGTAATAATTAATTAATGCAAATACACAAGATATCAGAAATAATAGAACTCATAATCACTTTTATATTGATCACGGACCACGTAAGGGGGCAACCTCCTTTGAGCAAGCTCAATACAATTAACTTCACAATGCCTTCAATGACCTCAACACACACTTATATACTAAGTCTATTCCCAATACTACGAGTCAAAACCATGGGACATATAATACTACGGGACGACTTACAAAGAATATGCGTCCAATACTATGGGTCAATACTATGGGTTAATATAAATTACAGAGCAACAAATACTACGGGATGACTTACAAAGCATATGAGTCCCACAAAAATATACTAACATAGTAAAGAGAAGGGTTGACACAGGTTCCTAACATCCCCTCTCCCTTAGAAAAAGATTTGTCCTCAAAGCTTTGGTTGGAGAAATTGCTGCAGAATTTGAAGGAGTGGTTCCCCAGTAGCATCCTCGGGTTGCATTTCGGGCCACTGACACCTTTGGAGTGTCAAGAATGATTGCTTGGAATGTTGTAGATGAAGAAGAACCCTGTCAGCTGTGTGGAAAATGTGCTCAGAACGGTGCTGATCGGCTTGTTGTTTCAGGTGAATTCTGGCCATGTGAAGATTGTCCTGCAGAATGAGAAGAATCTAATCACGGTTTCGAAGAACTGAGTCAATTTCCTGAACTGGGGAGATTCTAAGGGTGTATGGAAGAAGAACTGGCAGTGTCTGTCCATATACTGCTTCATATGGTGTCCTTTGAGATATGGTATTGTACCACCAGAGCCCTGCTAGGAAATCCATAGAAATAGTTGGCCAAAGCAGTGTAGGGATGGTCAAGGGTTTGAGCAATCCCGAAAGGAGTGTCGTTTCACCCTTGTTGACCTAGAAAGTATCACAGTCAGCCACCATCTA
This sequence comes from Larix kaempferi, assembly GCA_027924585.1. Taxonomy (NCBI): domain Eukaryota; kingdom Viridiplantae; phylum Streptophyta; class Pinopsida; order Pinales; family Pinaceae; genus Larix; species Larix kaempferi. The sequence goes on from BSBM01001116.1 coordinate 1,224,222, forward strand.
TTGAATTGTCATTTTCAGTCCCTGCTAAAAGAAGTTACATTGTTCCTAGTCATACATTTTGAAGAACCCAGAGTGCCCTGCTGATGAAGAAGCATGGAGTTCATAGAAGAGATAGCCCTGTTGAACATATTGCAACCAATTTGGAACAAGCAGAGAAAGAGCTGTAAGAGAAACTGGGTCATCAATTGTGCGAGAAGGAGTGTCTTCCACCATATTGTCCTTACCCTTCTTGTAAGTGATCACATAGGGATAACCCATTTCAGGTGTGTTGGGGAGGAGACCCATTGTTCCAGAAAATTTTGCAGACTCTGGAGATCAGTCTTGATGCAAAAATAATTCCATAATAGGTATGGCTGCCTCTTCTGTACTGCATGCAAAATAGCCATCAGTTCCTGCTAAGAGGTAGATGCGACTAAATTCTCACCGGAAAGGTCTCTTGAAGGCGACAAGCTCATTGGTTCAGCAAAGACACCTGCATATCTATCCAAGGAAGTAGTGGAGACCGTTGATGGGTGCATTTGAATGGAATGGATTTGAGCGATGAAACCATATGAATTCTTCGTAAGGATTTTTTCCAGGCGATGTGAACTGATGATGTAGAGAGACCCTGGTTGTAAGCCCATTAATTTGTGTTGTGCCACATTGACTGAAAACTGCATCCAAAGTTCTGCAAAATCCCATAAGATGGGGCCAAGTGTGCGTAACCATTGAACGCCCAAAACCACATCACATCCGCCTAAGGAAAATGCAAACATGTCAGAGCGCAAGTTATAATCTTCCATAGAGATACGCAAATTGTGACATTTCCCCTTGCAAGGTAAGGTGCCCCCATTGGCAACCATGACTTCAAAGTTGGAGCAAGGATGGACAAAACAATCAGCCTGTTTGGCAATCCTAGGGTCAATGAAGTTATGAGTGCTACCAGAATCAATGAGTATGGTAAGAGGGAGCTTCTTGAAGTATCCCCTTACTCGCATTGTTTGTGGGGTGGTGACGCCAGTTACAGCATGGAGAGAGATCTCGGGTGGGTCGTCCTGAGATGGGGTGTCAACAAGTGGGTGTTGAATGTCGACCTGATCATCTACTATATCTGGAGCTTCTTCATCAAGTTCTGAGGCAGGCGGAGAATCCACATCCAAGAGATAGAGCTTTTGTTGAACACATCTATGTCCCCGAGTGAATTTCTCATCACAATTATAACAAATCCCATTTTCTCAGCGTGCTTGTATCTCGGTTTCAGACAAATGATTGATAGGAGTTGGTTGAGGAGCAGAGGTGATGGGAGGTCGTTGGGAACCCATATTTCTAAAGGGAACAAAGGTGGGTTTGGAGCGTTGTTGAGCTGCGATCTTGTCCTCTGCCAACTTAGCCAACCCTAGGACTTCCATCATTGTGTTGGGACAGAACATTTTGACCTCTGAGTGGATTTCATCCTTAAGATCACTAATAAAACAACTCCTGTAGAATTCATCAGACAATCCTTCTGTGTGATTGGCCAATTTCTCAAATTCTGTCTGATACTCTCTCACTGTACCAATTTGGTGAAGTTTAGTGAGTGCTCCTGTGAAGCCATCAAAAGCACTAGGACCAAATCGTGGCAAAAGGAGTTGGCAAAAATCTGTCCAGTTTGGCTCGAGATGAGCTTTGATGTACCAACGGTATCATTGAAGGGATTCTTGTTCCAAATGAAAGGATGCAAGTAGAATTTTCTGGACATAAAAAGTATTATGCAGACTGAAATATTGTTCTGCTTGGTATATCCATCCAGTCGGATCAGTACCATTGAAGCGAGGAAAATCAAGCTTCGGCACACGAAAATTGCTGGAAGAAGAGAACCCGGTGGCTGCAAATGATTCTGGCTGTCGGTTATTGTTCATGGCTGAATGCTGAAGATGGAGGCTGAGAAATGTTTCATCCAGATCTTGGAGTTTGGTTTGGATGGCTGCAAGTGCTTCCTCCATGGTTTTTGCTCCTGCGTGGGTGACAAACACAACCAAGAGTTTGTGTTTTGTTTTGTTTTGTTTTGGAAATGGATAGAAAAACACAAACAAAAGCTTATTTAGTAAAGGAAGATTTGGATTTGGGAAAAACTCAGATGGGTAATTGGGGTTTGATTAGGTTTTGGACACTTTCTGATGGATAGGGAAACAAAAAATGGGGATTTCAGAAGCGGGGTGAAAGAATGAGAAAATTTGGTAGGGAGGGACAGAGAAGCAGAATTAGGAAAGGAACACGGTGGCACAATTTGAAGGCGTTTGGATGAAAATTGAAGAAGTTATGAAAAACCCTAAAAATAGACAAATGTGGGATTTCTGGTCTTGATAAGTGGAATTTGGGATAGGGTCTTCAGGAATGAAATATGCAAAATGGGATTGCAGGGATGTCAGTGAAGTTTCAGGGAAAACAGAGTTGAAACAAGGGAGATATGGCCGAAAAACAGAATTTTATACTCTTTTTTTTGGATCGACAACAATGGCGCGGAAGGGATCTGCAACAGATGGATCTGCAATGACGCGGAAGGGATAAAAAACGGATGGATCTAAAATGGAGACTGGATCTAGAATGACTTTCATAATAGATCTGAAATGGATGGATCTGGAGCAGAAGTGATCGGCAATAGTTCAGCTGAAAATAGATATGGACCCTAGGTATGTGCGGCTTCCTATCGGTTCAGGGGATTCACTCGGCCACCAATGCTGTCTAACGGCTTGCGTATTGGGGAAGTACCCCTCACTCGACGTATCAGGTAAAACTGATAACCGCTTTGCCACAAACATCAGCTCTTGGTTTACCTCACGGGTGGGAACTAGTCAATCAGGTAGGGGTCATTGCCCTTTTCGCTGGCAGGTCCTCTTAATGGGCCAGCTACTTTGGGGTTCCTGTGGTACTCCTCACAATGAGTTTTAGGGCTTATGCCCAAGTACTTCCCACAGTTAAGCGGATAGGGGTTATCCCCAGATCCAAACTTGCAACAGATGCAAAAAAAATTTGGCAGAAATTCCACCCAACGAGCCCAAGAAAGTGCTCTGATACCAGATGTGAAGAACCTGAAATAATTAATTAATGCAAATACACAAGATATCAGAAATAATAGAACTTAGAATCACTTTTATATTGATCACGGGCCACTTTGAGGGGGCAACCTCCTTTGAGCAAGCTCAATACAATTAACTTCACAGTGCCTTCAATGACCTCAACACACACTTATATACTAAGTCTATGCCCAATACTATGAGTCAAAACCATGGGACATATAATACTATGGGACGACTTACAAAGCATATGCGTCCAATACTATGGGCTAATATAAAATATGGATCAACAAATACTACGGGACGACTTACAAAGCATATGCATCCCACAACAATGTACTAACATAGTAAAGAGAAGGGTTGACACAGGTTCCTAACACCATTTTGGGGATTTTAGGCATTTTTCCTTGTTTTGAGTTTTTGTTTTGTCAAGCTTCTGTGTCATTGAATGGCTGTTAGGATCTGCATAAGAAATTTTGATTTTTCTTGGTTGTTTGATTCAATTTTGGTCCACTTTCCTTGCCCTATACGTGGGTCAGCCTTGGTTAGCTCGCGGGTATGAGCTACTGTTAGTACAGAAGCCAACGTATACATGCCAATGTTCTATGAACAGTTGCGTACAACTCCAGGATTGTTTATTTTATGATATTTGGTTGTTGCTGGGTTGATTCTGAGTGTTCCTGAGTCTTAGTAGGCCTATTTCCTGACTGTTCCATTCTCTTTTATTTGACAAAAACTCCACTTTATTTAGTTATTGATATTTTGGTTTTCAACCATTTTTTGTTTTTATAGCTCATTCGTGTTGCAATATTCACACCATCATTTTTATATTTTGCATTCCTGCATGCAAAACTACATGTTGCATGCATCCAGTCATCATCATTGTTGTCTCCCCAACACCTAGAGCTTGCTTCCAGCTCTCCAGAGCCTATCTTTAGCCCCCATTTGGCCTCCTACCTACCTGATGCTCCCTTCTTGACTTTTCTGCATGGCAAGTGCACCCTTCTCACCTACCATTGTCATTTAGAGCGCCTTTGCTCACCTACCACCAGATATAAGTCAGTTAGGGTGCCTTTTCTCACCTACCGGGAGTTATCACTCAGTTAGTGCATGGATTGAGTAGTTGTTCCACTGATTGCTCATCCTAACTACTTGTAGCTCCTATTAGCTAGTTTTGGAGTGCCACTTGACCCTATGACAGCCTCATGCGCCCCCCTTGGAGTCTCCATTCCCTGATTTATGCCTAGATGGTTTTGTTAGACTTAGTTGGACACAGTTGACTGACTCTTACCATTTATGATTGATACTACTGTCTGGATGATGTCTCCATAGTTATCCAAGCTAGACTTTGAGCTCGGATTCGAATGCCCTACTTGGCTAATTCGAATCCTATATCATGCTCCTTTGTAGTTCATTGTAACACATTATTTACATTCATAATTCGATTGTATGATATTGACATTGTATATTAATCTGTGTTTGTGAGTGATTATTGAGTGCATTCTTCTCTTCTTCTTTGCAACATACTTGAGAGTTTGATTGTGAGTTGTTACAATTGCTAGATCTCTTACAGATTATCACATGGTATCAGAGCATGAAGCAGCTATTTGAATTGCAACCATTGCAGTAGTTGCAACATTTCTTTGAGCAACTATCTTTCACTTGTGCACCAGAAGCCTCTAAGTTTCCATAGCAAATCCTGGTGCTATTAATTGAATTCATTGGAGAAATCCAGTGAGGTCTAGCCAGGTGTGAAGGAATTAGTCTATGTGCCAAGTGTTTTTAAGGTGGTGTTCAGTGTTCTCAGGAATCTCTACTCAAACCAGAGTTAAGCACGAGGTCACAGGAGGTTGGTTACGACGATAGCCCTCCAATACTAGTTGAACATGGGATATATTTCCAGGATTTGTTCGTGTCTGAGGGCTCTTGGGGGATTTGACCTTCTTGAGTTTCGGGCTTAGCTACCCTGCCCATACGACGGATCCGACCTACGACTGTCCACTTGGGCATTGGTTATGTGGTGGCCTTAGTTTCCTTACCTAGGTATCACAGAGGGAATTCGTAGCGGTTATTCTGTGATTGTCCTGAGTCAAATAGGGGTCAGACATCACAATTGTTGTTGTATAGGGATTTGAAATTGTGCATACAGTGAATTCTGGGGGCCCTTATAACTGATTCTGTTACCTCCGGTTATAGTTTGGGAGTCTCAAGCCTCTCCTAGGCGATACATGCCGGTTGTAGTGTCAGGAGGTCCCTTGAGCCAGTCCTGTTTGTGTGCATTTGGATGTAGTTTCTTTATGTGTGTGCTCTGTGACGTTCTAGCTGACCTTTAGGAGACATTTATATTTGTTGACTTTTTGGAGTCATCGTGGATCGATAACTGCCTCTTCATCAGTCTCGTTGGTTGGCTGGTTTACCAGCTAGCAATTCGTCGCATTCTTTTATTAGGAAGCGTCAGAAGACTACTGCTGGTCTTTCATTTACATCTCACAAGATTTAGAGAGATCCTATCATGAGTTTCGCATCTGGCACCATGGGAGTCCCTGCGATTCCATCCGGTGGCATCACAGGAAACTCTCCTTTGTGTACTCCTAGGAATGGATGGGGGGGATATTCACCACACGTCACCCTCCTAAGTTTGGGTTATTCCCACCCGTTAGTACGAATCCTTTTGATGATACTCATACATCAGGTTTCTGTTATGGCATGACAAGTTATGATTGTACGTCCATCCCTACGACCTCGAACCCATTTTCATTGGGTATGCCCGGACATTTTCCCACTACTACCTCCACTATGTCTGGTAGTCGTGCTAGTGCTAGCCTTGGGATTGGAGGCACTACACCCCCTTTCACTGCATATCAGTTTGGAAGTAGTCATATCTCTCCATCTATGCCATATGTTGGGGGAGGACCACCTCCTACGACAACCCCTAGTGTTAGCACGAACATTTTCCCTACTGGAGGTTTTACGGTAGGCATTGGTACTACGACTTACATACCATCCATAAAACCTTGTGCCTCTATCCATATTCCTGTGCCCATGAATTCTTTTATGCTTCTGCATCCTCCTCCTCCTAATAATACGGTTCCCAGGGTTGGGAACATACCACTTTATTATGGTCATCAATCAATTGCACCTTCTACGACTAGTGGTTATATACCCCATACATATGGCGGTAATTTTTATGGTCATCCAGCCAGTTTTGGCCCTTATTCCAATCCCCCTTATGGATCCTATTCCACACATATGTATGTGTATCCTCACACGGGTCAGTTTGGAGGAGGTTATTATCCTTATGGTCACGGTCATGGTTACTACCAAAGTTCATCAACACCTCAAATGTCAACTTTTATGAACACACTCCCACCTCACGGTTCACAAAATCAATCTCTTTTGGGAGCTTATAATCAAGCTTCACAGCCACAACTCCCATTTATTGATCGATTGAATTTACCAGATCTTTCAAAGCTCACAAATGATCCGGTGTGTCACGATTACACATGGCCTCTATTCCCTACCAAGCTCCATTCCAACGCTCCAAAATTTGAGGGGAAGAATGGTGAGGATCCTAGTGATCATGTTACTACTTTTCACTTATGGTGCTCCTCGAATTCCTTGGACCATGACTCTATTCGTTTGAGGCTATTTCAAAGCACCCTCATGGGGGCAGCTGTGAAATGGTATGTTGAGTTTCCTGGGGGCACTTACAGGAGTTTCAATGATTTGGCCTTGGTTTTACTAGATCACTTTCAGTTGCTGGTTCGTTACGATACTGGAACCAAACTTTTATCTACCTTCCGCCAAGACAAAGCCACACACATCTCTGATCATATTCGAGAGTGGCGCCAACGGAAGAGGCTAGTGAAAGCCAACATTCCTCGAGAGTTATTGTTGGAATGGTTCCTTAAGTCTCTACTCCCTTACATATTAAACGATGTTTCATTGTCCGGTATTATGACCAAGGAACAAGCCATTTTCAAATCCCAACAGCTAGACCTAGTCTATGCTCAATCTGGCATCTTGTACAACATTATCCCTGATGCACCAAGATCACGTCATGAGCCCAAGCCTGTTCTTGGACCTCATGCCGATGGCATCGTTGGTACACAAGTACTTGTCCCTTAGATTTGGTTACAAATCAAGTGCAAAATTTGTCTATTAACCAATCTACCCCCGAATAGGCTCACGCCTCGTCTGTTTCCACTCAATTGTCCAATGTTCACTCTATACAATTGGAGAATCTGTCAGGTAACCAACAACCTGGTGTAAAGAAGAAGGGAAGAAATAACCGTAAGGGTGTAAATAATGGGAACAATAGAAATAATCCTAAGAAATAAAACACCAACCCTCGTCGGGACGATGGAAATGATGGTGGAGACCGCAAACCTAGACCTAAAGTGAAGTTTCCTTGCAAAAATTGTTTGGAAGATCACCTTACACATTTGTGTCCTTGTATCGAAGAAGCTTCGAAGCATCTTTCACAGATCCTAGTTGTGTTGAAATATCCCCTTCCACATCACCAAAATATGGCTTCGGGCTTCCATCGTCGGTAATGGGTCTTATGAAACTTCAACGTCTTCTACCCATGCTGGTGGCTTTGGATACTGTTGCTTGGGTTTTCACCCGAACATGTGCTAATGTGCACCTACTAACTTGTAGTAGCAGTTTAGATTAAACAGTAAAAGTAAACAAATGTAAAAGGTAAATCTTGATCTAACATATGCAATAAAATAATTCTAGATTAAAAACAATTAACAAAATAGATTCATGAGAAATAAATAAAAACTTTTAAGATTTTCTATTACCTCAAAGGGTGAGGATGGTTGAGCTTGAGTAGCTACAATGGTGAGGTGCTCCAAAGCTCCTATGATCTCTTCTTCTCCAAGATGCTAATGGGGATCTTCAAACTCAAAAAGGAGGCTAGGGCTCTTAAGAAAGAATTTGGCAGCATAAGGATAGGATGAATGTGGATAAATAGTGAGGAGCCCCTATCACCCTTTTATAGTTTTTTGGTGGTGGAGAAAACAACCATGGTTTATGGAAATCAATGGCATTGGTAAAAATGGTTTAGGTTTATTTATTTATTTATTTTCTTTCGTTTTTTGAATATATTTTGAATTTATTCCCTTTTAATTGATTTTTGGGAATTTGGACCCTTTTTGAGGAAAATTACATATTTTGAAGGGAAAAAGATGGATTTTGGTCTTTTTGTGACCTTTTGAAGGTTTTAGAGGCTCAAATGGTGGAAAAAGTGGACAAATGGGTCATGTGAATAGGGAAATGAGCTAGTGAGCACTTTTTGGGTGTTAACAGATTGCCCCTTGATGTGTGAGGGTAGGAGCTCATCGTATGGTCGATAGACATCATAGTTTCTTTGTCTTTTTCCTGGGGTTTGGAGGAGAGAAGATACCAATTGGATATTGGAACAACGGTCCCATGCAAATTGCAAAAACTAAAAATAGATGGCCTCAAAATGAATGAGAATTAATCTTTGATAATGGACGAGGCATGCATACCCATGCTCATATCAAGACATATAAATAACAACGAGGCCCAAAAAAGGGGGACTTGAACAAAACCTGCTGTGTACATCGTAATGGTCCAGAGGGGACACAATGCTGGGACATACCCATGGTTATACCATGAATGATCTGAAGAACTTATACAATAGAAAAGAGAAACAAATATTCTGATTGAGGTGTCAAAAGGGTTGATGAACTGATGAATCTGAAGGTATCCAACAATTCTAGGGACTCAATAACTGTGAGTCAATATATGAAGAGTATATGGAATTGTATACTCGAGGGAGTATAAAACTGGGGTACTTTCGAATACTGTCGCCAAGCGCAACCCGGATATCCATAGGAACATGTAACTGGTTGTTTCCTCAAGTGGACTCACCAATGTGCTGGATTCCGGTGACATCCGGGTTCTTCGACTAATAACTGAAAGGACCGATACCCTGTACGAATCTCAATGATGCGATCACGGTGTTGTCGTCGAGCATGTGAGAAATAATCATTTGGAGAGGCACTAAGGACTCCTTTCAAAATGATCTGTAGGCACTCACCACTGATGGTGATGAGTCCAAGTCATAGGGACCTATGGGTCTATCCTCTGGAATAGATTGGTTGGCGTCGACAGAGGGAGACTGGAAACTACCAAGGCAATGATGTTTCCTTGATAGGAGCATGAGGTGTACAACCAAAGTGTGATAGTACTGATGGTGGGACTGACATGTTGTGGGGATGGGGAATGACTGGGGTCGCAAATTGGGGGGGACTCAAACTTCCTTTGTTCAGAGTATGATGGCATGGATGACTTGGGAAGCATATGAAATTGACTTTAGGTATGGGGATCATAGCTTAAGGGATTAGGGGTATGTATTGCAATGGGAGAGGCTGAGTAGGGAAAATTGATGTATGGTGTCGGGAAACTTTCAAGGTGGCATATCGTAGAATACTCTGAAAAAAGGCAACCAAATTGAGGAAGCTACCATAATAGTGTGATTATATATGCTTTGTTGTGGTGCCGAGAGGCACCGTTGGGGCCTTCTTCATGGTTTACAGAGCTTAAAGAAGGGATAGAAGTGTGCTCAGTAGTGGTACTATTGTGTGGATTTGTACGAGCCCAGGACAGTTCATGCTCATGGTTGCTTTCAGTTTTAGAGAGTCTGAAAGTAGTAAGTAGACTCCAAGGGGTTGCTTTTTGGTGTGTTAGTCTCCAAGGCCCAAAAAAGCATAAAAGGATGCAATGAAGAACTCTTCTAGCCGATGTGACTAGAGTATTCCTTTTTCGTAATTAGTATACAAGGTCCGGAAAAGGGGTAAACTTATACTAGGTAGACGCCCTTTCAAATACATTTAACGAGCATGAAAGGAAGCAAGATTGCTCGGTGATATTTTCATTGTTTTAGGAGTCAGAAAAGAGCTTAACAGAAACTCCCTAAGTGCCTTTTTCGTAAAGGAATTGATTGGCCCGAAAAAGGGATAAAATCATACCAAATAAAAGTAATGGTGAGGCACAGAGGAAGTCTTCAATCAAGGGACAAGTATGGGGATCGAGCATAGTGATAGGTCGGGAACACTGATGGGGCCTCCTTGCGGGTTGATGAATGATAGAAAAACAACGCCATAATTGCAGTATGGATGGAGTGAAGGGCTCATGTATAAGTTGTGATGCACAAATTTTGTAAAATTTGATAGCTGCTGATGTGGCACACAAATTGAGGCAGCAAGGTGTGAGGACATAATGTAAAAAAAGGTTTATGGTGAGAGCGAGAAACGATCTCAAGCATCATCACGAGTGCAGAAAACTGAATCCGATGATATAAAATTTGTCAAAAATGGATAACGGCCGATGTGGCACGCAAATCGAGGTGACAAGGGTGTGTGAAAAAAACGCCCAAAAACGTGACCGGTGAGATCAGGAAACTGACTAGATCACCATGAAGTTCTCACCGTGCTGATTCCAATGGTGTCAACGGTTTGAAAAATGGATGTCGTATGGCTTCGGAATGGTTGACTGAAAATGGGTCAAATCTCTATAAATAGCAGGTGGACCCATAGTGACAAGTGTCATTTTCATGGTTGAGTTTAACAGGATATTTGAGTTGGTAAGAGCATTTTTTTCATTTGCGGGAGAACTGACCATCCGATTTTGATTCCGCGAGTTCCAGGTAAGCTTATTGGCCCTAAACTTTAATTTTATTTTCTTCCTGGGGGGAATCGGGTCTTGGGGGTGGTGTATAAGTCACATTGGGTGACCAACGTGGAATATCGCGGCTCTTGAGCCTTTTTGAGCGATCTGGATCACGACTATGTCCCTCACAACCGCGATGTGCATCGTGGATGTGGGATTCACAGCTGCGATGTGGGTTGTGGCTGTGGTTTCCATGGCCATGATGTGGATCGCGACTGTGGGCCCCACAACCGTGATGTGGATCACGGCTATGGCTTCCACAATCGCGATCTGGATCACAGCTAAGGGCCCCACAGCCACTATCTGGATCATTTGCTGGGTGAATTTTATGGCATTTTTCTAAAAAAAATTCATGTTGACTTGGCAGGATGCTCAGGCAGCCAAGGGCTTCATGGAGGGAGAGAGAGATTCCAGAGGCTCTGATGGAGATTATCCAGGAGAACCATCATGCACAGGCGGTGTTGGCATTGGGTGGACTGCTGAAGTTTGCTCAGATTCCCCTTATGCGTTCAACAAACTTGTTGCTGAACATGTTGATTGATTTCTGGGACCCATATATGCAGGCCTTTATGGTTCAAGGTGAGAGATTGGATCTCACCTTGACTGATGTTTATTTTCTGACTGGACTGCCCCGTTTAGGTGAGCTAGGGGAGACTCAGCCGAGGATACCAGTGGGTATGGAGATAGAGGATCTACTCGAGAGGTTTTTCTGTCCGGGGTATGAGGTGCATGCCAGTGCTTTGCTTGTTTGTGACTTGTGGGACCCTTCGATGCGAGTAGTTGCAGCTTGCGTGCTATGGGTACTTGGTGCATAGGTGCCCCACTGTTTGTCGGGGGGGGGGGGGGGGGGGGGGGCAGATGTTGATGGTTCATCGCATTATGACTGGGACCTATTTTTCCTGGGGGAAGATGTTCCTTTCTTGTGTTCAGCAAGAGCTAAGCAAGGTAAGGCTACAGGGGGGAGAGTTCAGCTGCGCTTCATTTCTGTGTTGCTTCTTTTTCAAGCAGGTTCTACATTGCAGCTCCGTGTGCCAGTTCGGGATGGTTTGATCAGCGAGCCGCGTATGGTGTGGTGGGGAGAGATGATGCTCGGGAGTGGTGGTGTGGCAGCTGGATAGTTTTTTATTGTAGAGATCTGTGAGCAGTGGGAGAAGATGCCAGTAGTGTTCGATGATTATCCGTACCGGGATATGCATTTTTGGGGGGATATTGAGATGCCACGAGCTTGAGGTCAGGCCTGGGGGATAGATGGTACGTATTTTTTTTTTGTCCTTTCTCTTTTAGCATATCATGTTTGGATGTTTTGCTATGTTGATAGCTTAGGGGTGTTTTCATGATGTTGATGTCATCTAGTGTTTGGTTATTGCAGATGTGGGTTCGCGGCCTCCACCGGATCATCAAGGACATAGGGGTCATGTGGTGGTGGTGGAACCTCCATCTCCTGCGTGAGGAGTTGTACGTCACCGAGACGATGATGTAGAGGATATACGTGATACCATCAACGAGCTGTTGGATGTTGTGCTGGTGTAATGTCCCTATGTTGACCCCATGCATTAAAATTGTAAATGATGTAATATTGCTATATAATCGTGGTGAGGAGCTCAAGCCCAAGGCCCCACCATCGATTTATTGATGCATATGGTTTATGTGCTATCCAGGCACAATGGAATTTCAATTATCATGTAATATGCGTTTTTATAAAATACCCACAACTAGCTATGCAATGGAACAAGAGATGGGGGCATGATTTTACAAGGAATTGGGAAGGAAACATTCAAACCCTTGATCAAGTCAAGACAAGTGTCAATGAGAGGACCCATAAAACCCTCACCTACACATGTTGACTTTTGTACGAAATCATTCATTTCTCCCAAGAGTTGGTTGAGGTAGTTAATGCCTTAGGGAATGGGAGGTATGGCTATCCAAATTCGAGTATGGGAAAGCCACCCTGCATGGAAAAACGTGTTTTTCTCTTTGGGTAAGAAGAGAGCCATGAATTACTCCCCAAGTCATTACCCATCAACCAGTTTCTCTCCCTCACGAGTTTGGAGCTACCTGGCATTTTCCAACCATGTTTTCCTGTGTTTTCCTTCATTCTCAGCTGGGAGAAGGGCATTCTTGTGTCGTATACCAGTGGAGAAGAAGGGGGAATTTAATTGGGGTTCCATAGAGATCGTTTTGGTTGTTAAATGCTTAGATAGTTGGGGAGAAACCATTTTTCCTCCCTGTGAATGTTTTTCCCCATCCCACAACTCGTTTTTGGTTGGAAACGATTTGGGAAAACCCATGGCCATCCTGTTGGTAAATCCATTATTTTGGCTTGAGTTTGAGCAAGCATCCAGGGTTCAAATGTAGCCTGATAAACCCAGCTATGGATTGGATTGGCTCATATGAAATGATTAATGGGTGGTGTATGAGCTGAATGTCCCCTTTTCCTTGTAAGAATCATGCCCATCTCGGGGGTGGTAGTTGTGTTGAGATAATTGATAAACACAACTGGCCTATGGTTGGGAGGAACGTTGCAGCAACATAGCTAGTTGCTTGGGACCATTTCACCATAAAGATAAGTGCTTCTCTATCTATATGTTTTACTTCTGAAATGTTATAATTTGATGATTATATTGATATGCTGTATTGGAAGATTGTATTGGATGATTTGTTTATTTTCGCTATGCTTGTTTATTGAACTGCATTTGCACATATTGGTTTTAATTTGTATGAATCTAATGAATCGGACTGAGTTTATGTAAAAGCCCCAAAGATTGGCATCATGTTCCCTTCCTCGAATTGGGTCCACGGGAGGGGACTTGACAGTCGGATGATGGTTGGAGAGAGTTGGACCAGCGTGTGTTAGACCATTTTTACGATGCTCCGCATGAGTGGATATCGATTTTGCGGCTGATAGTGTTAAATTTTCAGAATTTACTTCATTCTGATCTAGGATCTTAATCGATAGAACAACATGTATAGCAAATCTACAGCATATCAATCATGGACACAATAATGAAAGCACACAAGAGAAACAGAGTTTACTTGGGGAAAACCATAAAGGTGAAAAACCCCAATAACTTCCTCAGAGATAAATAGAGCAATGATACAACCAAAATACAAGAGATAGTCTTCTCCTAGCAGTAGAGCCTCCTCCTCCACAAGTGTGCCACTCTCCAAAGTGTGAGTGAGAGAATAGAATGTGTAAAATGAGAGAGACACACTCTCTATTTATACACTAACTTGACTTGACCTTTACTCAACTAGGTCGGCCTCAACATAACCACTTAACATAATGCTGACTGGGCTGACCCCCACTAGGGTGGTCTAATAACCCTTTGACCCACATGGCTGACCCCCAATAGGGTGGTCTAATAACCCTTTGACCCACATGACTTATACAGCGTCGACCCCAACAAGGTGGTCTAATAACCCATCAAGTATAAGTTACGACACTTACAATATAAATGACGACACTTCTGTATAGAGGAATAATAACATCTCTATAGGAATACAACCACTTCCGTATATAGGAATAATAACATCTCTATAGGAATACAATATACATATATGTGAAATACATTCCGAAGTTACATATACATCAACACTCCCTCTTAACTAGGAAGGTATTTCTCGACACAGGTCTTCTAGCACAAGTCATCTTCTTTGGATCATCATCACTGGATAATCATCATCGAGTCATCATCATCATCACTACTGTTGCTATCTCAATCAATATCTAAATCTACTTGTCATACGAATTTCTACAAAGCCAATCCTTTTTCATACTGGATGTAGGCCCACCACCTGCAGGTCTTCGTCATCACTGGCCATACTATGGAATCCTCAGGACTTATTATGTGCGTCACAAAACCTGGTTGCAACATCCCAGGCTATTGCGAGCACACAGCTCTACCTGTTGGATCTCCCAGGAGCACATTACATGTGACCCATCACAAAACCTAGCTGAAGCATCCCAGGCTGTTACGAGCACACAGCTCTACCTGTCGGATCTCCGAGGAGCACATTACATGTGATCTCACCACAAAACCTGGCTGAAGCATCCCAGGCTGTTACGAGCACACAGCTCTACCTGTCGGATCTCCAAGGAGCACATTACATGTGGTCCACCACAAAACCTGGCTGAAGCATCTGAGGCCTTTTTCATCCTGTCCAGATCTCCCAGGAGCAAATTACATGTGGTCATGGCAAAACATGGCTGAAGCATCTGAGGCCTTTTTCATCCTGTCCAGATCTCCCAGGAGAAAATTACATGCCATAGGACAAAACCTCGCAAGAGCATCTCAGGATGTTACAGGTACACAACTCCGACCTGAAGATCTCCCAGGGCACAAATTACATGTCCTCCCAGAGCAATGTATCGAAAGAGCATCCCACGCTATTACGGGTACACAACTCCGACCTATAGGATCTCCCAGACATGTTCATCTGCACAACCTGATCCATGACCACAAAGTATCATCCTGATACTCACCATACAACATCCTGATGTACACATGATCATCCTGATCATCATCACTACATCATACTGATGCATGTCATCTGGAGAAGCTCGTCATCCATGATCATCCTGATCATACAATGCATCCACCTGATGCATACCAAGTATCTACCTGATCATACAATGTATCCACCTGATACATCCACAGATACATGATCCACACAATGTATCCACCTGGTACATATCAACATACATGATCTCAGTATCCACTTGATACATATACAGATATATGGTCCAAGCATCCAACATGATGCATATACAAAATACATACAAATGATCCAACTGATCATATCCAGCATCCAACATGATGCATACATACATAAATGATTCAACTGATCATATCCAACATCCAACATGATGCATACATACATAAATGATTCAACTAATCATATCCAGCATCCAACATGATGCACATATATATATAAACAGAGTAGTAACTGGAGCATCATCCTGATGCTCATCATCCATGATCCTCCTGATCATCATAGCATCATCCTCTTTAGATCATCTCATCGTCCACAAAGCACATCCCAGATGCACATCATCCAACACTTACACCATCGACATGGGAGAACACATCTACCACCATTCGGTGAAGGCTCCAGCCCTTACTTTTTCACCATGGGAGAACACATCTACCACCATGTGAAAAATGGCTCAGCAATTACATCACGACCAAGGGAGAACACATCAACCATGTTAGAAAAGCTCTTGTGCATCTGCATCTTCCAGACTCATCACTTCCCTTTGGAAGGAACCTCGATCTGAAGTGCACCAAGCCTCTCTCTAAAGTACTCAAACTACACTCTGGCCAACGGCTTGGTCAATACATCTGCAACCTGCTCATCCATCGCAACATACTCTGCTTCGACTGTACTTAGTGCTACGCAGGACTGCTTCCTGCTAAACCAAGAGATCACACCTGATCCCTATCTGCAGCATTGCCTACCCAATCTGAATCAACATAGCCTTGCAGGTTAAACTTTTGATTCACATCATACTTGAGCCCATAATCAACTGTACCCTTCAGGTACCTCAGAATATGCTTTACAACAACTAGGTGAACACTCCTCGGATCCATCAGGAACTGGATCAATGTGTTCACCGCAAAGAAAATATATGGTCTCGTGTTTGTTAGGTACATCAAGGACCCAATCATCTGACGATACATAGTGATATCAACCGGCTTAGATGAAGCATCACACAGAAGCTTCAGGTTTGATGCCATAGGTGTGGCCATAGCCTTGCAGTCCATCATTCCGAACCTCTTCAGGATCTCTACTACATACTTCCCTTGTCCAAGGAAGATTCCATCTGCACTCTGCCACACCTCCATGCCAAAAGCAAATAGTGCATCATCCCCAAGTTCTTCAAATCGAACTCGGCAGCAAGCTTCCGCTGCATGTCAGCAATCAATCTATCCTCACCTGTTACACACAGGTCATCCACATAGTAGTATCTATGGATTGCCTTCCTCAACCTTGTAGTAAAGGTTGGAATCTGCTTTATTCTTGGTAAAGCCCAAATTGGATAGAAAGTTGTCTATCCTACCATACCAAGTTCTGCACATATATGACTCCTTGTCATGTGTCTTAGAACCATGTGGCTGCACCACATACACTTCTTCTTCAACTACACCATTCAAGAAAGTGTATCTTCCTCTTCATCACTGCAGCATGCTTGATCTTGTAGATCCTCTTGGAAGTCACTACAGACTCCCCTTCGGGTCTTGGGACTGCATCCCAAACATCTTCATGATCGACTGGTACTCCTCGATCATGGAATTCTTCCCAGATCCCGGGAACTTCAATATCTTCAATATTTTCAATAGATAACTTTGTTGTTGAACAAATGTTGTAGTCCTTTTGTAGGTGATGGTATACGATCTTTCCTACACAACAAGTTAAATTGCATGATTAGAAAACATCTCATAGTTTTCAGAACAAATTCTTACACATAAAGAAATATGTCATATAGTCATGCAATTATCTTAGCCAATGCTTCAATACAACATTTATCCATATTCCGTAACTTTCTAGATGCCTTCCAATCTCAACCAGAACATTGTTAAGAGTGTGCACAACTCCTAACATGTCAGCAAAGAGGTTTCATTCTAGATAAGTAGCAATGGAATGTTGTATAGTGCCATAGGCCACTTACCCATGTATATTAGTAGTATACTGTTCATCAATGCAACTATTATAATATGCATAATACACAACCTAATTCTAGGAACATAAGCATATACATCATTGAATAACATTATGTAAGAAATGACAATTCAAATACTTATCTTTGTTTGGTTGCTGGGTGGACTCCCTTTGAATCTTTGCAACTCCATTTTGATGTGGATTGTGAGAAGTGGTCAACTCCCTTTGAATATCTGCATCCTTCCAGAAACTATTGAAGTGTGCTCCTTTGCTTTCTTGCAGGAACAACTGGAGTGTGCTCCCTCTTGATCTTTGCTTCCTGTATTACCTATCCTTGAACTTATATCCATCCTTAATCACTATGCATGCTTATTAGTATCATCATTGTGTTATCCTTGAGGTCTCATACATAATCACACATTTATTAGTATAATCTTAATACTATGAAAACACAATAATCTTAAACATGTATAGTCATGATCATTCACAGATAATAAACATTAGTATTCAAGGTTTCAGGGAAGTATTCTTTTACTCATGCATATTCTTATTTGATCATAGGACTCTTTTGATTAGTTAAATCATCAATGCATAAACCCGTGATTACTCAAACCTATACCTTCATGATTCTTCTGGTTAGTCATATCATCAATTATGGTAAGAAACATAATATGCATACAACCATGACTATTCAAACCTATGACTTCATGAATAATCATTATCAACAACACAACAATATAAGAGCCTAACACAAGATAGGATTCTAGCTTGATATAGGAAAAACATACCTAGATTAGCATGCTAGCTAGTTATGTCTAACATACCCGCATAATGTCTTCTGGTTCTCTTCAGTTACTTGTGCTAGTAACCTGCATGTCTCATAAGTTAACCATTGTAGAACCAAGTTATACATATCTTGTAAGTAGATCTTCTATGTGATCCATGACAATGGATGAATCTTTGTCTTCATGTAACCATGATCATATGTTCTTGAAGTAGAACATGATTTGTCTTTCTTAGTGTACCTTTTATGTTAGAGAACAGCATAAACCTCATACAACATCACAATGGATTAGTACAATCATAAGTGTAAAAACCTTAATCAATGAAAATCTTATATTAAGGTAATACGACAAGTCTAGTAATTAATCAAGATTGTACTGTAATGATATGAAGACAAACATATCATAAACTTAACCATGAAACATACCTATAAGCCATACCTGTCAAGATTGCTTGTAATCTTCTTATGGAAGACCTTAGCCTCATCTCCCTCTGAGAAAGGAACTTCTTCACTTATGCAGGTGACCAATCCATCTTCTTCTAGGATTAACCCAATCCACTTGATTTGCAAGAACTGAACCTAGAGCTGGATTAGGGTTTGTCAAAGAAACCCCAAAAATTCAAACTTTGAATGTCAAACTTCCAAAAGGATAGAAATATGTGCCTTGATGAGCTGATCAAGATGGTATATTCGGAATTTGAAAACTGCAAAGTTTCACCCCTCAATTTTTCCTTTGAAACTTCCGGATTCACTTGATGTGACCCCGAACTAGGGTTTGATGAAGCTCACTCTTCTGCCCAATCAAAAGGTTTGATCCAAGGCTCTAATATTCTATTTTTCTGAGTAGCTTCTAGCCGTGGTCACAGATTTCAAAAATTCTCATTTTTACAGAAGCCCTAATTTTCCACTTTTCTGATCAAAGTCCCGAACTAGGGTCTGATCAAGCCCGGCCTTCTGACCAACCAAAAATTATGATCTTGGTCTCTAAATTTATATTTTGATGAGTAGCATTCAGTCGTGGTCTCTGATTACAATAATTCCAACTTTCTCTGAAACCCTAAATTTCGAAAGCCATCAATAAAGGTGCTAAAAAATAATTCTGTTTTGACAGAAATATGTACCTGGTTGTTTCTGGTGTACCTCTGCACTTTTCGATCCACAGGGTTTGAAAGTTTTTCTTGAGATAGCCTGACCTGTCATCTTTCCATCTTGATAGGTCTGACGTCAATTGGATTCTCTGAGAGAGAGTTATTCCAAGTGTTGCAACGTGACGTGTTTATGGGATAAAACAGGAGAGCAAACTTGTACGGCAGTCCATGTGTCAGTGGTTCAACTTCAGCCTCTAAACAATTTTCCTGCGATAGTACAGTCTGTGTACTACCTGTCACATTTGACGAAATTTTATTTGGAGCTTCCTAGCCCAAGTTATGACCTTTTTTCCAAGGTCACCTGTTTTTGACTCAGATCTGGAAGAGGCAGAAACCCTATATTGTACAGATCATAAATCACAAAGTGAAATGAATTAGAGGTTTTCATTTGTACACAAGGTACATGGGGATCTGATATTCGACCTGTAAAAGTTTTAGATACGAAAACTTTGCCAAAATGGATTTATAGCGAAAGTGCTACGATGAATGGTATTTTTCTATATCAAGCCCTAGCATCGTAAGTGCAACAAATGTCATACATGCCATATCATGCCTTCTTTCAGGCTAACTTTGATACCATGTTAAATTTTCAGAATTTACTTCAATCTGATCTAGGATCTTAACTGAGAGAACAACATGTACAACAAATCTACAGCATATCAATCATGGACACAATAATGCAAGCACACAAGAGACACAGAGTTTACTTGGGGAAAACCATAAAGGTGAAAAACCCCAATAACTTCCTTAGAGATAGATAGAGCAATGATACAACCAGAATACAAGAGATAGTCTTCTCCTAGCAGTAGAGCCTCCTCCTCCACAAGTGTGCCACTCTCCAAAGTGTGAGTGAGAGAATAGAATGTGTAAATTGAGAGAGACACACTCTCTATTTATACACTAACTTGACTTGACCTTTAATCAACTAGGTCGGCCTCAACTTAACCACTTAACATAATGTTGACTAGGCCGACCCCCACTAGGGTGGTCTAATAACCCTTTGACCCACATGGCCGACCCCCAATAGGGTGGTCTAATAACCCTTTGACCCACATGACTTATACAGTGCCGACCCCAACAAGGTGGTCTAATAACCCATCAAGTATAAGTTACGACACTTACAATATAAATGACGACACTTCCGTATAGAGGAATAATAACATCTCTATAGGAATACAGCCACTTCCGTATAGAGCAATAATAACATCTCTATAGGAATACAATATACATATATGCGAAATACATTCCGAAGTTACATATACATCAACAGATAGCTGTGTTGGCAGCAGAGAGGAGAGCTAGGCACCAGTATGATCCGAAGGAGGATCCAGAGGATTTAGTTGGTCGGGATGACGAGGATTAGGCTAGCTTTTACTTGCCCCCAAATGCTGATGAGCATGTGGGGACCTTTTTGTGGATATGTATTTATGTACGGTTGATGTACTTTTTGTATATTCGGGTGCTGAGGGCACTCTTGACATTATGACTATATGATGATATATATAATTATGCACATGGATGCATTTTTTGTGATTATACAGTCGTGTATGCACGTGGATGCACATCTATCACTTTTTATGTTTTGTTGCATGTGGATGCAATTGTTTGTGTTTTGTATGCCCGTTGAGGCATGTTCTATGCATGTGGATGCAATACTATATTTTTGTATGCCCGTGGAGGCACATTCTATGCACGTGGATGCAATACTATGATGGTTTCTTTTATTTGTTTATTTGATTTTTTGATTCCTATGTGATGCATGTTTTGATGTCCTACATGGTTTGGTTGACATGCCAATCTAGAATGTTGTTAGCCATTTGGTCTGCTACACTGTTGATATTTCTTGGGACATGAGTGAATGAAATGGATTCAGAGTGTCTAATCATTTTTTTAGTGCGCAGGTATTTTCTAAAGAGATAGGGATCACGTACCTGGTAACAATTGTTGAGTTGGGAAACAAGAAGTTGGGATTCGAGGAAGACATGAAGGTGACTTATGCCCATCTGGAGGGCAGTGATTAGGAGACTGGTCACAGCATCGTACTCAGCCTAGTTATTGGTAGCAGTGCCTATACACACTCCGTCGAGGTGGATCAACTCGTGTGAGGGGGAATAGAGTACCCAAGCTGCAGAGGCGATATTTGGAGACTAGTGGCTTGAACCGTCAGCGAAGCCAGCATAGTAGAGTGGCACAAGATCCATCTGTGGTCATGCAGGAAAAAATGAAAATGTAAGGTTGTGAAAGTTTACTGAAAAACGAATTAAAATGTACAATATGGACTTTGATGTCCAAAATATTTTTGTGGATAAAAGCGTTTGAGGTACAACCCGTTACGAGGATTGCGCATGGGATTACCTTCTGAGTCAGTTAGAATGTATGCCCCATGTCCAAGGCAAGTGTGTATGATGTATGGGCCTTGCCACATGGATTCAAATTTTCCTTTTCCCTTTTTATCATGGGCTTGATCATAAATGAGTACAAGGTCTCCTTCACTAAATGCTCGTGGGTGAACATGTTTATCGTAACTGACTTTGGATCGGTTCTTTTTGGATTCAATTGTTTGGAGGGCTGCACGACGATCTTCGTCGGCTTGCTCCAAAAGAAGTAGGAGATGTTCAATTAGTGAAGTATCCAGGAGGAGTTCAATAGAGATATGCAATGTTGGGATATGACACTCAATGGGGAGGACAGACTCCACACCGTGAACCAAATGGAAAGGGGTGAAACCGGTGGCAGTTTTAGTGGACGTGTGGTAATCCCACAGTGTGGGGAAAAGCATGTGATGCCAATTGGACTTATGTCGGTCGACAGTGCACTGGAGGATGGTCTTCAAAATATGTTAATAGTTTCGACTTGGCCATTCCCTTGGGGGTAGTAGGGAGAGGAGAATTGGTGTTTTAATTTAAGGAGGGTTGAAAATTCTTGCCAAACAGAGTCCTCGAAGTGAGAACCATGGTCTGAGACGAGTTGCTTTGGTACTCCAAAATGAGTAATAACATGGTTGAAGAAAAAGCGGGCTGCAGTGTCGGATTTGCAATTAAATGTAGGCATGGCTTCTTCCCATTTCATAAAGTAATCGACGGCCACAATGATGTATTTATGGCTGCCAGTTGATGTAGGATTACACTCCATGAAGTCGATGGCCCATTTACAAAAGGGGCCAAAGGTGACGACTGGATGAAGGGGGGCGGGGGTTCTTTCCTTGGGGGCAAAGAGATGGCAATTTTGGCAATGTTTGACTGCTGTGATGCAATCGGTAAATAGTGAGGGACAAAAATAACCTACGTGGATCACCTTTTGGGCAGTGACCATTCCAGAGAAATGGCCGCCGCAAGCGCCACCATGACAGTCATTAAGGACTTGTTCGGCTTCTTCTCAAGAAAGGAAACGTCGTAGGATTTTTTCGTCACCGCGTCGATAGAGGACATCGCCTAAGAGGAGATAACGGGAAGCATGGTGGCGGATGTGTCGGCATCCGTCACGGTCAACATCGGGTCAAAATTTATGTGTATGGAGGTAAACCAAAATGTCGCCGTACCAAGGGTCGTCTGGAGAGATGGTGAATAAATGGTCGTCAGTTAGATCAGTATTGACAGCTAGTGATGACGATGAGGATGGTAGATCTGTAATGAGTTGAGCAAGTGCTAAGGCTTTGGTGCTCTTCGGGGTTTTGAAAGTCAGGTCATATTCTTGTAGGATAATCACCCATTTAGCGACACGGCCTTGCAGAAGGCGACGATTCAAGAGATAGACCATTGGGTTGGAATTTGCGACAACTGTAGTATGGCTGAGAAGGATGTAATGCCGCAACTTCTGTACCGAAAAGGCGACGGCGAGAGCTAGTTTCTCTTCATGTGGGTACCGTAGCGGTGGGCCAGATAAGGTTTGGCTCACATAATAAATGACGTGCTCTTGACGAGCACTGTCTTCTTGAACGAGGACTCCTGAAACGGCATAGTCGGATGCCGAAATGTAAAGAATGAAATCTTTAGAGAAATCCGGAGGGGAGATTAAGGGGGCATTGGTGAGAGATTTCTTTAGGTCATCGAAGGCTCCTTGCGCTTGATTGTCCCACTGTTGCTTGGGTTTTCACCCAAGCATGTGCTGATGAGCACCTACTAACTTGTAGTAGCAGTTTAGGTTAAACAATAAAAGTAAATAAATGTAAACATTAAATCTTGATCTAACATATGTAATAAAATAATTCTAGATTAAAACATTAAACAAAATAGATCCATGAGAGACAGAAATAAAAACTTGAATATTTTCTATTACCTCAAAGGGTGAGGATGGTTGAGCTTGAGCAACTACAATGGTAAGGTGCTCCAAAGCTCCAATGATCTCTTCTTCTCCAAGATGCTAATGGGGATCTTCAAACTCAAAAAGGAGGCAAGGGCTCTCAAGAAATAATTTGGAAGCATAAGGATAGGATAAATGTGGATGAATAGTGAGGAGCCCCTATAACCTTTTTATAGTTTTTTGGTGATGGGGAATACCATTGTGGTTTAAGGAAACCAATGGTATTGATAAAAATGGTTTAGGTTTATTTTTCCTCTTTTTCCCTCTTTTTCTTTTTTTGAATATATTTTATATTTTTATTCCCTTTCAATTGATTTTTGGGAATTTTGGACCCTTTTTGAGGGTTTTTTGTATTTTTTGAGGAAAATTACATATTTTGAGGGGAAAAAGATGGATTTTGGTCTTTTTGGTGACCTTTTGAAGGTTTTAGAGGCTCAAATGGTGGAAAAAGTGGACAAATGGGTCACAGGAGTAGGGAAATGAGCTGGTGAGCACTTTTTGGGTGTTAACAAATTGCCCCTTGATGTGTGAGGGAAAGAGCTCATCGTATGGCCAATAGACATCATAGTTTATTTGTCTTTTTCCTTGGGTTTGGAGGAGAGAAGAGACCGATTGAAGACTGGAACAATGGGCCCATGCAAACTGCACAAACTAAAAATACATGTCCTCAAAATGAATGAGGAACTATGATAATGGATGAGGCGGGCATACCCATGCTCATATCAAGACATATAGATAACAACGAGGCCCAAAAAAGGGGGACCTGAATAATACATATAAACCTGTTGTGTACATCATAATGGTCCAGAGGGGACACAATTTTGGGACATACTCATGGTCATACCATGACTGATCTGAAGGACAGATACACTGGAAAATAGCCACTACCATTCTGAATAAGGTGTCAGAAGGTTTGATGAACTGCTGAATCTGAAGGTGTTCAACAATTGTAGGGACTCAATAACTATGAGTCAACTTCTGAAGAGTATATGGAATTGTATACTCGAGGGAGTATAAAACTAGGGTACTTCTGAATACTGTCGCCAAGCGCAACCCGAATATCTATAGGAACATGTAACTGGTTGTTTCCTCAAGTAGACTCACAAGTGTGCTAGAGTCAGGTGGCATACGGGGTCTTCAACTAATCTCAATGATGCGATCAAGGTGTTGATGTCGAGCATGTGAGAAGAAATAATTTGGAGAGGCACTAAGGACTCCTTTCAAAATGATCCATAGTCACTCACCACTGATGGTGATGAGTCCAAGGCACAGGGACCTCTGGGTCTATCCTCTAGAATAGATTGGTTGGCGTCGACAGAGGGAGACCTTGCAACTACCAAGGCAATGATGTTTCCTTGATAGGAGCATGAGGTGTACGACCGAGAGGGGATCGTACTGATCAAGTGGGACTGACATACTGTGGGGATGGGGAATAACTGGGGTTGCAGAGTTGGGGGGACTCAAACTTCCTTTGTTCAGAGTATGATGACATGGATGACTTGGCAGCATATGAAATTGACTTTAGGTATGGGGATCATATCTTAAGGGGTCAGGGATATGTATTGCAATGGGAGAGACTGAGTAGGGAAAACTGATATATTGTATTGGGGGATTCTCAAGGTGGCATATCGCAGAATACACTGAACAAAGGTGACCAAATTGGGGAAGCTGCTATAATAGTGTGGCTATATATGCTTTGTTGTGGTGCTGAGAGGCACCGTTGGGGCCTTCTTCATGGTTTAAGGAGCTCAAAGAAGGTATATAAGTGTGCTAAATAGTGGTACTCTCGTGTGGATTTTACGAGCCCATGACAGTTCATGCTCGTGGTTGCTTTCAGTTTTAGAGAGTCTAAAAGCGATAAGTAGACTCCAAGGGGGTTCTTTTTCGTGTGTTAGTCTTCAAGGCCCGAAAAAGAATAAAAGGATGCAGTGAAGAAATCTTCTAGCCGATGCAACTAGAGTATTCCTTTTTCGTAATTAGTCTACATGGTTTGAAAAAGGGTTAAACTTATACCGGGTAGACGCCCTTTCAGATATGTTTAACGAGCATGAAAGGAAGGAAGATTGCTCGACGATCTTTTCATTGTTTTAGGAGTCAGAAAAGATCTTAACAAAAACTCCCTAAGTTCCTTTTTCGTAAAGGAATTGATCGGCTCGAAAAAAGGATAAAATTATACCGAACAAAAGTAATGGTGAGGCAAGGAGGAAGTGTTCAATCAAGGGATGAGTATGGGGATTAAGCATGGGGGGGGAACATTGATGGGGCTTCCTTGCGGGTTGATGAATGATAGAAAAAAAACGTCATAACTGCAGTATGGATGTAGCGAAGGGATCATGTATAAGTTGTGATGCACAAATTTTGTAAACTCCAACAGTTGCCACTGTGGCACGCAAATCGAGACAACAAGGTGTGAGGACACAATGTCAAAAAAGGTTTATGGTGAGAGAGACAAATGATCTCAAGTGTCATCACGAGCATGGAAAACTGAATCCGGCGATATAAAATTCTTCAAAAACGGACAATGGCTGCTGTGGCATGCAAACTGAGGCGATGAGGGTGTATGAAAAAATGCCCGAAAATGGGACTGGTGTAATTGGGAAAATGACTAAACCACCATGAAGTTCTCGCTTTGATGAATCCAATGGTATCAACGGTTTGGAAAACGGATGTTGTATGGCTCTGGAATGGCTGATTGAAAATTGGTCAAATGTTTATAAATAGTAAGTGGACCCATAGTGACATGTGTCATTTTCACGGTTGAGTTTGACAGGAGATTTGAGTTGGTTAGAGAAACTTCTTCATTTTCGGGAGAAATGACCATCAAATTTTTATTCCGTGAGTTCCAGGTAATCCTATTATCCCTAAGCTTTAACTTTATTTGCTTTCAGGGGGAGAATTGGGTCTCAAGGGTGGCGTATAGGTCACGTTGGGTGACCAACGTGGTATATCGTGGCTCTTGATCCTTTTTGCGTGATCTGGATCGCGGCTGTAGGCTTCCACAGGTGCTATCCACATTGTGGCTGTGGGCCTCCATAGGCGCGATGTGGATCGTTTGCTGGGGGGAAATTTTTTATGGCATTTTTCTAATGATTTTCTTGTTTACTTGTCAGGATGCTTAGGATGCTGAGGGCATCGTGGAGGGAGAGAGAGATTCCGGAGGCTCTGATGGAGATCATCCAGGAAGATCATCATGAGCAGGTGGATTTAGCTTTGAGACGACTGCTGAAGTTCACTCAGATTCCTCTTATGCGTTCAACAAATTTGTTGCTGAACAAGTTGATTGATTTCTGGGATCCGAGTATGCAGGGTTTTATGGTTCAAGGTGAGAGACTGGATCTCACCTTGACTGATGTGTATTTTCTGAATGGGCTTCCCTAGTTGGGTGAGATAGGGGATACGTAGCCCAAGATACCGGCTGATGTTGATATAGAGGATCTCCTTGAGATATTTTTCCATGCAGGGTCTGAGGTGCATGCCAGTGCTTTGCTTATTCGTGACTTGCAGGATCCTTCGATGCAGGTGGTTGTAGCTTGCGTACTACAGGTACTTGGGGAACAGGCGCCCCATCGATTGTCGGCTGGGAAGGTGTTGATGGTTCATAGGGTAATGACTGGGACCTATTTTACCTGGGGGAAGATGTTCCTTTCTTGTGTTTGGCGTGAGTTGAGCAAGGTGAGGCTATAGGGTGGAGATTTCAGCTACGCTTCATTTCTATGTTGCTTCTTTTTTGAGCGGATGCCTACATTCCGGCCTCATGTGCTGGTTCGGGATAGTTTGAGGAGCAAGCCACGGATGGTGCGGTGGGGAGAGATGATGCCCCAGAGTGGTGGCGGTGTACGTGGATAGTTTTTTACTGCGGAGATGTACGAGCAGTAGGAGCAGATGCCAGTTCTATTCGATGACTACCCGTACCGGGATATGGATTTCTGAGGAGATATAGAGATGCCCCATGCTCTAGGTCAAGCCTAGGGGCTAGATGGTACGTATTTGTTTTTGTTTCTCTATCATATCATGTTTGTATGTTTTGATATGGTGATACCTAGAGGTGTTTTTATGATGCTAATGTCGCCTATTGTTGGTTTGTTTGCAGATGTGGGTCTGCGGCCTCCACTTAATCATTAGGGATGTAGGGGTCGTGTGGTGGTGGTGGTACCTCCACCGGTTGTGGAACCACCACCTCTTGCGCGAGGAGTTGTACGTCGCCGAGATGATGATGTAGAGGATATATGTGAGATCATCGACAAGCTATTGGATGGTGTGTCAGATGATGGCTAGAGAGAGTTGGACCAGTGTGTGCTAGACCGTTGTTACGATGCTCTGCATGAGTGGAGTTTGATTTTGCGGCGGATAGCTGTATTGGCAGCGGAGAGGAGAGCTAGGGACCAATATGATCTAGAGGAGGAGCCAGCGGATATAGCAGGCCGGGATGACGAGGATTAGGCTGTTTGTTAGTTGCCCCCAAATGTTGATGAGCATATGGGGACGTTTTTGTGGATATGTATTTATGTATGACTGATGTACTTTTTGTATACTTGGGTGCTGAGGGAACTCTTGACATTATGACTATATGATTATATATATATTTATGCACATGGATGCATTTTTTTTATTATATAGTCGTGTATGCACATGGATGCACATCTGTCATTGCTTTTATGTGTTGTTGCACATGGATGCAATTGTTGTTGTTTTGTATGCCCGTGGAGGCACGTTCTATGCACGTGGATGCAATACTATGTTTTTTGTATTCCCGTGGAGGCACAATCTATGCACGTGGATGCAATACTATGATGGTCTATTTGGTTTTTTGATGCCTATGTGATGCATGTTTTTGATGTCCTACATGGTTTGGTTGACGTGCCAATCTAGAATGTTGTTAGCCATTTGGTCTGCCACACTGTTGAGATTTCTTGGGACATGAGTGAATGAAATGGATTCAAAGTGTCTAATCATTTGTTTAGTATGAAGGTATTTTCTAAAGAGACAGGGATTGCGTACCTGGTAACAATTGTTGAGTTTGGAAACAAGAAGTTGGGAGTTGAGGAAGACGTGAAGGTGACTTATTCCCATCTAGAGGGAAGCGGTTAGGAGACCGGTCACAGCGTCGTACTTAGCCTGGTTATTGGTAGCAGGTCCTATACACACTTCGTCGAGGTGGATCAACTCGTGTGAGGGGGAATAGAGTACCGAAGCCGCGGATGCAAGATTTGGAGACTAGAAACTTGCAGAGTCAGCGAAGCCAACATAGTAAAGGGGAACATGATCCATCTATGGTCATGTAGGAAAAAATGAAAATGTAAGGTTTTGAAAGTTAACGGAAAAAGTGAATAAAAAACTGTACAATATGGATTGTGGTGTCCAGAATATTTTTATGGAAAAAAGCATTTGAGGTACAACCTGTTATGAGGGTTGCGCATGGGGTTGTCTTCTGAGTTGGTCAAAATGTATGCCCCATGTCCAAGGCAAGTGTGTATGATGTATGGGCCTTGCCACATGGATTCAAATTTTCCTTTGCCCTTTTTGTCATGGGTTTGATTGTAAACGAGGACAAGGTATCCTTCACTAAATGCTCGTGAGTGAACATGGTTATCATAATTGAATTTGGATCGGTTCTTTGCGGCTTCAATTGTTTGGAGGGCTGCGCGACGATCTTCGTCGGCTTGCTCTAAAAGAAGTAAGCGTTGTTCTATTGGTGAAGTATCCGGTAGGAGTTTGATCGAGATATGCAATGTTGGGATCTGACACTCAATTGGGAGGACAGAATCTACATCGTGAACCAAATGGAAAGGGGTGAAACCGGTGGTAGTTTTAGTGGACGTGAGGTAACCCCATAGTGCGGGGAAGAGCATGTGATGCCAGTTGGACTTATGTCGGTCGACAGTGCGCTGGAAGATGGTCTTCAATATTTTGTTAATAGCTTCGACTTGGCTATTCCCTTGGGGGTAGTAAGTGAAAGAGAAATGATGTTCAAATTTAAGGAGGGTTGACAATTCTCGCCAGACAGAGTCTTCAAAGTGAGAACCATGGTCTGATACGAGTTGTTTTGGTACTCCGAACCGAGTGATAACATGGTTGAAGAAGAAGCGGGCCGTAGTGTCGGCTTTGCAGTTAAAAGTAGGCATGGCTTCTGTCCATTTGGTAAAGTAATCAGCGGCCACAATGATGTATTTATGGCCATCATCTGATGCAGGATTACACTCCATGAAGTTGATGGCCCATTTGCAAAAGGGGCCAACGGTGATGACTGGATGAAGGGGGGCAGGGGGGGGGTTCTTTCCTTGGGGGAAAATAGCTGGCAATTTTGGAAATTTTTGACTGCTGTGATGCAATCGGTAAATAGGGAGGGCCAAAAATAACCTGCGCGGATCACCTTTTGGGCAATGGCCATGCCGGAGAAATGGCCGCCACAGGCACCGCTATGACAGTCATTAAGGAATTGTTCTACTTCTTCTCGAGAAAGGCAACGTTGTAGAATTGTGTTGACACTGCGTCGATAGAGGACATTGCCTAAGAGGAGATAACGGGGAGGATGGTGGTGGATGCGACGGTGTCCATCACGGTCTACATTGGGTCAAAACTTCTATGTACGGAGGTAAACCAAAATGTCGCCGTACCAAGGGTCGTCTGACGAGATGATGAATAAATGGTCATCAATTAGATCAGTATTGATATCTAGTGATGACGATGAGGGTGGTAGGTCCGTAATGAGTTGAGCGAGTGCTAAGGATTTGGTGCTCTTCAAGGTTTTGAAAGTCATGTCATATTCTTGTAGGATAATCACCCATTTAGCTACGTGGCCTTGCAGAAGGCAACGATTCAAGAGATACACCATTGGGTTGGAATTTGTGACAACTGTGATATGGTTGATAAGGATGTAGTGTCGCAACTTTTTTACTGAAAAGACGACGGCAAGGGCTAGTTTCTCTTTGTATTGGTACCGTAGCAGTGGGCACGATAAGGTTTGGCTCACATAATAGATGACGTGCTCTTGACGAGCAGTGTCTTCTTGAACAAGGACTCTTGAAACGACATGTCGGATGCCGAAATGTAAAGAATGAAATCTTTAGAGAAATCTGGAGGGGAGATCAAGGGGGCGTTGGTGAGATATTTCATCAGGTCGTCAAAGGCTCCTTGCGCTTGATCATCCCACACAAAAGGGATGTGGGTACGGAGCAAACGAAGGAAACCATGGACCGTTGTGGCATAATCAGGTACAAAACGGCGAAGGAAATTTGATTTTCCCTGAAGGCTCTGTAATTTCCTAAGCGTATGAGGTGATGGGAGGTCTAAGATGGCTTGGACCTTTAATGGATCAACTGCGATACCTTTCTGTGAAATAATGAAACCTAACAACCAGCCTGCTAGAACAAAAAATACACACTTGAGGGGGTTGAAGTGGATTTTGTATTTGAGACAACGTATGAAGACTTGCCAAAGGTCATTAAGATGATCAGATCATTTTTTTGATTGAGCCGTTAGGCCATCAAGGTAGACAAGGATAATGTGGACCAAGTCATAGAAACAATATGTCATGGCTCGCTAAAAAGTGGCTCCAGCATTTTTAAGATGAAAGGGCATAACCCGGTAAGCAAAAGTGCCCCATGGGGTGGTGAAGGAAGTTTTGTATTGGTCTTCCTTGCGAATGTGAATTTGGTTATACCTAGAGAAACCATCCATGAAAGATAGTATCTCATGCCCCTCACATGCGTCGATAAGTTGGTCGATAAATGGTGTTGGAAAGTTATCTTTGGGGAAAGCGAAGTTGAGGTCGCAGAAGTCAGTACGGACATAGATGGTGCCTTGCTTCTTGTTAACTGGTACTAGTTTGGAAACCTAGGTGGTGTAGGATACGGGGTAAATGAACCCTGTTGTTCGAAGTTTCTCTATTTCCGCTTTGACGGCAGGAAGCTTGGATGGATGGATGGGTCATTGCTTTTGGCGGACAGGTGGGACATTGGGCCAAGTGTCAATATGGTGTTCTACAATAGAGGGATCAAGACCCGACATCTCGGTGTAGGACCATGCAAATATGTTTCGAAACTCTTGGAAGAGTTTCTTGTAATTTTGTACCTCATCCTCCGTACATGATGCGTCCAAGGAAATAAGTTCGAGTATTCCGGGCTTAATAGAGATGTCAATTTTAATAACGGGTGAAATGTTGGCCATGTTGCGTTCTTCAAAGGCATCAGGGGCTGGGATTGGATCCTTGAACCAGTCGACTTTAGTAGGAAGGAAATCTTTGGTTTCAACGTAGAATTGATTTGTCATGGAAGAGGAAGATGCTTCAGTGATGAAGTATGATCTATGGTGCATATCATCCCAGGGGTAATCTGGTGCGGTGAGTGCTTCAAGGATTTCTTCATCACTATGGAAGCATTGTGTTCTCAAATTGGTTGACTAGGTTGTGCTAGTTGACGAGATCTTATAAATGGTATTGATCTCTTTTGATGAGGAAGATTTCGGGGGATATATTTCCTCGATAAGGGAGGGGATATATCTAGATCAAAATTATTCAATTTGTATAGAGTTGCTCTATAATCTGGGAGATCAGGGCAGTGATGTGAGTAATGACCATAAATTCCACATATCGCACAAGGGTGGTTGGTACACAACGATTTATCATGAGGTTGAGGGGGCAGTTCTGGTTTGACAACTGGAATGTCATTGTCATCATCCAACATTTGCATGTGTTCTTGAAGTGTCGGTAATTGTGGACATTGATGGGTAGCATGGCCTATATCGTCGCACAAAGAGCACTTGGGGGGAGCACAGATTGTTGGGGGATTCTTCACCAACTTGGGAGTCGGTGGGACGGTGTGGGTTGTGGGTCCAGTGGTGTAGGTTTGTGGGCCTCATCCCCCATTGTAGCGAAGTTGTAGGTTTGTGGGCCTTAGCCCCCATTGTAGCAAAGTTGAGGGGGAACATTGTTGGATGTCGATGCAGTGGCCCCTGTTGGAGGTGGTCTGTTTTGGATGTTCGCTACCCCTGGGGGTGGACGGTTAGAAGTATTGATGGGATGCACTAGTTGTAAAATGACATTTGGTGTCGGGGGAGGGATTGGGGCAGGTAGGTACCACACAGGTAGTCCTAATGTTAACCCTGGAAGACTAAGCGTAGCCATTACTAGCGTGCTGACGGCATTTGAAGGAGGAAATAAGAATGGGATTGTGTGAATCGGTGTTGCTCCGATATGACTAGGCATTGCGGGTGGTTGTGGCAGTAATGGTAAATGTTGAGTAGGTGGTTGTGTGTTGTGCACAGGGTAATATTTAAGGGCGAAATTTTGTGAATTGGCTATTTTTCGAGCTTAGTTTCGAAAAATAAATTCGTTATTTGGTCATTTTTAGTCTCTAATATCGCCTATATTTACATAAAATATGTTTTTTTATCATAATATTCGCCGAAATATACACATTTTAGTAGTAAATTGTATGTTCCATATTTAATATTTGCCTAACTATCTATATACATGTTTTTTTCAATCCAAAATAATCGCCTAGGATACTATACTTAAGTATAATATTCAAATCCTTAAAAAATACCCTGGTTGTGCGAAAGGGTGCACAAATAAGATATTTCAGTTATCCGCAAAGGGGGTGGGATAGATTGGAACGTGGAAGTCATGGGAGTATTTGAATATATCCCAGGTCCGACTGAAGAGACGAATGATGTGGGTGCACTCTGAGCGGGTTGTTCAATCATAGGTAGAACGTTTTCAGGTGCGGCGGAAGAATTAGTATTGTAGTATGTTATCTGATCGATTTTGACTACACGTCCTTCATGGGGAAACATCATGAGGCAAAAGACAAAAGAAGCGACAGCTTTCATTTTATACATGTAACTTCGTCCTAAAAGGAGGTTGTAATCAAGCTAGGCATTGATGACCTCTATGTCTATGAGAATCGTTTTTCCACCTAATTGTACGGGTATGTTGGTTAAAAGGCCCTGTGGTTGAGCTAAATGACCATCGTAAGCTTGTAATGCGGTAGTTGATGGCTGCAGTGTGGGGGATCCGATTTTCCGCCAGACAAAAGTCGACATTACGTAGGTGGAGGCACCTTCATCGATGATGCATCGATGAACGACAAGGTTTCAAATGGATACAGAAACTTGAAAAGCTAATGTCGAAGGAAAGCGTGGCTCGGCCTGGTCTAATTCAAATGCCATCATATGTGAGTCGTTAGGGTCTATGGCACCAATGATGGATAAAAATAATTTCCTCTGTGCAGTACATTTTTTAAGGACCTTTAGGGCAGACATAGTAGCGGGGGACTGAGCTAAGTCTTCTACAATATTATAGTTTGAGGTTGCACGAGTGTTAGGATTGTTGTTGATCCGTCTTAAGGGGAAGTGAGGGGATTTAAGACCCCCATCCATCGGCATATTAGGTATGCATAATGGCTGATTAGTTGGGAGGGTGCTTATGGATGGATCAGTAGGTGTGGCTTTAAGCGCCGAGCCGTATTGGTTTCAGCGAGTTTGGAGGTTGATATCATTTGATGACATCATTAGTAGATGGTGAGTAACTGAATCTGTATGCTGGTAATCAGTTGTAGCATAGGTGATTTGCTGCTGTGGTGCAGCGGATCCTTGTTGGAGCATAGGCCGCAGCTATGGAAAAGCTACCAAGTTCAGGAAAAAGCACTAAGTTTTGAAGGAAAAGTGCTAATTTTGAGGAAAAGCACCATTTTTGGGCATAAATGAACAGTGCACGGTACGGCGCCAGATGGACGAGCTCACCACAGATTGCGGGCTGAAAATAGTGGAGCTCGCGTGCACAAGTCAAAGGAAAGAGTAAATAAGGTGGCCAAGTAGAAAGCTCAACCACCACAGTAAATGAAGCAGCGGAATAGAGGGCTCAGCTGCCCTCATTAAGGCAAAGTACAGGAGTTATGGTTGCTCGGACCAAGGAAGAGCAATGGGCCGAAGCATTGAAGGTGAAGGACAAGGAGCGAAGAACGATGAAGCGGTGCCCATACCCGCGATCTGCGCTGGAAATCGCGGAGTCTGCAGGAAGCTGCGACGTGACTGCAAGAGGCGCCTACAATACACCTAGCCGTGTTCGCGATTAGGGTTTTTGGGGATCACTATTGGGAAAGGCCCACAGTTTTGTAAAGGTGCGACCCTCAGGGCCACCTATATATATGTGTAATTGAAAAGGGAAAAGAGTTAGATAGTTACTGAGTTACACGGACAGTCTAAGTGATGTCTAAGTCATTTGTATTGTTGTATCTTTTAAGCTGTTAATGATCACTTTGTGCATGTAAGAAGGCCGCGATCTCGCAGGAAGACCGCTTGGCGTAAGGGCCATTGCATGTATCGACCAGTCGCAAGAGGACTGAGAGGGGAATGTAAGTGTATGTATTTGTCATGGTAATATCTGTAGAAGAAGAGAATAGATCTAAGAGAAGGGCTCCCAGCTGTGTGCATGGAGTTTCCCAGAAAGATCTAAGGCTGCAGTTGTGTGCGCAGTGGAACTGTGTTATCCCCATCTCAAGATAATATAAACACAGTTCCTGTGGATGTAGCTTCCCTCCTGGAAGTGAACCACGTAATTCTTGTCGTTGTGGTGATGCTTTATGTGATTGCATTTCTTTGCTTTACTGTCTATGTTTCTATGAATGTCTCGCTATATTTATGAATGATTATATAAAGTAAATCCTGGAAGCTCCCTTAGAAGTTGTACTTGTGCATTGTCGAAGGAGTCTGTAAGAACACTGTCGCCGTAGCACTAAACGAGTGTGTTACTGCGCTGTGGCGCAAGGGCAGAGATGATACATAGTGTATCGAAGGTAGCGGGTAAAAGACTTGTGTGCAGGTGCGGAGATACCGTGTAGCTCGGCTGAGAAGAGTGAGTTCCAACGCTGTAGCGCTGGGAGACTTGTGAAAGAGTAAGACGCTCCGTTCAGGGGTTACCTCCAAGAAGGGAAGAGAGAAGACTGTAGACTCCACACCACCTAGGTTAAGGAAACCTGATTCCTTAGCCCCCCCATAGCCACTTCGGGTGAGACTTTGGGCTGCTGCGCAGCTCGTTGCGGAAAGGGCCAGTGTGCCAAAGGGGTGTTTGTTGCTGCGCATCCTGAAAACCCGGGTCTGTCCAGAAAGCAACCAACAAATTGTTCCATTGTCGGCTTTAACCCTATTATTTTTAAGGCAATGTGGTGCTGGAATCCTACAGCTAAAGAAATTCAAGAGTGGTTTGATTCAAAGGCTAGAGAGTTCGCTGAACATGAAAATAGAAGCCCTAGGCTTCAGACATAGGACTGGTTGCAGAAGCATATTTATACTGAGCTTCACGAAATCTTCTTTGTAACATTTGAATTCGAGTTGCATGAGTGGGTATCCAAGCTAGAAGATACTGGACCCACTGTGCATGTTGATCAACCTATCATTTGGACGCCTGAGCTAGTTAGCATTTTGAAGCGGGTAGATAATCCTGTGTCCCGCGCAGTAGACTTTTGGTTGAACAGTCTGCTGGAAGGCTTCACCACCGAGTTTGCAGTAGATACGAGAAAGAGCTTCAGCGAGGCTGAGAGGAGCTTCTTCAAAGCATACAAGGGTAAGTTCTTAAATTCTCTGAACTTGTGGATTAAAATGCTCTTATATGAAAAAGGAAAACTATGCATAGCTTCCGATGAATAGCATAGACAAGTAATTTCCGCAGATTCTGATAGTGATCTTGAAGTTATTGGTTGCACTCGTAGCAGAAAACGGTATAAAGTAGGCCTCGACCAGCATTCTTTTGAGTCTATCCCAGAAGATAGCCGAGCTCGTAGAGCGAGCCATATAAAGAGACAAGGGAGTGCTCATATCCCTTATCACCCTGTTACATCGCAAAAGCCAGACGGGGTTCAACATAACCCCGCAGTAACACCCTCTAGTAGCCCGCATGTCACGTCCCCTCCCATCCAACCAGCTAGATGGAGAGGATCGTGACGGTTATACCGGGCATCTAGCCCCCATATCCATTCATTAAACAAGCATTCAAATTCAAATGAATAAAAATATAGACATACACAAATGCATAACAGATGTGATATTAAACTGGGCGTCTAGCCTTATGAAACGTTTAACCATAAGCATGAACATAATATAACAGAGATAGATGGAACTGTATGGTTTTAAGAAAATCACAGCGGAATATTAAGAATTTCACATCCATCATACATTTAAGATGTTCATCAAATAAGTAATTGCAATTTAACACAAGAGAATACTTATCTTATACAAAAGTAATTCCACGCAACTGGCTATGCAACTGCAACGTTCCACCCAACCGTAGGCCAGTGTGCTCCTCAATCTCTCAGCACCACTGCCACCCCCGAGCTGGGCATGATCTCTACAAGGAACCAGGGAACAGCAGACTCACACATAGCCAAGCATACAACAAGATGAGCCAATCCAATCTGCAATTGGGTTTATCAGGCTGCTAGGACATGGCAGGGAAGAATTGCTAAGCTAGTATGCTCAACCACAGAGCTGAGGATGTCCCTCCCAGATCTATTCAGCTTGGCACTCACAATGCCTACACACCAACACAAGGAAGTATTCTCTTCACTGCCACACAGTCCCTCAAGCCATACCTCCCTTTCTAGTGCTCTCAGGGTGTGCATAGAAAAGTATCCAAGCCCTCTTGATCTTCTTGAGAGGCTACACCCTCTACTAGGTTTATCAAGCCAGTTCTATCCACTACCAGTCCAAAACTTCAGCTCACAGGTTCAAACCAAAAACGAGAATGCACACAACAGCAGAACACCATTATGGGGCAAGACAAAACGTTTTTACAGTGACAGGCAGGAAAATGATCCCCTAGGCTTCAGAAAAAACGTGGGAAGGTTAAAAACGAGCAATGGAGGTTTGGAGAAAACCCCAGGTAGCAGAAAACGTTTTTAGGAAAAACGCCCATGGCAAATCGGGGACAAAACGAACTCCCTACAGTCCCAAATCGCACCCCCTCCTTCCCAGCTACTATCCAAAACCAAAAACGGGTTTTTGGGCAGGGAGAACCCTGCGTTTTTGCTCAAAAACGTGACTGTAACTCCCAACCTTCTCTACCTGCGTGAATCCCTGAAGACTGCCCATTCCTCATGGCTTTGGGCACCATTTCGTGGGTGGTTTCTTGCCCCTCAAGCCAAAAACACGATTTTCCAAGTTGATGGCTTGCCCATGCACGAAAATGGCTTGCCCATACTCTTTCATTCCCTAGGCATTAACTGCCTTAACCAATTTCTTGGAAAAATTAAATGATTGGGTACATGAGACAAAATG
Source organism: Larix kaempferi (assembly GCA_027924585.1). NCBI lineage: Eukaryota > Viridiplantae > Streptophyta > Pinopsida > Pinales > Pinaceae > Larix > Larix kaempferi. The sequence continues at coordinate 1,262,117 of BSBM01001116.1, forward strand.
GGTAGTTGGTGGTTTATGGGTTTCCCCATTGACACATGGATTAATACTATTGGCTCAAGGGTTTGAATAATTTCCCTCCCTATTCCTTGTAGAACCATGCCCCATCTCTTTTGTTGCATTGCATAGCCGGTTGTGGGTATTTTTCATTAAAATTCGTATTTACATGATGTCTTATATACATTGTGCCCATCTCGCACAAGAACCATAGGCATCTATTTTAATTGCCGATACATAAACGCTAAATCAATGGTGGGGCCTTGGCCTTGAGCTCCTCACCATGATTAAGTTACAATATTTACATCATTTACAAAGGGGGTCAAAATGGGGACGTGACATACCCCTCCCCTTACATTAGCACTGTCCTCAGTGCTCATCAAAATTGAACAAAAATGGATATGCCATCCTCATGGCATCCTCCAGCTCCCATGTAGCCTCATCGGGACCGTAGTGCTTCCATTGCACCTTTACCTGTCCGATGGCTCGGTTCCGGAGCAATGTTACTTTCTTGTCTAGGATGCGCAATGGATCGGTTTGGAATTCTCCCTCGGGTTCCACCTGGATCACATCCCAATTAATCACATGGTTAGGATCATGTACATATTTCTTAAGCAAGGAGACATGAAAAACATTATGAGCTTTAGTGCTAGCAGGCAATGCAAGTCTATATGCAACTGGCCCTATTCTTTCAAGCACTTCAAATGGCCCACAATATCTAGGTGATAGCTTGGCACAGCTCCCAAGCTTCAAGGAACTCTTCCTTGATCTTACTCTAAGATACACATGATCCCCAACATTGAATTCCCTATGCATTCTATGTTTATCTGCATAGCTTTTGTGTCTATCCTGGGCTGCTTTCAAATTTTGCCGGATCTTTGCAACCTCTTGTTCCATTTCCTTAAGCAATTCTGGCCCAAGTACAATGCGGTTCACTGGATTGCCCCAAGTCACTGGTGTCCTACACCTTCTTCCATACAAAGCTTCATACGGACTCATTCCCAATGATTCTTGATGCCCATTATTATATGCAAACTCTACCAGGTGTAAATAATCCTCCCACTTGGATGGCTTGTCCATTACATACATGCGGAGCATGTCTTCAAGTACCTGATTTACTCTTTCTGTTTTCCCGTCTGTTTGAGGATGGTACGCGGTGCTAAAGTTCAACTGTGTACCCAAATCTGCAAAGAGAGCTTTCCAAAAATTAGAAGTGAACTTGGTATCCCTGTCAGAAATTATTGCCTTAGGTAACCCATGTAATCTGAAAATTTCCTTCATGAAAATATCTGCAATGGCATCGGCTTTATGTGTGGAATTAACCGGTATAAAATGTGCTGCCCTTGTTAACTTGTCCACCACAACCATGATGGAATCATGTTGTTTCTTAGTCATTGGCAATCCTGTAATAAAATCCATGGAGATTATTTCCCATTTCCATTCTGGAATTGGCACTGGGTGCAATAAACCTGCTGGGTGTTGGTGTTCCACCTTCACCTGCTGGCATTCCATGCACTTAGAGATGTATTCAGCGATGTCCTTCTTCATACCTGGCCAGAAATAATATTTTCTTGCTGTAGCAATTGTTTTCTGATATCCTGGGTGACCAGAGTATGGAGCTTTATGGATCTCATCCATAACCATTCTCCTTAAATCTGCCGCATTTGGAATATAGACTCTATTCTTATAGGTAAGAACTCCGTCTTCCTCCAAATGATAACCTTCATACTTCTTGCCAAGGTCTTGTTGCTGCAATTTGTCCTTTATCTGCTCATACACTTTATCCTCAACCATACGGCTAACAATCTGCTGCTTCAAATCTGGTTGGCAAGTACTAAGCGCTGCCACCTTGTTTTCTTTCCCTTTTATATGTTTGATCTCAAAATCAAATTCACACAAAAATTCCAACCATCTGGCTTGCCTAGCATTTAACATTGGCTGATCAAACAAGTATTTCAGACCACAATGGTCTGTCCTTAACTCGAATTTTCTTCCCATTAAGTAATGCCTCCACATCTTCAAGGCATGTACTATGGCTGCAAGTTCTATATCATGAGTAGCATAGTTCTTCTCATGCTCCTTCAACTTTCTTGACTCATAGCATATCACGTGGTTGTCTTGCATAAGAACTCCTCCAAGTCCTTGATTGCATGCATCGGTACACACCACAAAGTCCTTTTCCGGGTCTACAATCTTCAGAATAGGTGCACTTGTAAGAAGATTCTTCAACCGTTGAAAACTTTCTTCACATCTTGGTGACCATTCAAACTTTATTCCCTTCTTTTGCAAAGAAGTGATCGGGTTTGCAACCTTGGAGAATCCTTCGATAAACCTCCTGTAGTAACCAGCAAGGCCCATAAAAGATCTCACATCAGTCACATTCCTTGGAGTTGGCCAATTCATAATGGCTTCAATCTTCTCAGGGTCTACAGATATTCCTTCGTCGGAGATGATGTGACCCAAATAATGAATTCTATCTTTATAAAAGTCACATTTGCTCAATTTTGCATACAGCTTATGCTCCCTTAGTAATTGCATTGTCATTCTCAAATGTTCTTCATGCTCTTCTTCATTCTTAGAATAGATGAGAATGTCGTCTAGGAAAACAAGAACAAACTTGTCCAAATATTTGCTAAAAACATTATTCATGAGACACATGAATGTAGCTGGTGCATTTGTGAGACCGAATGGTACCACTACAAACTCATAGTGTCCATACCTCGTTCTAAAGGCTGTCTTATGAATATCTTCTTCTTTGATTCTTACCTGATGGTAACCAGACCTCAAGTCAATCTTTGAAAATACCTTTGCTCCTCTCATTTGATCAAAAAGGTCATCAATTCGGGGCAATGGGTATTTGTTCTTCACAGTGACTTTGTTCAACTGCCTGTAGTCGGTACATAACCTGAGTGTTCCATCTTTCTTTTTCACAAATAGAACGGGCGCTCCCCACGGGGATACACTTGGCCTAATATATTTCTTTTCCAGCAACTCTTGCAATTGCATCTTCAATTCTAGCAATTCCGGTGTACTCATCCTGTAGGGTGTCTTGGACACTGGTGCCGCTCCTGGCACAAGCTCAATTGTAAAGTCAATGTCTCTCTTTGGAGGGAGTCCTGGAATCTCATCAGGAAAAACATCCCTGAATTCTTGCAATACAGGATAGTCCTCCAATCTAAGAGTTTCACTCTCTGCTGCCTCTAAAACGTGAGCTGCATACAGTTGACATCCCTTCCTACAGAACTTCTTTAGTTGCATGGCTGAAACCTGTCTAACAGAAGTCACCTTTGGAATGCCTTTTACAACCCTCGGGTTTCCTTCCTCGTCCATGCATTCAAATGTCTTATTGTAGCAGTCAAGTTTAACCCTGTGTGCTTCTAACCAATCCATTCCAATGAGAATATCATAGGAACCAAGTGGCAAAATATTCAAATCCGCATAAGTGAATAGCCCATCCATCTCTAATGGACATTTCTCTACTATTTCACTAACTTTTCTCTTGGTTCCAGTGGCTAGTTGAACTAACCAGGATTTACTATGCTTTAATTTCTTGAAAGCACACATCTCAACAATTCTAGGAGTGACATAACTGTGAGTAGATCCAGGGTCAATCAAAATAGAAACAGATTGCTTAGCAATCTTACCTTCAACCTCAACCACAGTTGACTGATGATCTGCTTGGCGGTCGTCCACTGCTGCATAGATTCTAGGGATTGTCCTCGCCACTTGACCCACAGTTCCAGCTCCTTGGATGTTGTGAACTTGATTTGCATTCCCATTCCGATGTGGACAGTTCCTAAGCATGTGGTCTCCTCCACAACCCCAACATTGAAGTGGTTCTCTTGGCTCTTTTGGATCTCTCGGCTTGTCTCCCATCGTCCTGGTTGGCTTAGTCACAACCTGTGATGGCTGCCTTTGCTGATTCCTGAATTGAGGAGGCTTGAACCCCTTCTTCCTTTGATCAAACTTTTCATTTTTCTTATCCTTCCACGCCTTATGGAATTCTGGTTTGCTTCTGTTTTGATCAAAGCAATACTTGGCCTTTCTTATGGCCTCCTCTAGAGTTCGAGGTTCATCAAACTCAATTCTGTCTTTATATGACTGGGGCAGTCCACTTACGAAACGCTGAATTTTGACCTCATCATCTCGAATATACTTGACATACCTCAGCAGCTCCAAGAACTTGTTTGCATATTCTTCCATGGTCGATTGTCCCAATCTCAGCTCATGGAACTCTTTGATCTTATCATCATAGTACCTATCAGAGAGGTACTTCTGCTTGAAGTGTTTCTTGAACTGCTTCCATCCAATCTTCCTTTCGTTGATCTTCTTCACTTGCCTGGTGTGTTCCCACCATATAGATGCTCTTCCATTCAAGTTGAAGATGGCAACCCTTGCCTTCATATTCCCAGAGTAGTCTTGGACTTGGAAATATTTTCTCATCCCAAGAAGCCAAGCTTCAGCTTCTTGACCAGATTTTACCTCTCCGTCAAATGTAGGAGGTTTTGCCTTCTTAAATTCCCCATGTGAATTGTTCTTGTAGTGTTTCTTTCTCTTGTTCCTGTGGGACGAAGAACTTGAACCCTCAATGGATTCTTCAGAGTCAGATGATTCATTAGAAGAGATTTCTGGACTATATGTTCTATCTGTAGAAACTCTTCTTGGGCTACTGGCCCTTTTACAGGAATTTCTTCTAGAGCTACTCCCACCCCTTTCTAGATTTGATATCTGATGCCCAGAGTTTATTTGCCTTTGGATGTCTGTTAAACTCTGCAGCATCGCGGCATTCAGCTGATTTTGTTCTTCTTGAGCTTTAATCATCCTTTCATTATCTTCCCTACAGCTTTGCAACTCCACCCTTAGGCTTCTCATGGTGGCTGCAACATTTGGAGGGGTCTCTTGATTTCTTCTCCCATTAGATTCTGTCTCAGCATTCTCAACCTGTATGTTCTCCCCCATGGCATCTGTCTCAGGCTCATAGGGATCCTGTGCATCATTCATGATGTGCATTTTCTTGGCCCAACCAAGATCCAAAATTTTTCCACTGTATTATCTAGAGTGTTACCCTGCTGTAACTGTGACTCTCTGAAATGTGTTCATCAACACAATTGTTAGCTGCATTACATTCTCAAAATTTACAAATTACTTCATGCACATGGGAAAACATTACGTTGACAATTCGTCAAATCACAACAACGAAACTATGAGGGGGAAAAGAAAAAGGGGGTCAAGGGGGCTTGCCCCCTTGTGGCTGTGGGCGGGTCGAGGGCAGCGCCCTCATTTATTTTTATTTTTTATTTTTTATTTTTTATTTTTACGAATCATGCCGCGTCGGGCGGTTCGCGGAATCCTGCCGCAACGGGCAGTTCGCTGAATCCGGCCGCGACGGCGGTTCGCAGGGTGTTGCCGCAATGGGCGGTTCACTATATGCTCCCGCAATGAGCGGGGCGGTTCACTGTAGCCTTCCGCAGTTGCGGGGCGCTCGACTGAAGGCTTCCGCAATTGTGGGGCGCTTCGGCGACGGCTTTCGCAATTGCGGAGCAGTTCGCTGAACGCTTCTGCAATTGCGGAGCAGTTCGCCGAACGCTTCCGCAATGGCGGGGTGATTTGCCGAGCGGAGCCATTCGGCGAAGGCTTCCGAAGTTGCGGAGCCATTCGGCAAATGCTCCCGCAATTGCGGAGCAATTCGGCGAAGGCTTCCGCAATTCCGGAGCCGTTCGCGGAATGCTTCCGCTGGAATGCTTCCTCAATTTCGGGTGATTTTTTCGGAATGATTCGGCGAAGTCTTCCACAGTTGCGGAACGATTCGCCGAAGTCTTCCACAGTTGCGGAACGATTCGCCAAAGTCTTCCGCAGTTGCGGAACGATTCGCCGAAGTCTTCCGCAGTTGCGGAACGATTCGGCGAAGTCTTCCGCAGTTGCGGAACGATTCGCCGAAGTCTTCCGCAATTGCGGAACGATTCGGCGAAGTCTTCCGCAGTTGCGGAACGATTCGCCGAAGTCTTCCGCAACTTCGGAACGACTCGCCGAACTCTTCCGCGTTTCAGAACGATTCGCGGAATCCTTCCGAAATTTCGAAAGAGAATTCCTTCCGCAATTTCGGAAGAGAATTCTTTCCGAAAAATTCCGACACTTAGAAAATTTTTTCACTTAAAAACATTTTTCTCCGCTGTTTCGGAGCCATTGGCTGAATTCTTCCGCAACTTCGGGAAGGTTCGCGGAATCCTTCCGCAATTTCGGGAAGGTTCACCGAACTCTTCCGCAATTGCGGGAAGGTTCGCGAAACCTTTCCGAAATTTCGGAACGACTTCCCGAAACGGCTTAAAACACAAAATTTTCAAAACAGTCTTAAGAAAATTTTTATAATTGCTATCAGATTTGGCCCATAGAGGCCCAATGCTGCAACGCAGCTCTGATACCATTCTGTCACGTCCCCTCCCATCCAACCAGCTAGATGGAGAGGATCGTGACAGTTATACCGCGCATCTAGCCCCCATATCCATTCATTAAACAAGCATTCAAATTCAAATGAATAAAAATATAGACATACACAAATGCATAACAGATGTGATATTAAACTGGGCGTCTAGCCTTATGAAACGTTTAACCATAAGCATGAACATAATATAACAGAGATAGATGGAACTGTATGGTTTTAAGAAAATCACAGCGGAATATTAAGAATTTCACATCCATCATACATTTAAGATGTTCATCAAATAAGTAATTGCAATTTAACACAAGAGAATACTTATCTTATACAAAAGTAATTCCACGCAACTGGCTATGCAACTGCAACGTTCCACCCAACCGTAGGCCAGTGTGCTCCTCAATCTCTCAGCACCACTGCCACCCCCGAGCTGGGCATGATCTCTACAAGGAACCAGGGAACAGCAGACTCACACATAGCCAAGCATACAACAAGATGAGCCAATCCAATCTGCAATTGGGTTTATCAGGCTGCTAGGACATGGCAGGGAAGAATTGATAAGCTAGTATGCTCAACCACAGAGCTGAGGATGTCCCTCCCAGATCTATTCAGCTTGGCACTCACAATGCCTACACACCCAACACAAGGAAGTATTCTCTTCACTGCCACACAGTCCCTCAAGCCATACCTCCCTTTCTAGTGCTCTCAGGGTGTGCATAGAAAAGTATCCAAGCCCTCTTGATCTTCTTGAGAGGCTACACCCTCTACTAGGTTTATCAAGCCAGTTCTATCCACTACCAGTCCAAAACTTCAGCTCACAGGTTCAAACCAAAAACGAGAATGCACACAACAGCAGAACACCATTATGGGGCAAGACAAAACGTTTTTACAGTGACAGGCAGGAAAATGATCCCCTAGGCTTCAGAAAAAACGTGGGAAGGTTAAAAACGAGCAATGGAGGTTTGGAGAAAACCCCAGGTAGCAGAAAACGTTTTTAGGAAAAACGCCCATGGCAAATCGGGGACAAAACGAACTCCCTACAGTCCCAAATCGCACCCCCTCCTTCCCAGCTACTATCCAAAACCAAAAACGGGTTTTTGGGCAGGGAGAACCCTGCGTTTTTGCTCAAAAACGTGACTGTAACTCCCAACCTTCTCTACCTGCGTGAATCCCTGAAGACTGCCCATTCCTCATGGCTTTGGGCACCATTTCGTGGGTGGTTTCTTGCCCCTCAAGCCAAAAACACGATTTTCCAAGTTGATGGCTTGCCCATGCACGAAAATGGCTTGCCCATACTCTTTCATTCCCTAGGCATTAACTGCCTTAACCAATTTCTTGGAAAAATTAAATGATTGGGTACATGAGACAAAATGGGTAGTTGGTGGTTTATGGGTTTCCCCATTGACACATGGATTAATACTATTGGCTCAAGGGTTTGAATAATTTCCCTCCCTATTCCTTGTAGAACCATGCCCCATCTCTTTTGTTGCATTGCATAGCCGGTTGTGGGTATTTTTCATTAAAATTCGTATTTACATGATGTCTTATATACATTGTGCCCATCTCGCACAAGAACCATAGGCATCTATTTTAATTGCCGATACATAAACGCTAAATCAATGGTGGGGCCTTGGCCTTGAGCTCCTCACCATGATTAAGTTACAATATTTACATCATTTACAAAGGGGGTCAAAATGGGGACGTGACACCGCACGGTACTTCTAGTACCTTAGCCCCACCTTTGTTTAACCATCCCGGAGGCAGTTCCACAGCACCTCCACGTCAACCTAGCGCAAGAAGGATGGGTGATGACATGAAGCTACCAACCTTTAGAGGAACAGGGCTAGAAGACCCTGAGCAACACTGGTTTCTATGTGAAGCCATTTGGACGATTAAGCAAATTAATGATGATGCTGTTAAGCTGGTTCAGTTAGCAACCACACTAAGAGAGAGAGCCTTAACCTGGTTTATGAAATACTCAACAACACAGAATAGGACGCTTGATGATGTAAGAAGTGCTATGATTAAAGAATTCAAGAAACCTAAATCAGAATCACAGTGCATAACATAACTCAAAGACATAAAACAGTTACCTACAGAATCAGTATGGGACTTTGACCAGAAGTTCAAAGCCTTGATAGATCAAGTAAGCTTTGAGTTTGCACCGCAGCAACATAAGGAATGGTTCATTGCTGCGCTGCTTCCTCATATTAGACTTCCTCTTATGCAACAGAATCTCACTACTCAAGAACAAGCTCTAGAGATGGCTATGAAACTAGAAGCTTCACCAATTGTTGGAAAAAGCAACGATGTTGCGCAGTTGCAGAACCAAATAACAAACTTAACTTTGCAAGTGCATGATATTAAGAAAAGAAAGGATGTTAAAGAAGAAATTTGGTGTACAAAGTGTAGAGCACAAGGACATTCAAAGGACCATTGTCCTGTTTTCATAGATTATATTGCAACCGGAGCACCTAACCCTTTACCACAGGCTCATGGGCCTTGGTGTGAAATTTGTAGAACTAGAGGCCACAGACCACAAGAGTGTCACTTGTTACAGAAATATGTACAAACTCCAAAGAATCTATATTGCAATTTCTGTAAATCAGTAGGCCATGATTGGAACAATTGCAGAGCATATGACCTTCTGATTTAAAGAAAACATGATGTTTATAGAGTACAGTCAGAACCACAGGGACCCACAACAGGTCTGTAGTATGACCCAGCTCGTGAAGGCCGAGGAGGAAATTACAGGGGCCGAGGACGCGCAGGAGGTTTTGTTCGTGGAAGAGGACATATCACTTGCTATAACTGCAGAGCTCAAGGCCATTATGCAAGGGATTTCCAAAACCCTACAACCACCTGCAGATACTGTAAATCTTATGATCATGTCATTGAAGAATGCCCTCAGTTGATGGCCAAGATGCAAGAAAAGAAGCCACAAGTTAACCAGAATATTCAGTTGATTGCAGTAGAAAAAAGAGAACCAGATCCCACAGTTAATATAGTGACGCGCAGTGGTGCAACCACTGGTGCGCCAGAGTTGGGAACTGGAAATCCAGCAACACAATGGGTGCGCCGCGCTAATATTAAACCATCCCCGCTCGACCTACAGAAGCAAAAAGAAGCATTCAAGCAAGCTCAAGAGTATTTATCAGATCCACGAGCTTCAAGCTCTGTCGCATTACTGCACAATGATATCAGACTGCATGTGCCAAGTCAAGAGAACCTGGTACAAGAGCAGGCTACTACATCTGGAAGGCCTGATGAGGAGGATACACTAGGTAGTGTTCATGCTTTCCTGAGAAGCTGCTTAAAGTTGTTGCACAATGAAAAAGCAACTATGGAACTCCAACACCTGTTGGATCAGTGTCAACAATCTGCTTCGATGAACACAACGTAGCGTGCTGTTCATCATATCAGGAGTCATACTAGAACTGGAAGAGAGATGAGACTCACAGCGCAAATTGGGCATTTGAAATGGACGAAGTCATTATGGATTTAGGCTCAGAAGTTAATGTTCTCACCATGCAGACTTGGGAATAGATGGGTAGTCCTCAGCTTATCAGATCTCCTATCCATCTAAGACTAGCAAATCAGCAACGAGTTTCTCCATTGGGCAGATTACCCAATGTACCCATTGATATTGAGGGAGTAAGAAGTTCTGCAGACTTTGAAGTAATCAAAATTCTGGATGACAGTAGACCTTACTCAACACTTTTAGGCATAGATTGGGCATTTGATAATCTGGCTGTCATTAATTTGAAGAAAAGACAGATGACCTTTGAGGATGACCAGATTAGGGTCATTGCACCACTTGATCCCCTTCAAGGACCACGGTATATTGAACCCATTCGAGTAGAAGAAGAAGTGCGCCACATGGAAAGTTTATATCAGATGACTGCTATTCATAGTGATTATGTCAATCCCACAGCGGACGGTCATATCAACTGGCGATGCGATAGCTCGTGCGCATCAGATTCAGAAGCAGAACTGGAAAACTGGCAGAATCGCTTACATGAGGTTTCTGCAAGGTGTTGCGCCATGACGACTAAATCCATTCGATGGATTGGCACAGAATTGAATAACACTCCAATATTTGATGGTTTAACTAGAGTAAGTGAATTCATACATGCATATGAACAAGAAATCCCGAATGAGCAGCGCATACAAGCATTGTATGTAGCACTGTTCCCTACACCCACAAGATGGTGGGGTGCGCATAAAGAAAATATCAACACATGGCAAGACTGTCGCAGGTTGATACTGTGTAGATTTCAAGAGACTTCAGCAGGAGTTTTGCGCAAATATGATGGACAGAGTGACCCCAGGTCACACGTTGAAGCATGTATTCAGCAATGGTCAGATATTCCAGAGGATGAGTGGGTTCACCTATTCATCCACACGTTGGATATAGTTCCAAGGAACTGGTACACTGAAACATAATTGCGCAGAGGCACTATCACTTGGCCTCTCATGATTGAAAGTTTTCAACTCACTTTCAGCTTTGAGTCAGAACATCCAAGCATCGATCAGGCATTAAAGTGTATTAGAAAGAAGATATTTGGACAATGTCCTTTACTAGAGTATCCTCAACCAGATTGGGCTGTCCAGATGGAACATGCCCTGGAATGCTATAATTTCACCACTGGAGAAGAGGATGATGATCCTCACAACATCAATATTCCAGAGTCAGAAGGGACGCGCAAAGTCGAAGGCCCTCAGCTTGATATCCCTGCCATTACAGAACACATCAAGCTCAAGAAGATTAACATTGGTATAGAAGCCGAACCCAAGTTTGCCTCTATAGGAGATTATTGGGATGATGAAACTGTTGGCCATATTGCAGATTTACTACATGAGTACCAGGATATCTTTCCTACCAAGTTTACAGAAATGAAAGGCATCCTAGGAGATTTAGGAGTTATGCGCATACCTTTGAAAGCGGACACTAAGCCAGTAAAACAACGCCCGTACAGGTTGAACCTGCGATATAAAGAAAAGGTCAGAGAAGAAATTGATAAGATGGTCGCAGCTGGTATCATTGAGCCAGTAGAGGAAAGTGATTGGATTAGTCCTATGGTGGTACAAGAGAAAAAGACAAAAGGTGAAATAAGAATCTGCGTGGACCTGCGCAAGCTCAACGACGCATCAGCGCATGATCCATTTCCTACGCCCTTTACAGACGAAGTGCTTGACAATGTTGGAGGACAAGAGGCTTACTCCTTCACTGATGGATTTTCAGGATACCATAAGATCAGAATCCATCCAGAGGACCGCCATAAGACCACTTTTGCGACTGAATGGGGCTCATTCCAGTATACGGTAATGCCCTTTGGTCTTAAAAACGCTCCTGCTATTTTCTCTAGAGTCGTTGTTGCTGTTTTTAAAGAATTCATTCATAAGTTTCTAGAAGTCTATTTTGATGACTGGACTGTGTTTGGTTTACTAAAGAACCATATAGGGAATCTAAGGATGATGTTAGAAAAATGTAGACAGTATCAGATTCCCTTAACTTGAAAAAATGTATCTTCTGTGCTCCTTTTGGTATTTTGTTGGGTCACATTGTGTGCAGACAAGGACTCATGATGGATCCTGCGAAGGTTGCCATCATTGCTAACTTGCCTGCGCCCAACTTAGTCAAACAATTGCGCACTACATTGGGACATACAGGATACTACAGGAAATTTATCAAGGGTTATGCAAAGATCATTGCGCCTATGGAAATACTGCTGAAAAAGGATTTGAAATTCCAATGGACAGAAGAATGCCAACAGAGCTTGGACACACTTAAAGGAAAGATGGTCACATCACCTATTCTAGTTTTCCCAGACTGGAGAAAACCCTTTCATGTTCATGTAGATGCTTCTTCCATAGCATTGGGTGTTGTACTGACACAACCGGGAGAAGGAGGTATTGACCACCCCATTGCTTACTCTAGCAAAAAGCTGTCTACAGCTGAGAAGAACTACACCACTACAGAAAGAGAAGGACTCGCTATGGTGTATGCCTTACAGAAGTTCAGACACTATCTATTGGGTGCTCATTTTAAAATGTATACTGACCATTCTGCTTTGAAGTACTTGGTCAATAAGCCAATGTTAGGGGGAAGAATTTGTAGATGGCTACTCCTCTTCCAGGAGTATGATTTTGAGATTATTGTGAAGCCAGGTAGATTGAATGCAGGACCTGACCATTTATCTAGGATAGAGTCAGGGGAGGAACCTACAAATTTGGAGGACAATCTGCCTGATGTGCAACTGTTTTCTGTTCAAGCAGCAGACGAGTATTATTCCGATATTCTTGAGTTTCTCACTACAGGGCAAGCGCCAGTTGAGTTCACAATGAAGCAGAAGAAACAACTTGTTGTCAAAGCCACAGACTTCACTTTGATAGCAGGACAACTCTATAAGTTGGGCCATGATGAAGTCTTGCGCAGATGCATTTTACCGCATGAGAAGAATTCCATAATCGCAGAAGTGCACTCAGGAACCGCAGGAGGCCATTTCGCAGGAAAGATGACTGCGTAGAAGATCTTCGCTGCAGGTCTTTGGTGGCCAACATTGCACAACGATACTAAGGAATTCTGCAAGTGTTGTGATGTGTGCCAGCGAACAGGAAAACCTTCAAGAAGAGATGAAATGCCGCTAAGACCCCAGATAACAGTGCGTGCTTTTGATAAGTGGGCCATTCATTTTGTGGGACCGATCAACCCACCAGGAAAGAGAATCGGTGCAAGATACATCATCACATCTACTGAATACCTCACCAGATGGGTTGAGGCGAAGCCAGTTAAGAATTGTGACGCTGTCACTGCCGCGCAGTTCATTTTTGAGAATATTGTCACTAGATTTGGATGTCCACTGATTCTAATGAGTGATCAAGGCACACATTTCCTGAACGAGACTATAGAGGCCCTTACTGAAGAATTCCACATTAGTCACCATAAGAGTACACCCTACCACCCTCAAGCTAATGGTACGGTGGAGGCATTCAATAAGATTCTGGAGAATGCCCTGACCAAGATCTATAATCAACAAAGAGATGATTGGGACCTTAGAGTCACAGCTGTGTTATGGGCTTACAGAACCACATGCAAGAAATTAACAGGTCACACACCTTTCAGTTTGGTGTATGGACAAGAAGCAGTCATTCCCATGGAATACATTGTTCCCAGTCTCAGAATTGCTCAAATTACAGAAATGGCAGATACTGATACTATGAGTGAAAGGCTGTCACAATTGGTTGCCTTAGAAGAAGACAGGCTTTTAGCTGGATTCCATCAACAAGTGCAGAAGGCGAGATAGAAGGCTTGGCATGACAGGCATATTAAGAATAAAGTCTTTCAGGAAGGAGACTTGGTACTCCTCTATGATAGTAAATTCATCAAGTTTCCAGGCAAGTTTCGTGTACATTGGTTAGGCCCTTTTCAAGTGATGAAGATAACAGAAGGTGGAGCAGTTCAACTTGCGAAGCTTAATGGAGAGTTGTTTCCCACAATGATCAATGGGAGTCGGCTCAAGCTTTATCGCGACGGCCACTCCGCCCTGTCGACCTAATCAGCTGCTAAAGTCATGTAGATGTCCAGTGTAGTTGAAAGAGGCATTGCACTTATCACAGTCTACACGGAAGTCACGAGACATTTTCAGTCTTTGGCTTCCCGCGCATTTCCTCAAAACATCCGCGCAGTCAATAAAGCCTATTTTGAGCGAGCCTATTTTCGCTCTTGCGGAGTTCTCCTCGCCGTGGAGCCCTCCATGTGCACAGTTACCCATGCTGAAGTTACCCGCCGAAAATTTGAATTGCGGTAGTTCTGTAGCCGCGTCTGAGTCTTAATGAAGGATGAAACCGCCATCTAATTGTACTTGCTTAGACAAATTCGGCTTGATTTCCCTAAGATTCACATTTAATTAAGGAGCCGAAGGCCTTATCACATCTCCCAAAGGCTGTCAGAGCCCATCCCTCGCATTTAATGCACCACAGAGGTGTGGGGGGGGGGAGGGTTGTCAACTCATCCGCTTAGGCGCCAACGGTTATTAGCGCCACCTGTTCGCACCTACTACTATCCTCAGCTATAAATACCCCTCATTCGTATATGCTTGGGTTACTTTCCTTGCTATTGAGTTGTATAGTTGTCTTGTTTGAGAGTCTAAGCCATTGTTTTCAAAGCCGTGTCGTGCAGACTGCTTCCCTCTATTTTCAGAGTTCACATCCTGCGCCATTCCACCCTTTTCTGTTCAGTGTTTGTCGTGTATGCAGGTTCATGTCGGAGAACCTGTCAACTCAAGAATTCATCCGTCACTTCAGACGCAGAGGGTTAGACTTCGGTATGGCTACCCCAACCAAGACTATCAAGCTTCCTATTTTCTCTGATCCCAGACAGTCCTCGGGCACAAGGGCATCTCAACAACAGCCCCAACAGCAGCAGTAGCTGGAGGTACCTGTTCCAGATCCCTTAGCCACTCTGGTTAACTACATTCCTCTATGCCCAGATGATGCACCCGAGGTGCGTATTCCCAAGAACGCCAAGTATTTGATTCTGTTGCCACCAATGGAGGAAATCGTGGAAGAAGAAGGATCCCTGCTTGGACATCTCCCGCTGGTTAAGTTTTCCGACTTCAACTTGGGAGATTATAGAACGTATCCTCAGTTCACACCAGATCACTATCTGACGTTGTTCCATAATCCTGTTAAGAAGATTGATGAATTCATCCCACAGGAATTTGCAGTAAATCTAGACAAGTCTGGACTGTTGAACCTGTTGAAGCTACCGCACTTCGGGCGTAGCAATGAAGTTAATGCGGTTGTCAAGGTCCTGTTATCCTGTGTTCACAGTGGTTATCTTTGGCTGGGGAGGCCAATTGATCTGAATGTGGACCTAATTCATCGAATTACCAGCCTATCTAAGGTTGGTAAGGACCCCAACGTCCATTTCGTTGGTAAAGACAAGGACAGAAAACTGGCTGCACAGGTGGTGTTGAAATACAAATTGTCGAGAGGAGGTCGGGCTTATGACCTCACTGTAGTTGAAGATGAAGCACTCAGATTCACAGGCAGTCTGCTCACAGGAAGACTTTTAATGAAATGTCGACCCAAAGAAGTCCCTAGAGCTGTTGTAGAGCTCGCAATTGCAGCTACAGAGGGAGAGCAGTATAACTGGTGTCTCTTCCTCCTGAATTCATTCTTGGAAGCCTGCCGGAGCGTTCAGGACACCGCCAATCAGTTGTTACATTTCTCTTGGCTCTTGATCTTGTGTGCCTTTGTCAGGTGGAAGGAACCGCCCAACACTCAGTTTCTTCCGCGCCACTCAAGAGAGGTTACAGGGATGCGCTATGTCAACCTATGGGATTCTAGTAATCCCGTGAAGCGCAAGATGAACCGCGTCGTGTTCTTCGAGTATTATCATCTTCTCAGGGATACCATCCTGGAGATGCCGAGGCTTACTGAGGAGATGGCAAAACTCTATGGAACGAAGTTGGTCTTTTATGCCAACTCGCATGAAATATATTTCCGCCCTCGCAGAATTCAGTCGGAAGAATGGGCCGTAGGGCTCTACCGAATGACTACCCATGACGTGGAGGACACTGTGAAGTCCTGGCTAGATGAATGGAAGCAGGCCACTGAAACCACTGCCACGATGCCACCCTCTGAGGCACCAAAGAAAGATAAGGGCAAGGAAAAGATCGGGCAAAATAATGGTGAGGTCCGTCAGGACCGGCTACCAAGAAGCAAAAGCTGTCGCACCCCGCAGAAGCGACTGGATATCCCTATGAGATCCTTGCCTCAAGGCTCAACCAGTACTTGAAGGAGCCATTTCAGGAGCTGCGTGCCTCTCAGGCCAATATCAGAAGTGCTCTGGATCTGCAGCTCATGGAGTTGAAAGGTCTTGCAGGACGAGTTGCGCAGACCTATGTGCCGGCATCTGGCTCTTAGGCGCTGCAAGCATCTACAAGCATCGAGTGGGTTGAAGTACCTACAGAAAGGCACACTGTCGTCCACATCCCTCCCGCAAGCATGACACTCCCGGATCCTCTGGCTACATCACAGGTAAGCGCGGTTGGCCCTATTGAAATAAATTTGTCACTAATTCCGTTGGAAACTCTACAGTTGGTTCACGAGCAGGTCTCTACTGAGCTGAGAGCTAGGGAGCTCTCCACATTCCATGCCAATCAAAGACTGCAGATGCAGGAAGTAGAGCTAAGGGAAGGCTATAAGGAGATCTCTGCACAGCTTGCACTTCACAAAGCACGAGACACTGGGCTAAGGAATTTTGTCGATGAAATCGCCCAGGAGCTACTGGCCTGCCAGATTCAACCAGACCTTCCTTTAGTTGAGAAAGTGAAACGCATTGGCAGAAGGGAAAAATACCTAGAACAACAAGTAGTTTCTATGGCTGAGGACCATAGAAAGCAGCTCACCGAGTTGGAAGCTCGTGTCGTAGTGCCTCCCGTAGATGATAAGCAAGAACGACTTGAAGCACTGCGCATAGCTTCTACCCAAATGAAGTGCAGAACAAATGAAGCCCAACAGTTAATGACGCAAGATGTGCAGGCTTGGGCTGAGCTCGAGAAGCTCCCTTCTAAAGTTGCCCTTTTGGAACAGGTGAAAGCAGCAAAACAGTCCCAAACTATTTTGAACGAAGAAGCTAAGCCCTTGGAAGGCTTAGCCAAAATGAGAAAGATGAGCGAAGTCCGCAAAGTCCAGCAACAACTGCACAGGCTCAGAGACAAAGATACTACTCTTGCCAACATCATTCAACTGTTTATGGATGAGTATGCTGAACTTGCTGCCCAAGCAGATACCAAGGTCAAAGCATTTGCTGAGTCTCAAGAGTTGGTCGATGGAGCAGAAGGAGAAGAAGCTACTTCAGACCTGGTGCAGATAGCCACGAAGTGCGTGCAAGACATGGACTCCGCTATTGCGCAGTGGAAGCAAGCCTTCGCTGCGACCCAAGCAAAGTCAGATGCACAAGTAAAACGACCGCAAGCTAGTGTGAGTGGCTCGGGGACGAGCCACAAGTAAGTGCTAGGGGCCTGTTGGAGCATAGGCCGCAGCTATGGAAAAGCTGGCAAGTTTAGGAAAAAGAACTAAGTTTTGAAGGAAAAGTGCTAATTTTGAGGAAAAGCACCATTTTTGGGCAGAAATGAACAGTGCGTGGTACGGCGCTAGATGGAGGAGCTCACCGCATATTGCGGGCCGGAAATCATGGAGCTCGCGCGCACAAGTCAAAGGAAAGAGTAAATAAGGTGGTCGAGTAGAAAGCTCAATCACCACAGTAAATGAAGCGGCGGAATAGAGGGCTCAGCTGCCCTCATTAAGGCAAAGTACAGGAGTTATGGTTGCTCAGACCAAGGAAGAGCAACGGGTCGAAGCATTGAAGGCGAAGGACAAGGAGCGAAGAATGATGAAGCGGTGCCCATACCCGCGATCTGCGCCGAAAATCGCGGAGTTTGCAGGAAGCTGCGACGTGACTGCAAGAGGCGCCTACAGTACACCTAGCCGTGTCTGCGGTTAGGGTTTTTGGGGATCACTGTTGGGAAAGGCCCACAGTTTTGTAAAGGTGCGACCTTCAGGGCCACCTATATATGTGTGTAATTGAAAAGGGAAAAGAGTTAGATAGTTACTGAGTTACACGGACAGTCTAAGTGATGTCTGAGTCATTTGTATTGTTGTATCTTTTAAGCTGTTAATGATCACTTTTTGCATGTAAGAAGGCCGCGATCTCACAGGAAGACCGCTTGGCGTAAGGGCCATTGCATGTATCAACCAGTCGCAAGAGGACTGAGAGGGGAATGTAAGTGTATGTATTTGTCATGGTAATATCTGTAGAAGAAGAGAATAGATCTAAGAGAAGGGCTCCTAGCTGTGTGTGTGGAGTTTCCCAGAAAGATCTAAGGCTGCAGCTGTGTGCGCAGTGGAACTGTGTTATCCCCATCTCAAGATAATATAAACACAGTTCCTGTGGATGTAGCTTCCCTCCTGGAAGTGAACCACGTAATTCTTGTCATTGTGGTGATGCTTTATGTGATTGCATTTCTTTGCTTTACTGTCTATGTTTCTATGAATGTCTCGCTATCTTTATGAATGATTATATAAAGTAAATCCTGGAAGCTCCCTTAGAAGTTGTACTTGTGCATTGTCGAAGGAGTCTGTAAGAACACTTTCGCCGCAGCGCTAAAGGAGTGTGTTACTGCGCTGTGGCACAAGGGTAGAGACAATACATAGTGTATCGGAAGTAGTGGGTAAAAGACTCGTGCACAGGTGTGGAGCTACCGCGCAGCTCGGCTGAGAAGAGTGAGTTATAGCGCTGGGAGACCTGTGAAAGAGTAAGACGCTCCGTTCAGGGGTTACCTCCAAGAAGGGAAGAGAGAAGACTGTAGACTCCACACCACCTAGGTTAAGGAAACCTGATTCCTTAGCCCCCCCATAGCCACTTCGGGTGAGACTTCGGGCTGCTGCGCAGGTCGTTGCCGAAAGGGCCAGTGTGCCAAAGGGGTGTTTGTTGCTGCGCATCCTGAAAACCCGGGTCTGTCCAGAAAGCAGCCAACAATCCTTGTGGGGGATCTATTTGACAAGTGTTGACTACTCCTTGGTTGGGTAAAGGATTTTGAAATATCATGGGTTGTGGCTGAGGAGGTGGCGCTAGCTATGCAGCGTGTCCTTGTCATTGGGTGTCATTGGCCCAAAGTTGACGTGCTTTCTCCAAATGGGAGCAATTATGTGTGTAGTGGCCATATACCGAACAAAAGGAACATGGGTGGTTTGTTCTTAAGTTAGGATTTTTACCCTGTTTCAGTGGACGATTAGGGTTTTGGTTGGCGGGGGTAGTGTTATTATCATTTGTGGGATTAGGTGGCTGGCCTCCTTGGTTTTGAGGTTGATTATTTCCGCGGTTGCGTCCTCTTTTGTGGTTATGTTGACCTCCTTGGTTACGTTGGTTGTTCTGGTTTTGGGGTTGGTTTTGTTGTGCGTATACTTTAACTTGGGCAGTAGGGGGGTTTTGAGTTCGTGAAGGTGCTAGAGCAGGCTGCGGTGGATAGTAAGTAGGAGGGTTAGGAGGTGGACTCAGTGCTTGTTGTGGTTGTTGGTAACCTTGATATATTGGAAGTGTTGGGGTAGATGGTGCTGCCTATTGAGGGTAATAAGACGATTGGGATTGTGGGTGAATCGGGGTATGATTGGCCTGTTGGTTATAGTATGTAGGTGGTGCATAAGATGAGGGTTCTTTCCCATAACACTATGGTGGACATGAGGGTCCATGAATGTGGTGGGTGTGCGTCATTGGAGCATATGAAGCTATAGCTCTAGATTGAGATGTAGCCCTAGAAAGGTCTGGGGTGTTGTTGGTACTCATCATGGTGAATGGTTTGTTTTGTGCCATAACCTGGCCAATGATGTTATTGGCCACATGGGATTCCCCCGACATGTTGCTCCGAGATGGATCGCCGTGCGGGGCGTCAGGTAAGATGGTGTATAAATAGTTGGACTGGGCATAGATTAAGTCGAACTGCTCGGATTTTAAAATGGCTTCTTCTTTCGAATGGGGTCGTTCAAAAGTCACATCCTTGGCTATGAGTGGAAGGAGGGATTTCAGGAACCAATCTAGAAAGATATGGTCATCTAGCTTGATCTTGCATAGACTATGGTGCTTACGCCACTCATGGATATGATCTGTGATATGGGTGGTTGTATTCTGTCTACAAGATAGTAGGATTTCTACTCCTGCATCATAGCGGACGGGTAGTTGAAAGAATTATAGGAAAGTTGAGGCAAGGGATGTAAACATAGGGTATGTCCCATGGGGCTGCTCAATATACCATTTGGTTTCCGAGCCAGTGAAATTTCTTTGTAACTGTTGGAGGCGAATAGAATCATCGACTATGGAGTTTGAGGAACACTAGAGGTGAAAAGACATAACATGATTTTGTGGGTCTTCACCAGCCTTCCCTTCAAACTTTGGGATGTCTGACGGGAGTTTTGTGGTAATGGGGGGCCAAGTAGGGTCATGTCTAATTGGGTCGTTTGTTAATCTTGTTAGGTCTGGTAGGTTAAGACTAGCCATAAATGGCAGACTGGCAGAGGTGTGTGACATGGTCGCTGGGGCATAAGTGCTAGTGGTAGCATTATTGATCGGGCCACTGCCCCCAAAGGGAATATTAGCCGTAAAAGGGATGTGCCCTCCACCCAAAGGTGTGTGAGAGGGGCCTGTGCCCCCAAGTGTAACTTGAGTTATAGATGGGTTTGGAATGGTTCCCGTAGTTGTTGGGATCTAAGTAGTGGTGGGGATGATAGGTGTAGGTTCCATATTGGGAATACCTAAGGTAAGTGTGGGTCCCATATTGGGCATACCTAAGGGAGTTGTTGTAGTTGTGGCTACTGCGGTGGCCATTGTGGTGGCAGGGGTGGTTGATGTTCCACCAACAGTTCCTGTGAAGAAAGGGTCAAAAGTCATACCAACCATGGGGCTAGTGGGTGCGGTGTAGATTGGATTTTCAAATTCTGTCTCAGAGGTAGATGTGAAATGAGGTGCATCAGAATCGGATGACGGGGCTCTATGTCGATGACGTGTGGAGTCAAGTGACAATGCTCTTCATATATGACGAGTGGTGTCAAGTGAATCGTACTGCGGGGTTCACCCCAGAAGCGCTGAGAACATATCGGGGACTCAATGGTGACAGTCGGCTAGTAAAACTAATGGGTGTTGGTGAGTGGAAAGATCGAAAACCCTAATGCAAATATGTGTGCAGAAGGGGAGCACAAAAAAAAATGGCACTCAGGCCAACAACTAAACTCAAAACACTTACTAGAACAACTGTGCTATAATAAGTGGAGTAATCAACAAATGTGGTCAAAATACCAACAAGAAAACGACTCCTAAAAAATGAAAATGGTGGACTCACTAACCAAGGGGAGGTAATAGAGCATGCAACCACCTAACTAAAAAGTATTATGATTCAACAAGACGTATCCTCTGCAAGGTGATGAAATCCAAGTCAGACAATATGAATTGTAGAACCAAAGGCTACATATCCCCCTACCGAGAGGGACACTTGGTAGATAATCCTAGAACATAGGCCACTAAGATACCCCATTCATGACACGTCCATAAAGGTGAATTTGCAGCTCCTGTTATATCGTCGTTGTACTCCCATATGGGTAGTACACCGAGAACAATGAGTAGGTATCCTTCGGTGACTGAATGGATTACGGTAGTCCACTCAGGCCTCTGGAACCAGTCTTTCTACTTCGACCATCCTATGGGAGAGGCCTTTCTGACAAGTTGGTGTATAACCGTGCCAATAAGTACTAAGGGATTTTTGGTACCCTAAATGTCAACCGCTATGTCTCAAAATGAAAGTGAGTGAGGGGTGTTATTTGGATACCTATCCCCTCAATCTTACCTAAATACAATATTCTTTTGGTGTTCCCCAAGTGGGGTTAGAATGTTGGTTGAGTTAAATATAGTTTAAGGCTCACTTTGATTTATTGTGACAGATTGTGTGATGGTGTGGTTATGCATTAAAACAAAGATGCCTTGCTTGGGCAAAAATTCGCAAATTAAAATAACGATTTCAACTTGCAAATATGAAAGCAATTTAAATGTAAATATGAAAATGATTGAAATTTAAATGCTTTAACAACTTTTCAAAAAATATATGAAACTCTTTAAAACGTTAAGGTAAAGCAAATAGCATAAAAAATGAGTGAATCTCTAATGTTGCAAAAATAAAATAGTAGGCTGTCCAAATATTGCAAGGGAGATGGTTGGAAAATGTGGGATGAAATGAGAAAAACTCAGGAAAAATGAATCGGACGGTACAGGTGAAATCGCGGTTGTTTGAGGCGAAAGACACAATCTGGATCGCGGCTTTCGGGCTAAAATCGACGATCTAGGAAAAAGGCGCTATGTGAATCGCGGCTATCAGGTTGACATACGCGATGTGGATCGTGGAAAACAGGCAGAAACGTGCGTTGCGAATTGCGGCTGATAGGAAGAAACACGCGATGTAAATCGCGACTGTGAGTGCTAAAAACGACGATTTACGGATGGAAAAAAGTCGCCGAAAACAAACCGAAAAATTGAAATTTTGGGTTGTTTGGGCTATAGAAAAGGTCAATGGCAAGGGCAGCAAGCAATGGGCTTAGTAGCAGGTCAGATCGACACTATTAAAGGTAAATTACAACTAAAAAATGAAGAAATATAGATCTAAATCAAAGATTCAAAGATTTGAAACACAACGGAGTCGCCAAAAACTGTTGCTTGGGTTTTCACCCAAGCATGTGTTGATGAGCACCTGCTAACTTGTAGTAGCAGTTTAGATTAAACAGTAAAAGTAAATAAATGTAAATAGTAAATCTTGATCTAACATATGCAAATAAATAATTCTAGATTAAAACATTAAACAAAATAGATCCATGAGAGACAGAAATAAAAACTTGAATATTTTTTATTACCTCAAAGGGTGAGGATGGTTGAGCTTGAGCAACTACAATGGTGAGGTGCTCCAAAGCTCCAATGATATATGCTTCTCCAAGATGCTAATGGGGATCTTCAAACTCAGAAAGGAGGCAAGGGCTCTCAAGAAATAATTTGGCAGCATAAGGATAGGATGAATGTGGATGAATAGTGAGGAGCCCCTATCACCTTTTTATAGTTTTTTGGTGATGGGGAATACCATTGTAGTTTAAGGAAACCAATGGTATTGATAAAAATGGTTTAGGTTTCTTTTTCCTCTTTTTCCTTTTTTGAATATATTTTATATTTTTATTCCCTTTTAATTGATTTTTGGGAATTTTGGACCCTTTTTGAGGGGTTTTTGTATTTTTTTGAGGAAAATTACATATTTTGAGGGGAAAAAGATGATTTTGGTATTTTTGGTGACCTTTTGAAGGTTTTAGAGGCTCAAATGGTGGCAAAAGTGGATAAATGGGTCATGGGAGTAGGGAAATGAGATGGTGAGCACTTTTTGGGTGTTAACACCCACACAAAAGGGATGTGGGTATGAAGCAAACGAAGGAAACCATGGACCATTGTGGCATAATTAGGTACAAAATGGCGAAGAAAATTTGATTTGCCCTAAAGGCTCTGTAATTGCCGAAGCGTACGAGGTGATGGGAGGTCTAAGATGGCTTGGACCTTTAATGGATCAACTACGATGCCTTTTTGTGAAATAATGAAACCTAACAACCGGCCTACTGGAATGCAAAATACACACTTGAGGGGGTTGAAGCGGATTTGGTATTTGTGACAACGTATGAAGACTTTCCAGAGGTCATTAAGATGATCGGATCATTTTTTCGATCGAACCGTGAGGTCATCAAGGTAGACAAGGAAAATGTGGACCAAGTCATGGAAACAATATGTCATGGCTCGCTGAAAAGTGGCTCCAGCATTTTTAAGACCAAAGGGCATAACTCGGTAAGCAAAAGTTCCCCATGGGGTGGTGAAGGTAGTTCTGGACTTCCTTGTGAATGTGAATTTGGTTATACCCAGAGAAACCATCCATGAAAGATAGTATGTCATTCCCCCGCACATGCATCGATAAGTTGGTTGATAAATGGTGTTGGAAAGTCATCTTTGGGGCAAGTGAGGTTTAGGTCGCGGAAGTCAGTACAAACACGGATGGTGCCTTGCTTCTTGTTAATTGGTACTAGGTTAGAAACCCAGGTGGTGTACGCTATAGGGTAGATGAACCCTGCTATTCGAAGTTTCTCAATTTTTGCTTTGACAACAGGAAGCTTGGATGGATGGATGGGTTGTTGCTTTTGGCAGACAGGTGGTACATTGGGCCAAGTGTCAATATGGTGTTCTACAATAGTGGGATCCAGACCCGGCATCTCGGTGTAGGACCATGCAAATACGTCTCGAAACTCTTGGAATAGTTTCTTGTAATTTTGTACCTCATCCTCCGAACATGATGCGCCTAAGGAAATAAGTTCGGGTATTTCGGGCATAATAGAGATGTCAATTTTAATAACGGGTGAAATGTTGGCCATATTTCCTTCCTCAAAGGCATCAAGGGCTGGGATTGGATCCTTGAACTAGTCGACCTTAGTAGGAAAGAAATATTTGGATTCAACAAAGAATTGATTCGTTGTGGAAGAGGTAGATGATTCAGGGATGAAGTATGATTGATGGTGCATATCATTCGAGGGGTAGTCTAGTGCAGTAAGTGCTTCAAGGATTCCCTTATCATTGTAGAAGCATTGTGTTGTCAAATCGGCTGACTGGGGTGAGCTGGTTGACAAGATCATATAAATGGTATTGATCTCTTCCGAGGAGGAATATTTTGGGGGATATATTTCCTCGATAAGGGGAGGGGATATCTCTAGGTCGGCATTATTCAATTCGTATAGAGCTTCTCTATAATCTGGGAGATCAGGGTAGCGATGTGAGTAATGGCTGCATATCGCACAAGGGTGGTTGGTACGTAGCGATTTATCCCAAGGCTGAAGGGGAAGTTCTAATTTGACAACTTGGATGTTAGTGTCATCATCCAACATTTGCATGTGTTCTTGAAGTGCTGGTAATTGTGGACATTGATGTGTAGCATGACCTATATCGTCGCACAAAGAGCACTTGGGGGGAGCATGGCTTGTTGTGGGATTCTTTGCCAATTTTGGAGTCGATGGGGCAGTGCGGGTTATGGGTCCAGTTGTGTAGGTTTGTGGGCCTCTACCCCCATTGTAGTGGAGTTGAGGGGGAGCATTACTAGATGTTGATGCAGTGGCCCCTGTTGGAGGTGGTTGGTTTTGGATGTTCGCTACACCAGGGGGTGGACGGTTAGAAGTATTGATGGGTTGCACCGGTTGTAAAATGACATTTGGTGCCAGGGGAGGGGTTGGGGCAGGTAGGTACCACACAGGTAGTCCTAAAGTTAACCCTGGAAGATTGAGCGTAGCCATTACTGGTGTGCTGATGACTCCTGAAGGAGGAAATAAGAATGGGATAGTGTGAGTCGATGTTGCTCCGATATGCATGGCACTGCGGGTGGTTGTGGTAGTAATGGGGGATTTTGAGTAGGTGGCTGTGTGTTGTGCGAAAGGGTGCACAAATCAGATATTTCAGTTATCCGCAAAGGGGGTGGGATAGATTCGGACGTGGAAGTCATGGGAGTATCTAAGTATATCCTTGGTCCGACTGAGGAGACGAACGATGTGGGTGCGCTTTGAACGGGTTATTCAATCATAGGTAGAACATTTTCAGGTGCAGCATGGGAATTAGGATTGTAGTATGTTATCTGATTGATTTTGACTACACGTCCTTCATGGGGAAACATCATGAGGTGGAATACGGATGAAGCGACATATTTCATGGCATACATGTAACTTCGTCCTAATAAGATGTTGTAATCAAGCTGGGCATTGATAACCTCTATGTCTATGAGAACCGTTTTGCCACCTAATTGCACAGGTACATTAGTTAAAAGGCCCTGTAGTTGAGCTGAACGACCATCGTAAGCTTGTAATGCGGTAGTTGCTGGCTGCGGTGTGGGGGATCCAATTTTTTGCCAAACAAATGTTGACATTACGCAGGTGGAGGTACCTTCATCAATGATGCATCGATGAATGACAAGGTTTCGAATGGATACAGAAACTTGAAAAGCTAATGTCGAAGGAAAACGTGGTTCGACTTGGTCTAAGTCGAATGCCATCGTACATGAGTCATTAGGGTCTATGGCACCAATGGAAGATAACAATAATTTCCTCTGTGTAGGACATCTAGAGCGGACATAGCAGTGGGGGACTGGGCTAAGTCTTCCATAATGTTAGAATTTCATGTGGCACGCACGTTAGGGTTATTGTTTATCCATTGTAGGGGGAAATGAGGGACTTTGGGGCCCCCATCCATTGGCATAGTAGGTATGCGTAATGGTTGATCAGTTGGAAGGGTGTTTGTGGCTGGATCAACAGACGTGGTTTCAAGGGTTGAGCCGTATTGGTTTCAACAAGTTTGGAGGTTGATATCATTTGATGACATCATTAGCAAATGGTGAGTGCCTGAATCCGTATGCTGGTAATCAGTTGCAGCATAGTTGATTTGCTGTTGTGGTGCAACGGATCCTTGTGGGGGATTCATTGGAAGGGTATTTACTACTCCTTCGTTGGGTAAAGGATTCTGCAATATCATGGGTTGCGGTTGAGGAGGTGGTGCTGGCTGTGCAATGTACCCCTGGCATTGGGCGTCGTCGGTCCAAAGTTGGCGTGCTTTCTCCAAATGGGGGCAATTATGTGTGTAGTGGTCGTATACTGAACAAAAGGAACATGGATGGTTTGTTCTTAAATTCGGATTTTTACCCTATTTTGGTGGACGATCTATGTTTTGGTTGGAAGGAGCAGCGTTATTATTATTCGGAGGATTAGGTGGCTTCCCGCCTTGGTTTTGGGGTTGATTGTTTTCGCAGTTGCGTCCTATTCAGCGGTTCTGTTGACCTCTTTAATTACGCTTGTTGTTTTGGTTTTGGGGTTGGTTTTGTTGGGTGTATACTTTCCCTTGGGCAGTAGGGGGGTTTTGAGGTCGTGCAGGTGTTGGAGCAGGCTGTGGTGGATAGTAAGCGGGAGGGTTCGGAGGTGGACCCGGTGTTTTTTGTTCTTGTTGGTAACCTTGAGCTATTGGAAGTGTTGGGTTAGGAGGTGCTTCCTGTTGAGGGTAATAATCCGATTGGGCTTGTGAGTGAATCAAGGTATGATTGGCCTGCTGGTTATAATATGTAGGAGGTGCATTAGCTGAGGGTGCATGTCCATAACACTATGGTGGACATGAGGGTCCATGAGTGTGGTGGGCGTGTGTCATTGGAGCATACAAAGTTGTAGATCCAGAATGAGATGTAGCCCCTGAAAGGTCTGGGGCATTGTTGGTACTCATCATGGTGAAGGGATGTTTTTGTGACATAACTTGGCCAATGATGCCATCGACGACATGGGATGCCCCCGATGCATCGTTTCGGGATGAATCGCTGCACAGGGCATCAGGTAAGATGGTGTATAGATAGCCAGACTGAGCGTAGATTAAATCGAATTGCTGGTCTTTTAGAATGGCTTCTTCTTCCAATTGGGGTCGTTCAGAAGCCACGTCTTTAGCAATGAGTGGAAGGAGAGATTTCAGGAACCCATCTAGGAAAATATGGTCGTCTAGCTTGATCTTGCATAGACTACGATGCTTACGCCACTCATGGATATGATTTGTGATATGGGTAGTCGTGTTATGTCTACAAGACAATAGGATTTCCACTCCTGCATCATAGCGGATGGGTAATTGAAAGAACTGTAGGAAAGTCGAGGCAAGAGATGTAAACATAGGGTGTGTCCCATGGGGCTGCTCGTTATACCATTTGGCTACCAAGTTGGTGAAAGTTCTTTGTAAAAGGTGTAGACGAATAGAATCATCTACTATGGAGTTTGAGGAACACCATAGGTGAAAAGACATAATGTGATTTTTTGGGTCTTCACCAGCCTTCCCTTCAAACTTAGGTATGTCGGATGGGAGTTTTGTGGGCATGGGAGGCCAAGTAGGATCATGTCTAATGGGGTCGTTTGTTAATCTTGCCAGGTCTGGTAGGTTAAGACTAGCCATAAATGGCAAACTGGCAGAGGGGTGTGACATGGGCACTGGGGCATAAGTGCTAGTGGTAGCATTATTGATCAGGCCACTTCCCCCAAAGGGAATATTAGCTGTAAAAGGGATGTGCTCCCCAACCAAGGGTGTGTGAGAGGGGCCTTCCACCCCAAGTGTAACATGAGTTACAGATGGGTTTGGAGTGGGTCCAGTAGCTATTGGGATCTGAGTAGTGGTGGGGATGGTGGGTGTAGGTCCCATTGTGGGCATGCCTAGGGTAGGTGTGGGTCCCATATTGGGCATACCTAAGGGAGTTGTTGTAGTTGTTGCTACTATGGTGGCCATTGTGGTGGTGGGGGTGGTTGATGTTCCACCAACAGTCCTTGTGAAGAAGGGGTCAAAATACATACCAGCCATGGGGCTAGTTGGTGCTGTGTATATAAGGTTTCGGATTCTGCCTCAGAGTCAGATGTGAAATGAGGTGTGCCAGAATCGGATGATGGGGCTCTATGCCGATGACGTGTGGAGTCAAGGGACAATGCTCTTTGTCTATGATGAGTGGTTTCAAGTGAACCGTACTGCGGGGGTTCACCCTGGAAGCGCCGAGAATGTCTCGGGGACTCAATGGTGACAGTCAGCTAGTAAAACTAATGGGTGGCGGTGAGTGGAAAGCTCGAAAACCCTGATGCGACCGTGTGTGCAGGAGGGGAGCGCAAAGAAAAATGGAACTTAGGCCAACAACCAAACTCAACACACTTACTATAACAGTTGTTCTATATTAAGTGGAGTAATAAAAAAATATGGTCAAAATACCAACAAGCAAACGACTCCTAAAAATGAAAATGGTGGACTCACTAACCAAGGGGAGGTAATAGAGCATGCAAACACCTAACTAAAAAGGTATTATGATTCAACAAGATGTACCCTCTGCAAGGTAATGAAATCCAAGTCCGAAAATATGAATTGTAGAACCAAAGGATAAAGATATCCCCCTACTGGGAGGGACACCGGGTAGACAATCCTAGAAGATAGGCCACCAAGATACCCCGTTCGTGACACGTCCAAAAGGTGAATCTACAGCTTCTATTCTATCGTCGTTGTATTCCCATACGAGTAGTACACCGAGAACAACGAGTAGGTATCCTTCGGTGATTGAATGGATTGCGGTAGTCCACTCAGGCCTCTGGAACTAGTCTTGCTATTTGACCCTCCTAAGGGAGAGGCCTTTCCGACAAGTTGGTGTATAATTGTGCCAATAAGTACTAAGGGATTTTGGTACCCTAATTTTCAACCACTATGTCTCAAATGAAAGTGAGTGAGGGGTGTTATTTGGATACCTATCTGCTCAATATTACCTAACTACAATATTCTTTTGATGTTCCCCAAGTGGGGTTAGAATTTTGGTTGAGTTAAATAGATTTTAAGGCTCACTTTGATTTATGGTGACAGAGTGTGTGTAGGTGTGGTTATGTACCAAAAAATAAAATGCCTCACTTGGGCGAAATATCAAGCAAATTAAAATTCTGATTTCAACCTGCAAAATATGAAATTTATAACTGAAAAATGCTTTAAAACTTTTTCTTTCAATAAACTGAATTTTTTTCAAAATGATGTAGTAAAGCAAATAACAGAAAAGTAAAATGAATCTCAAAGGCTGCAAGTAAGACAATGGGATGTGAAATTGCAGGGGAGATGGCTGGAAAAAATGGGCCGAAATGGGTGACGTAAATTCAAATGGCATATCACTAGGTTAAGGATGAAATCGCGGTTGTCAGTGGCAAAACCCGCGATCTGGTCAAAACTCGCAATCTGGATCGTGATGATGTGGAAAAAACTTGTGATGTGGATCGTGGCTGGGGGGCTATAAGTTGCGATATGGATCATAGTTGTGGGTCAAAAACCTGCGATGTGGATCATGGCTAACAGGAAAAAACCCACGATATTGAGTGAAAAAACAAGTTTTTTAAATCGTGGCTTTCTGCGGAAAATCCACGATGTGGATCGCGGCTGCGGGTGTAAAAACCTGCGATTCTCAGGACGAAAAAGTTGTCGAAAACGAAAGCCGAAAGTCAAATTTTTGGTCTGTGTGGGCTGCAGCAAAGGCCAATGGCTAGGGTAGTGAGCGATGGGCTTAGTAGCAGGCCAGATATACAACAATGAAGCAAAATAACAGCAAAAATAACAAGCAATCTAGATCTAAAGAGAGATTCAAAGATTCAAAATACAACAGAGTCGCCAAAAACTGTTGCTTGGGTTTTCACCCAAGCATGTGCTAATGTGCACCTACTAACTTGTAGTAGCAGTTTAGATTAAATAGTAAAAGTAAAAAAATGTAAAAGGTAAATCTTGATCTAACATATGCAATAAAATAATTCTAGATTAAAAACAGTAAACAAAATAGATTCATGAGAGAAATAAATAAAAACTTTTAAGATTTTCTATTACCTCAAAGGGTGAGGATGGTTGAGCTTGAGTAGATGCAATGGTGAGGTGCTCCAAAGCTCCAATGATCTCTTCTTCTCCAAGATGCTAATGGGGATCTTCAAAATCAAAAAGGAGGCTAGGGCTCTCAAGAAAGAATTTGGCAGCATAAGGATAGGATGAATGTGGATGAATAGTGAGGAGCCCCTATCACCTTTTTATAGTTTTTTGGTGATGGAGAAAACAACCATGGTTTATGGAAACCAATGGTATTGGTAAAAATGGTTTAAGATTCGTTTTCCTCTTTTTTCCTTTTTTTGAATATATTTTGAATTTTATTCCCTTTTAATTGAATTTTGGGAATTTTGGACCCTTTTTGAGGGTTTTTTGTATTTTTTGAGGAAAATTACATATTTTGAGGGGGAAAAGATGGATTTTGGTCTTCTTGGTGACCTTTTGAAGGTTGTAGAGGCTCAAATGGTGGAAAAATTGGACAAATGGGTCATGTGAATAGGGAAATGAGCTAGTGAGCACTTTTTGGGTGTTAACAGATACGTTAACACGGTTCAATCTGAGGTTAATATTGCTACTCGCTCACGTGACTATGGAGCATCACAACCTCATATGGTGAATGAAACCCCTCCTCCCGATTCTCCTTTGCATATCGAGAAGCCTAATGCTATGCCATAGATACCGAAAGGTGTTCTTAAGTGTTCGGCGCATAATACCAATGCCCGAGCCACCCAGAACTACTACATTGTAGAAGATTTGGGCCAAACACCATGTGCCATGTTGACTCTTGAGGTTCTCCAGGCTTGTCCTTCACAAAGGACTTCCCTTTTATGTGCTTTGGGAGTCCAGGATCAGGATAGCCCTAGTATTATCAAGTTCGAAACTACTGATGTACAACTTCGCTTGCCTCATCATGTGGCTTTTAAAGTCCATGTGAGGTGCCTTCAGAAAATCATTAAACGAACTGTGGTTGATGAAGGTGCCTCCACCTCGGTAATGTCGTTAGGTTGTTGGAAGGCTCTAGGATCCCCTCCATTGTCGAAATCTATGACCATTCTAACTGCATTTGATGGTCGTTCATTCAGGCCGCATGGTATTATCCCCTCCCTTGAGGTCCACTTGGGGGGGAAGACCGTTCCTATTGAAGTCGAGGTGGTTGATGCACCCATCGAATACATCCTTTTTCCAGGTCATAATTGGATCTATGTTATGAGAGCAATTCGTGTCCTCTGTGTTGAAAGTTATTTTCTTTCTTCATGAAGGTAAAATTGTGACTGTCGATCGGCTATATTTCACTAGTTACAATACCGTTGCATCACCAGGATCTGAAGTTCCTCGGATAAAAAATTCCCAGCCGACAACTGGGAATATTGGTGTAGGATTGCATTCCTCTTTGATGGGATCTTTCGACTTTGTCGCACCAATTTCCTTCATTTGAACCATTTCCGATAGTGCACCTTCCTCATTGAATAATGTACCTTTCCAGACATGATACTTTAATGATCCATGGACTTTACCATCCACGAGTTCCCCGTCTAGATATGTTTCACACATTGGAATGGCTATGTCCTTATATGTAGCAGAGCTTGCATACTGTGATATTCAACAAGCCACTGTAGAGCTGGATCTCCCTTCTTCCTGGACAGAAGAAGAAGATCTCGTTATGATGCCCGCGTGGGCAGTCGACTCACCTTTCTCGCATGATTTCCTCGATGGTACTTTTCCTTCGGATGAAGCTATCATTGAGGCCATGAGTGGTAGTGATAAGCCTTGGGAATATCGGCATCATCGCTCTTATTTTATTCCCAACATTGACCTTATCGAGCAAGAGGCGTTTTGGTCGAATCTTGCAGAGAAAGTTGGTAACCCTGTGGCTCCTTTGGATTCACATGGTATTTACATGGAGGGGAATATGGATAATATCTTCCCAACCATTCTGGTCAACATTTATCACACTCTCAAAAAGATTGAAAATGTTTATATCAGTGCTAATTGTTCTCCCGAAGAGATCCAACTTTATACCGAGTTATTCAAATAATTTCGGGATGTTCTCGCCTGGTCATATGAGGAGATGCTAGGAATAGACCTTAGCATTGTCGAGGATGAGATTAAAACTTATCCGAATGTTTAGCTTGTTCGACAATGTTTGTGTGCTATGAATCCTATAAAGGCAGCAACTATTAAGGAAGAGGTGGAGAAACTACTCAAAGCTGGTTTCATCTACCCAGTTCCCCTTACCGAATGAGTGTCAAATCTCATTCTTGTGGATAAGAAGCAGGGAACCATCCATGTGTGTATCGATTTTAGAGATCTGAACCGAGCATGTCCTAACTTGATAACTTTACCACTCCATTCATAGAACAAATCTTGGATGTGTGTGTGAGAAGTGAGGTATTTTCATTTATGGGCGGCTTCTCAGGATACAATCAGATCCAAATTAAATCTGAGGATAAACATAAGACAGATTTTATATGTCCTTGGGGTACATTTGCATACCGGAAGATTCCCTTCGGCCTTAAAAATGTTGGAGCTACTTTTTAGCGTGCCATGACCTATTCCTTTCATGACCTTAAGTGCATAGTGGAGAATTACTTGGATGATATTGCTGGCCATTCTTGTAAGAGAGTGGACCACCCCAAGCACCTCCGCCTAATTTTTGAAAGATGTCGGTGTTACAAAATTCGTTTGAACCCCAACGAGTGCATCTTCGTTGTGAAAACAAGTATCCTTGTAGTTTCCAAAGAGGGTATTAGAGTTGATCCTCTAAAGGTTGAGGTAATACTTCAGTTTCCTCCCCCGCGTAACTTGATTTAGCTTCAGAGCGTCCAAGGGAGAACCATGTTCTTACGACGTTTTATCGTGAATTATGCCAATATTACCAAGGGTTTCACACAAATTTTGAAAGAAGGACACTCCATTTATCTGGGATGAGAGATCCCAACAGTATTTCTACACTTTGAAGAAAGCCTTGGTATTGACCCCTCTTCTTAGTCCACCCGACATTGCTAGAGATTTTTTGCTTTATGTGGCTGCATCTCAAGAGACGATTGGTATGGTATTAGTTTAGGTGGATGATGTGCTACAAGATCATGTTGTCTATTACCTTAGTCAAAATTTAGTATACACTGAGCTGAGATACTCTCACGTTGAGAAATTGGCCCTTGCAACTGTTCACGTAGTCCAACGATTACGACATTATATTTTGCTTCGGAAAACCACTGTTATAGCACACATCAATCCATTTCAGTTCATGCCCTCACGACGCGT
Organism: Larix kaempferi; assembly: GCA_027924585.1. Lineage (NCBI taxonomy): Eukaryota > Viridiplantae > Streptophyta > Pinopsida > Pinales > Pinaceae > Larix > Larix kaempferi. Next base: position 1,295,797 of record BSBM01001116.1, read on the forward strand.
AATTGGGGGGAAATATAATAAATGGATTGTGATCCTTCAGGAGTTTGATCTTGATTTTGCTTCAGTGAAATCGATGAAGTCCTTAATTTTTGTTGAGCTTATGTCGGATTTCCTAAAACTTGATGAGGAAGTTGTCTATAAAGACTCATTTTTGGATGAACATCTATTTATTATCTCATTCGCGGACCCTGGTATGGGGATATCGTTATATATCTCCAAACTCTGAAGTTCCCTTCGCATTATTCACGAGATGAACGACAACGTGTGAGACATCACACTAAAGACTATGTCATCGTCAACAAAACTTTGTATCGTTGGGGAAAAGACTCTATCCTACGTCGTTGTTTAACTCATGAAGAAGCGGAGCTTGTGCTTAATGACTGCCACGGTGGGGCGTGTGGTGGTCACTTATCTGGGCTTGCAACAACCCAACGTATCTTGCGAGCAGGTTACTTCTGGCCCACGATCTTCAAAGATTGTATGGAGGCCGTGAAGAGATGTCACCCTTGCTAGGTGTTCTCTCCAAATGTATGCTTGCATCCTGCGCCCCTTCATCTGGTCGTCACCATCGGTCCCTTCACTAAGTGGGGGGTTGATTTCATGGATTGCAAACCAGCTTCGGCTGGGGTGCATCACCATATTATCGTGGTCATTGATTACTTTTCCAAATGGGCTGAGGCCATGCCAACTGTAAAAGCCGATGGTGCTACTACAACCCACTTCGTATTCAATAAGATTATAGCTCGATTTGGTATCCCAAAGGAGATTGTCACTGACCATGGTAGTCATTTCCAAAACAAGATGATGGTGGATTTATCACTTAAGCTTGGGTTTCGACAAGTGTGTTGGAGAAAAATTCTTATGGCTTGGGGTAGACCACAACAGACAGGTGACTACCAGAAATTAACCCAATTCTCAATGCTATGCTATATAAATGACAATGCTAAGATAATGAAGAATATAACCAACCTCAATCCAAACATTTGATGTAGATCCCCGTTGGAGCTTTCAACTCATGCACTTGAACCTACAAATTAGTCTTGACAGCCAATATACAACAAGCGCATATGATATATGAAAGACATTAACATCATCAATAGAAATGGTCCATGATATTATAAGTAAATGCAACCCAATGTAACATAAACAACATTCACAACATTAATGGACGAGAATATGAGTATTTCTATTAATAAATAACAAGAAGTACAATGTGATACGACCTCTTGTCGGCAACCAATCTGAACCAAGATCTGGGTCTCTCCACTTTTTCCTCCACCACTTCAATCCTCCATGGAATGGCAAACTCAAACTATGATAGGAGTTTGGAAGGTGAACATAAAGGGTTCACAACAACAAGGATCAATGAGTGTAGACTCAAGATAGGGAAAAAATCCAATAGAGTTCTCTTGCTCTCTCTTTCTCCTCCCGTCCATATGCCATATGTGCTTAATATATAGTCCTCCCAAAGGTAAGTGAAAGGACACATCGAGGCGTTTCGGGGAAAATGGAGGGCCAAAGGTCACCCTAAGACCGCTTTTTGGGAGTAAAAAGTAATTAACTAGTGATTTTTACCATTTTACATGCTACCTGTGGGCTATAGTGATGCAACTTGCGGGTACGCCCATTGAAGTGATACAGCTAGCATACAGGGGAAAAAATATGGAAATAGTGTGTCTGAAGGAAATAAAGTGGATCTGAGTCAGTAAAATGGATCCTGTAGGCCAAAGAGTGTTGATGCTCACAAGGTGGAAAATTACGTTGTAACAACAAGATCATTCATCTTCGTACTATCCCCAAGCAAATGGTCAGGTCGATGTAGTAAATAAGTCCTTAAAGACCATTCTCCAACGAACCATCCAACAAATCAAGAGCAATTGGCATATTATTTTATATCCTTCTTTGTGGGCGTATCGAACTGAGTAAAGACTGCCACCGATTTCTTACCGTTTCAGTTAGTACATGGTGTGGAGTCTATCTTGCTGATTGAATGCAAGATCCCTTCATTGAAACTAGCTATAGAGCTCCTGCCTGACACCTCAAATGTTGAGCAACGTTTGATCCACCTTGAGCAACTTGACGAGCAATGTCGATATGCCGCTGTGGCTATAGATGGTAACAAATGTCGTATTAAGGTTCAGTATGATAGGTCTGTCCGTCCCAATCAATATGTTGGAGGTGACTTGGTCCTCCTTTATGACCAAGCTAAGGAACCCTTGGGGGTAGGAAAGTTTAACCCCATGTGGCACGATCCTTACATAGTGAGGCGTGTCCTTGAGAAATGAGCCAGATTACGAAGGGAACGCCTTGAAGGAGCCTAGAAATGGGCTCTACTTCAAGCGATATTATGCTTGAGCTTCTAGCTCGAGCTGATACTTTTGTATACTATTGTATAGTTGTTTCTGTACATAGTTTAGCTTTCTTTTGGTTTTTTCGGTCTGCTGATTTGCTTCTATTTGGTTGACAGATGTCAGTGGAATATCTAGTGTTCTTGGGATTTGCATATGGGGCTAGCCGTCATACACAGAGACTAGCTTTTGTTGCGTGGGTCATTCATTCGCCCGAACATCAGATTGTGTCTTCAAGAGGTGCTTGTCTCGGTCCTACATCCAACAATGTGGCTGAGTACAGTGTTGTTGTTGAGTTACTTCGTGATTCCTTTTCGCATGGTATCCATTATTTATAAGTCCCACTGGATTCGCAACGGGTTGTGTCTCAATTGAACGGATAGTACTGTGTGAGGGATCCTACGTTACTAAGGAGGTTCTTAAGGGTAAGACTCTTGGAGCGTCAATTTGTTTTTATTACATAAATTCATGTTCCGAGACGTTTTAATCATGTAACTGATGCATATGCTAATTATGTCCTAGATTGGCATTTGTCACATCCATAAAAGAAGCACACAAATAAACATTCATTCATTTGTACATACACAGTAGTAGAGCCAGATAATCATAGTTTTTTCATTAATAATATGTCAAAACAGTGGTGTCATAATACAAAACTAGAGCGCGTATCTCTCAAAAATATACATAATCGATACAAAATATAGGACTCCATGATATCTAAGCCCTATGGGGAGGCCTCGCTGCCTCGGGAGGATGTGTCTGAATATAGTAATGCACAGTGTTGGCTATTGTGAAATTGCCCACATAAGATCCAAAGAGATGATGTAAACCTCACAATGAAAGAATTTAGGAATAATAGAAGAAGAGACAAGCAATAGAACTTAGATCCAAAGAAACTTTGATTGAGGCAGAATAATTACACATGTTACTATTAACAGAATAATGAACTGGTAAATATAAAATGCTGAGTATGAGGGTTTGAATTCACTAGGTTGAATTCGAATTGGCCTTCATGCACATATCCATAATCAGTGGAGAGTCATCAATGCACAAGTAATGATCAGCCGGGAGTCAAACTGAGTCTAACTGAATGTGGTTGGTGTAACTGGCACATGGAAGCACTAATGTAGTGAAGGAGGATCAGTGGAGGGCGCCATTGGAGTTAACTGGAGTAAAAAAGGTCAATCTAGTCTCACTGGAGGTCCAATAGAGTGATAAACTCAGTAAAGAGTTAGTTAATCCTTAAATCAAGGAAATAACTAAAGATAACTCAATATAACTAAATATAATTGGACTGGTAGGTGACGAAGGCACCCTTTTCATGCAGTGGAGAAAAGGAGGGTGAATTAGTCATTGGGAGGGATAGAAATGATCTGAAAGTAGCTCTGGGGGCTAGTTTGCTGAGGACTAGGTGCTAAGACTGATGACCTAATGCATGCAAAATGCATGCAAACCCTAATTTTGCATGCATGACTGAAAATGAAAATGACTGGAAAGCTAGTAGGACTAGGATGGAGTATAGGAATATCCTAACACCCCCCCTTAATCCATCATGGGCCCAGGTAACTAGGAACAAAGGTCACCTATACAATAAATGAAATGATAATAAAATACATAATTGTCCATAAAATGAGGAAATGGGGAAAACCTCATGGGAAAAATACCCCCCCTCAAAAGAATAGTAAATAACTCAAAGAACCATCATGCAGAAAAGAAGGAAGCTTTCATCAGTGAAAACTTTTGCAAAAGACTTGGCAAGCTAATCCCATGTAGGAAGGTCTCCCACTTTTTGGAGGATGAGGCAAGTCTTTTAGGAACTTTTTTTGTATCTAGAGTGAATGGAACATGAGTAGTCTTCCCAAAAGATGGAAGAGAGAACCCCATCATCATGCTGCATCTCTCATAGAGAGATGGATGGAATAATGCAAGGTTAGCATGACGTTGAAGTCTAGTAGTTCTGTAAGCAAATAAATCATCAACTGTGTTCTCAGTAGTAGAAAGGACTATGTGAGAACATATTTCTCTTGAATCTGGACTGAGAATGGGTGTTGGTTCTGAATATTCTTGAACCATGATCTCAACATCAAAATCTTGATCTTCTTCTTCACTAGAATAGGAGTCACTGGAAGAGGAGTCACTGTGATCTTCATCAGAATCTAAAGGAATAGTTGGAGAGAAAGGCATGAAGTGTGAGAACTCATATGCCTTTGAGGCATGATTAGCAATCCCATTCGCTATAACCTTTCCAGTGGAGATTTATGTAGCTCTATTGTGTTTGGACCAAAAATTACTTGTTTTGGAGATCTTGTATGAGTCATTTGATATACTGACAACAAATTAGCTGTAAGAGAAGGAACAAATAAGACATTTTTGAACTTACGATGCTCCATATGAACTATACCCAAACCTTTGGCAGAAATCTGAGAGTTGTCTCCCATGTGAATGGTAGGCCCATCTTGGAGATCCAAAGAGGAGAAGGATTCTTCTTGTGCCATCATGTGGTTGGAAGCTCTAGAATCTATGAGGAGAGATTTTGTCTTTGAAAAACCAGCCATCAATGCATGACAATCATCAGATCCACTTCCAGAATCATACATCTTTGCTTCTTTTGGAACAACAATTTGGTTTTGTTTAGGAAGCTTGGTTAGAAGATCAATCTTCTTATGCATGCAGGCATGCTCATGATGGTTTCCTCTCTTGCAGTAGGTACAATTAGGTCTCTTTTGTTTGTCATTCTTGGATCTTGAAGGTTTCTTTCATTTTCCTTTTTGTCCCCCTTTTGCATTCGCTCCACTTGATTCACCAGCTAAGAGAGCTAGATCTCTAGAGGTTTTGATGGAACCCATTTGAAACAGTTTGTTCTCTTCTTGAGTGAGAGCTTCAATAAAGTCACTTAAGGTGGGAAACTTCCATCCAGGGATGGACACTCGAATAGAATGAAAGGTAGATACAAAGACAGAAAATTGAGATCCAAGTTTGCTCAATATAGAGAGTATCAATTGCTCATCACTTTTAGTGATGCCACATTGCTTGCAATGCAAAACCAAATTCTGAAATTTGGAGAAGAAATCTTGGATGCTCTCGAAATTGCTAGGTTGAAGGGAAACCAATTCATTCTCAAGAATGTAGCCTCTTATTTCGTCTTGTTTGCCAAAAATACTCCTCAATTTAATCCATAAATCATTTGGATACTTCAATCCATCAGTATGAAACAATAGATCATCAGATATATGAAGGCATATGCATCCAAAGGCTTCATCCATTTTGTTTAGGTGCTTGATTCTCTTTTCAGCTTGATGTGGTATGGCATCTTTTTCCTCAACTATTCTAGTAAACCCTTTTGACCTCAAGAGTATTATCATCTTCATCTTCCATTCGAAATAATTGAAAGGAGTGAGAAGTATAGAAGAAGGAGCATTCGAATTGCTCATCTTGACTGCTTGAACAAGTGCAAAATAGAAAGCTGCTAAATCTACTGCTGCAACTACTGGAACTTCGAAATACCTGCAAAAAACTCTCAAGAATGGAGGTAGAATATACTCTCAAATGGTTTTGATACCATGTGAAATTTCCCACATAAGATCCAAAGAGATGATATAAACCTCATAATGAAACAATTTAGGAATAATAGAAGAAGAGACAAGCAATAGAACTTAGATCCAAAGAAACTCTGATTGAGGCAGAATAATTACACATGTTACTATTAACAGAATAATGAACTGGTAAATATACAATGCTGAGTATGAGGATTCGAATTCACTAGGTTGAATTTGAATTGGCCTTCATGCACAGATCCATAATCAGTGGAGAGTCATCAATGCCTAACTAGGAGTCCACCTTCTCATCAGTGGAGTCATCAATGCACAAGTAATGATCAACCGGGAGTCAAACTGAGTCTAACTGAATGTGGTTGGTGTAACTGTCACATGGAAGCACTAATGTAGTGAAGGAGGCTCAATGGAGGGCGCCATTGGAGTTAACTGGAGTAAAAAAGGTCAATCTAGTCTCACTAGAGGTCCAATAAAGTGATAAACTCAGTAAAGAGTCAGTTAATCCTTAAATCAAGGAAATAACTGAAGATAACTCAATATAAATGAATATAACTGGACTGGTAGGTGAAGAAGGCACCCTTGTCATGCAGTGGAGCAAAGGAGGGCGCATTAGTCACTAGGAGGGCTAGAAATGATCTGAAAGTAGATCTGGGGGCTAGTTTGCTGAGGACTAGGTGCTGGGACTGATGACCTAGAATGCATGCAAAATGCATGCAAACCCTAATTTTGCGTGCATGACTGAAAATGAAAATGACTGGAAAGCTAGTAGGACTAGGATGGAGTATAGGAATATCCTAACAGCTATGCACCAGAGTAGTCGCATCCAGGTACTAGGTACCCCTACAACATATCGCCACATCACCTCCGAGAGATGCTCTACCTCTATGACCGGTACCCTGGCAGTCATGTGGGTCAAGTTGACCCGTACCATCTCTAGCGTGCACTTTGTTGTTGTGCCTACCACCTCTCCACCCCTGCCTCTATGACAATGTCATGGGAAGCCCTGTGACCTATGATAATCTGTAGGTATCTAGCAACTGTAACAAACTCATAATCTAACTCTCAAGAATATTTGCAAAGAAGAAGAAGCATGCATTCAATAATCACTCACAAACACAGAATAATGGACAATGTCAATATCATACAATGAATAATGAATATAGAGAATGTGTTACAATAATCAATGATGAGGCATCATATACGATTCTAATTATCCAAGTAGGGAATTCGAATCTCTGAGCTCAAAGTCTAGCATGAATAACTACGGAGACATCAACCAGTCGGCAGTATCAGTCATAAGTGGTAAGAGTCAGTCAAGTGTGTCTAACTGAGTCTAACAGAACAAAATGGCCATAAATCAAGGAATGGAGACTCTAAGTGGAGTGCATGAGGATGTCTAACTCAAAGTCTAGCTTGGATAACAATGGAGACATCATCCAGTCAATGGCATTAGTCATAATTGGTAATAGTCAGTCAAGTGTGTCTAACTGAGTCTAACAGAACCATCTAGGCATAAATCAAGGAATGGAGACTCCAAGGAGGGCGCATGAGGCTGTCAAATAGTCAAGTGGAACTCCAAAACTAGCTAACTAGAAGCTACAAGCAGTCAGTATGAGCAATCAGTGGAAGAACTACTCAATCAATGCACAAACTGAATGATAACTCCCGGTAGGTGAGATAAGGCGCCCCAACTAAGTGATAACTGGTGGTAGGTGAGCAAGGGCACTCTAACTGACAGTGGTAGGTGAGAAAGGTGCACTTGCTAAGCAGATAAGTCAAGGAGGGTGCATTAGCTAGGTAGGAGGCCAAATGAGGGTTGAAGACAGGTTCTAGAGAGCTAGAAGAAAGCTCTAGGTGCTGGGGAGACCACCATGATGATGACTGGATGCATGCAGTGGCATGAAAAGCATGCAAAATATAAAATGATGGTGTGAATATTCCAACACCCCCCCCCCCCCCCCCCCCCCCGCGCAAGCTATACTATGAGGTAATAACTGAAATTTGAAAGATAGGGCCCTGGTGACTAAGAGAAAAGGTCACCCCGTAGAATCAATCTAAATAAACTAAGTGAGGAAAGAGGGAAAACCCAGTGGGAAGAAATCCCTCCCTCAAAATAGATTGAAGGATGCTAAAGTAGCATATCATCTCTCACCCCTGAAGGAGGTAAGTGTCATTCTTTTTCGAAGAAGGATTGATCGATCTGAAATGGATCAACAATGTGAGAAGGATGAAACCTTCCATTATGAAAATCTGATCTGGCTCTTCTATGATCATGTGAATCACCAACCGAATCACCGACAAATCAGAGTGAAGTGGCTTCCCATCGAGGAAGAGGAGGAATATTAGGTGAGATATCTTCAGGTTCTTGTGGATGTGGATCTCCTATTCGCTCATCTTCATAATCAGTTGCTAGACCTTCAGGTTCTTCTGGATCTGGGTCTAGCAGTCTCCCATCTTCATCTTCAAATTCTGAATCTAAAATATCATGTGAAGATGCATCTACAGCTGGCCCATCAACATATCCAAACTCTTAATCTGAAATCTCATGTGATGATGCTTCTCTCTCTTGATCATCAATCAAAGTAGGAGGTATCTTCCTTTTGGGAAGAAGTGGATCATGCTGCAAAAACATAATATGAAGATCATCATGAAGCATGTGATTCGAACCAAATGAGGTAGAATCAAAACCATGAATGTGTAGATAGTTCCTTGATATCTTCTTTGATCCAACATAGGTGAGATCATGACCAAGGAAACTATGACATGATGATGGTGAATTTTCAACAAGATCACTGGTGGATGCAAAAATGATGGTGTCCCATGAACCAATAGGTGCTAGATCTTTAGGTTTTTGTGGATTTGGATCTAGCATTCTCTCAAAAAGAGTTGTCTTCCTCTTGGGAAGAAATGAATCATTCTCCACAAACATGTGCTTGAGTTCTCCAACAATGGATGCAAGCAAATCAAATCCAAAACTTCGAAGATGGTTTCTCATGATCTCCTTTGAACCGATAGGGGTGAAATCAAAACCAAAATCACAAGAAGGTGCATGAGTCATGAACCCAAGTGAATGATAGTGTCGTCCATCGTCATTGAAACTCTGAAAACATGTGTTAATGACCAAATAGGAAATCAAAGAAAGCATATGATGAGGAAGAGTGAATGCATTACCTTCCAAATCTATTTTTCTCTTCAAAAAACTCAATAGGTCATCATCTTGCACATCAACAGGTGCATCAACTCTATGAAAGTGTATGTAGTCCTTTGATATATCCTTTGAACCAGCAGGGGTGAGATAAGAACCACATGAACCATATAATGGTGATGGCTTGAACTTCAAATCAGATCCAAGATTTTGAGGATGGTTTCTTATGATCTTCTTTAAACCAACAGTGGTGAGATCAAAACCAAAATCACAAGGATATGCATGAGACTTGAATCCAAGCAAATGGTAGAGTCTTCTATCTTTGGTGAATTTCTGAAAGCATGTGCCAATGACCAAGTAGGAGTCCATAGGAAGATTTTGATCAAGGAAGGCGAATGCATTTCCTCCTAAATCTTCCAAGATGCTTAATAGATCATTATTTTGCACATTAGCAAGCTCACAGGAAGTAGATATTTCAAATATCTGTTAAACTTCTAGAGTAGCTGACATCTTTTGCTCAGAAATCAGATAGGAATATGGAACAACTGAAACGATGTGTTGTGCTTCGACTTCATCTTGAACAACTTCAACATGGGAGATGATGGAGGTTGAGTCATGAATGGAGAAATCGATGCAGGAAGTATCACTGGGATTACTTTCCACATGGATAGCATCAACCTCTTCCTGACTTCCAAATAATTTGTTTAATATAGTCCATAGATCACTTGGATTTTCATCAAGATCAATGTATTATTCCATATTGGAAAACATAGTAATGCATATGCTTCCTGAGGCTCCATCACAAACATCAAGCCAATCTTCCTTCTCTCCATCGGAAGAAAAATCTCTCTTAATACCAGTACACACATCAAAAAGACCATGTCTCTTCAAATATGATGCCATATTTGGTTTCCACTCATCATAGTTGAATGGAGTGAGAGAAGGAACTTCTTCTAGATACATAGAAGATGTTGTTCAATTTCGAATCTACTGCTGCAACTGAAAAAAATGTTGCAACTGTAGAAAAATTTGAAACCTGCAAAACAAGAGAATTTCTGCTGATGGAGAATGCTACACTTCGACTGAACACTACCTTAAGGACACTTGGAAACTCATAGGATTATGGTGCACAAGTGAAAAGATAGCTGCTCAAAGAAATGTTGCAACTGTTGTTGCTACAACTGCTGCAATGGATGCAATTCGAATAGATGCTTACTCCTCTGATACCATGTGATAATTTGCAGGGATCTAGCAGCTGTAACAAACTCACAATCTAACTCTCAAGATTATTTGCAAAGAAGAAGAAGCATGCATTCATTAATCACTCACAAACACAGAATAATGGACAATGTCAATATCATACAATGAATCATGAATGTAGAGAATGTGTTACAATAATCAATGATGAGGCATCATATACGATTCTAATTATCCAAGTAGGGCATTCGAATCTTTAAGATCAAAGTCTAGCATGAATAACTATGGAGACATCAACCGGTCGGCAGTATCAGTCATAAGTGGTAAAAGTCAGTCAAGTGTGTCTAAATGGGTTTAACAGCACTACCTTACCATAAATCAAGGAATGGAGACTCTAATTGGAGTGCATGAGGTTGTCTAACTCAAAGTCTAGATTGGATAACAATGGAGACATCATCCAGTCAATGGCATTAGTCATAATTGGTAATAGTCAGTCAAGTGTGTCTAACTGAGTCTAACAGAACCATCTAGGCATAAATCAAGGAATGGAGACTCCAAGGAGGGCGCATGAGGCTGTCAAATAGTCAAGTGGAACTCCAAAACTAGCTAACTAGAAGCTACAAGCAGTCAGTATGAGCAATCAGTGGAAGAACTACTCAATCAATGCACTAACTGAATGATAACTCCCGGTAGGTGAGATAAGGCGCCCCAACTAAGTGATAACTGGTGGTAGGTGAGCAAGGGCACTCTAACTGACAGTGGTAGGTGAGAAAGGCACACTTGCTAAGCAGATAAGTCAAGGAGGGTGCATTATCTAGGTAGGATGACAAATGAGGGCTGAAGACAGGCTCTGGAGAGCTAGAAGCAAGCTCTAGGTGCTAGGGAGACCACCATGATGATGACTAGATGCATGCAGTGGCATGCAAAGCATGCAGATTTGCATGCAGGCATGCAAAATATAAAATGATGGTGTGAATATTCCAACATGGTCTTCGCGGACCAGCATTTGTGAGCAAACAGTCATATATCAATATGGTACCACACCAATTTTTTTTTTTCATTCACTTATAATAAAAAATACAAAAAAAAAAATCCCAAAATAGTAACTTACCAATCTCTCCGAATGTGGCCCCTGGTGGGAGCAGCATGTCTTGATCCCTTCTGAATTCTATGCCCTCATATGGATAGTCATCGATGGTGATGATCTGTCGTGCCCACCAGTGGAAAAACTCCTCAGAATATGGGGAAGCCTGTCGGCCACCCCCCTTCCATGTCAGTATCTCAGCCCACCGGGTCTGGGATGGATCTCAGAGACTGTGCAGAGGGATTTCAACCCTCAGACTTAAGCCTGGTACTCTCTCAAAGAAAAATCTGCATAGAATACTGCTAAATCCAAATTTCTTTTCCCGCCCAAGCTTGCACTCCATTAGCTGGCTCTTCATAGTAACCAGCAACGTTGTGCACCAGTCGTACACAGTCGGTCTCATACACTCTTCGCCGTAGAATATCAATGGTTGAGAAGCCTGATGTAGCATAACTGATCCTGAAATCACCCCTGAGTGCAAGAATTGTAATCTTCATACTTAGGCTCGCAATGGTCTTAATAGGAATCTGGATGCCTACCTTTTGGGTTCCAGGAATGCAATACCTATCTATGTAATCACTAATCGTGATTCCACCTCCTACATGGCGAGACATGAGGCTCACCACATCCCCTCGGCGGGACAAACCAGTGATGAAGTAGATATCCTACACCTCCAATGGAAGTGGTTGACCATCCAGATCGAAGTGCTGAGCATCTGCATCCCAGTAATTGACCAACTTGCAGAGTAATTAGTTTTGGGCCCTTAAACCCCCAATGCTCCAAAATATATATAGGCCACATGCTTCTAACGCCTGTTGGGCAGGTAAATCTTGGCGTACATGCTCATCAACAACATCATGCTCTCTCTCTCCAATCTATGACCATCCTGGAGGCAAAAAACAGTGCATTTTTAGTTCCCATATGTTTAAAAATTCAACCCACGACGCTGTACGTTGGCTACTCTGTACACAGTCGCGCATATACGCGGTCAATGCATGCGTTGACCGTGCACGAAAATCCCTACACGTGACCCACATAGTAGTATCTCCCGTACAATGAACTATGTGTATAATCTATGGAAAAAGATTAAAATTTTGACCATTAAAAACAAAAATAAAAACCATGGAATTGAAGAGGGGGATGAGACTACCAACCTGATCCAGATGGTTTGTGAATCCGATGCTCGTAGCTCCCAAAATTTGCAGTTGAAGATCGAGGGTAACAACTAACCAAAAGCAGTATTTTGGGTGAAAAGTGAAAATGGAATGGTAAAAGTAATTTATTTTTACTATTTATAATTTTTTAAACCCACTTTCCTATAGTTTTTTTCCGTTTTAAACACATATTACATCAAATTTGGAATTAAACAGTGGATCTGGAATTCCAAAATAACTAGAAAACTCAATTCTAGGTTTGTTCTTATAACAAAATTTTCCTTTTTTAATGAAATATGTGTTTTTTGAGCTGTTTTGGACTAATATATTGTTGTAGAATGCCTTTTTGAAAAGTTTTTTTTCCGACAAGATTGGATTTTTCAACCATTTCACCTACATTTTTGCATTTGACCTTATGACCATATTCATTAACCCTAGGTGCGACCCCGCTTTTTAACTGACACAGAACCTCTATGCTACATTAGAAGTGTCATTATTTTCACGATAGGGCTTGTCCGACCATGGGTGCCCTAGTTAGAGCCTTTTTATGTCTTTTGGTGCCCATGTCGTTGTTTCTCCTTAGGATTGGGATTCCTTTGTAGTCACGCCATGACTTTGCGATGAAGACTCATACTCTACTTTGTCTTATTCTGGAAATCTCCCATGAGGACTCCCCCATTTATGTCGAGTTGTGATTGCATTGCATCATCCTACTTGCCTTTGAGCCTTGTGCTGGCTCCCGCTTTTCGCAATTATTAGCCATGTGCCTGAGCACTTGCCCTTTCGAGCCAAGTAGAACCTTAAATTTATCTTTCACAATTTGATGACCCTTTACCTTGAGGGAACACCCCCGCGAGTGTCCACATCTTGCACATGCTTCCTCGCATTGATCATAGGTATGTTCCACTACTTGGGACTAGTTTTATTTCCATTTGAAACTCGTTCCCTCACCTGTTGTACTATAAGCAATTTTATTCTTTTTCAAGCTTTCCTAATATGAAAAAGACCCAAAAAATCAAATAACTGAAAAATCCGAACGGAAAAATATTTACTAATTCTTATTGGAAGTTGTCATGTCACCTTTGAACAGAGCATTCATATCCACTCCATTCATTATGATTCGGGAGTATAGTAGGACCTTAGGAGTTGTACTCATTTCTTAGATCTTACTCCACCGACTGGTTAAGCTTCCAGTCATTATGGAGCCTTTGTTGATGCCTCCTGCATCGCAAAGTGTTATTATTATCTAGTACTTGAGTCTATCCATTTGCTCATGCTCTTGTTCAAAGTAAATTATGAAACCATAGTCGGCCACTCCTCATATCTCTTGACTATTGCATGTCAGCCATCCCTTTTGAGTCAGTCCATTCTGTTCATTCGAGTTCTTCCAAATCTTTTAGCGTAGCTGGTTATCTCATGCTGATTGATGGGGGATTCATTAATTCCCTCCTTCCAGCGAGTTTCATTCCGTCGACTTCAACCCATTTATTCTGGAATTGAGACTTAGAGTCCGTTGAGTACCTTGAGGCTTGCAGTCATTAGTGGTAGGTTCTCTTGCCATCAACAATTTTTGGAATTCATCAATGTCCCCTGATCGATGGACTCATCATAGTGTTCGACCTCAACACCTCTATTCACACTTTGGTGAATGTACTCTGTGCCTTGATGCCCATTTTCATTATTGGTGGGTTATCTCGCGTCTGTTAATGGTATACATCAATGACCAGTAATCAGACGATGTCACATTAGGTTCGACTTCAACACCTTTATTCACTTGATGGGACTTCTACCATAGATGATTTGTGTAGAAGACCCCAGACTTCAGTGGCATTCAGTATGCTACTCATGATCGTGATTGTACTTGTGAGATGTTATTCTTATACATCATTAGTTTGTACCTTCAGTTTGCACCAGTGTTTCCTTTTCAGCAGGAGACCATATCTTACTGTATATGGGTCATGGCTATGAAAACCTATGAGATGTATTCACTATATATTGCCTATTCATGGCCATTGTATCAGATTGTTGTATTGTACCGACATGTATTCAGAAATATAATTGTACTATGACGAGTGGGATACTCCTTCCATTTGTGTCTCCATCACTCTACTTCTGAGATTTGTAATGTATTTCGACCATCGTAGTAACTTCTCTGACCTCATACATTAGGGGGCATCTGTTATAGCGTATTTTTCCACCCTCTGAGCATCAACACTCATTGGCCTTCAATATTCATTTGATTGACTCAGATCCATTATTTTCCTCCAGGAACCTTTGTTTCCCTAAATTTGCTCCTGTATGCAAGTTGTTCCACTATAGCTCGCGCATGCGCAGGCTGTCCCACTATAGCCCGCGTACATCAAGTTAAATGGTAAATTATAGTAAAAAACTCACTTTTCACTCCAAAAAGCGGTCTTAGGGTGACCTTTGGACATCCATGTACCCCGAAACGACTTGATTCGACCTTTCACCTACCTTTGGAGGGTTATATATTGAGCTCTTATGGTGCACAGAAGGGGAAGGAAAGAGAGAGCATTGAAACTCTATTGTATTTTTGCCATAACTTGAGTCTACATCCATTAATCCTTGTTGTTGTAAACCTCTTATGTTCACCTACCAAACTCTTCCATATCTTGAGTTTGCCATTGCATGGGGGCTTGAAGTGGTGGAGGCACAAGTGGAGGGACCTTAGTTCTTGGTTCATATGAGTTTCCGACAAGAGGTTGTATCATGTACTTCTTGTTCAATTTAATAGAAATACTCATTTTCTTGTCCAATTGATCTTGTAAATGGTTGTTTAATTACATTGGGTAACATTTGCTTATTATATCATGGACCATGCTATTGTTTATGCTAATATCTTTCATATATTATATGCACTTGCTTGTATTTGTTGTTGAGACTAAGCTGCAGGTTCAAGTGTAGAGATTGGAAAGCTCAACAGGGATCTACTTCGAACATCCGGTTGAAGGTTGGTCATTTATTTACATCTTAGCATTTACATTTATATAACATTGTATTGAGAATTGAGTTGATTTCTAGTAGTCATCTGTTTGTTGTGGTCTTCCCTGATCCATAGGAAGTTTTTCTCCATAACAACTGACCTAATAATCAAAATAAGTATCATATTCTCCTTACTCAATGATTATCTTTATTTTAATCATAAAAATATAGAGCTACAGTGAACTACGGTCTTTAGACAATTTTATTGAATAACATAAAAATAAAACAATATCTTATCTTTCTCCAACGTAAATTTAAAGGAAGATTTCCAACTTCAGTGGTTGACTATCATGCATGTCATGACCCATTGGATTTATGCAATGGATAAGCAATATTCTGGATGGTGAACACCATTCTTCAGTTGTTTCGCAACAAGTTATCCTGCCATTTAATGAACAAATCCCACGGTGATTCGAATCTTTAAGCACATTTATTCTGGTATGCAACAATCCTTCAACCTATGAGCATCTTCAATAGCGCAGCAACCCAGGAGCACCGATTAATAGTTTCATCATTTTTTTCTTGCTGTAGGTTTTCTTTACATCTCTGTTGGGCCCAAGTTGGGACAAAGTTTTGATAACATTTTTGATAAGCAGGAAAAGCAGAGCTAGGCGAAGCTCAAAAAAAAGATGTAATTTTGTATAAGTGTTGAGGATGTTGCGAAGTTGTGCGCAACATCCGAATTTTGGAAGCATCGCGAAGACCAGCACTACGAGGAAGTAGTGCCATGAAGCAGTCAGGCCACGTGGAGCCAGCAAAGCGGAGTGCTGGACAAGGATCAGGTGCAGGTATCCGATGGACCAGTAGTGTTCTAATTTTGGAAATATTCTCTAGGAGTGTCGAGCGGTGGGCACGAGCAAATCAGGAAGGCGGCCAATGCACGAGTTTGTTAAGGAAAGGACAGCTTAGGGAAAGCGACGGCTTGGCATGCCTGGTGGGAGACACCATTAGAGATGAATGGTTCAGTGAAAGAGACCTCTTGGCACACGTGTGATAGGAAGGCCAATAGCGATAGAGTGAATACGTGGAGAACTGCCACGATGAAGCAGACGCTACCAGATGCCAACAAGCCGGTTTAGGGAAACCGACACGGTTTTGTAAACCCTAAGGGTTTCTGGGTTTAGGTCTTCGACATTGTAAAGACATGACCTTCGTGCATGGTCTATTTAAGAAGACAATTGTATATGGGATGGGTTTACTATGTTGTTACTTTTTGGGGATTACTTGTCGTTGTTACAATTTTTGGGTTGTTGTATTGTGAAATCTCTTGAGTCGAGAAGATTGTAAAGGCTCTGCAGCTGTGTGCGCAGAGACCTATCTAAGAGGAAGGAAGGTCTGCAGCTGAGTGTGCAGACTAAGAACGATTGACCCCATCCCTTTTAAAGAAATATATTACCAACCGTTCTTGTGGATGTAGCTTCCCACCTGGGGGAGTGAACCACGTTAAATCTCGTGTTGTGTGATTGTGTTTTATGAGTGGATGATTATTTGTGTTTTCTGTAAATGAATGTCTAGATGGTTCCTTGCATGTTGTTATGAGAAAAATTTGATATGCATTTGCCTTCGGAAGAAGTATCGAAATGATATGTTAAGTTCTGTATGAACAGATGAATGATGAACATTTAGTGTTGTGTTTGAAGACAATGAATCAGTCATTTAGTTAAACACTTTCTTATACGTAGTAAAATAATGCATAACAGTTGGATTGTATAGTCATATATGTCCAAATCGCAACATTCCAACTTAATGAATGAATGTTAGAAGAATAGTCAGTTAAGTTCCTGAACGAGTGGATGAGTGATATTCGTTTCAGTGCCTTAAGTGTCTTCAAGATAATCCAAGTATAGAACAAAGCTGCATTGTTCATAGCTTCAAGAGAAGTCCCATGGTAGAAGAACATAGTGGTGCAAACCGCAGCGTTGTCCATCTCTGCGCAGTTTCACCTCACAGCACATACCCCCTGTTGTGCTGCCCAGTACGTCCATCCAAGCAACTTATCACTTACTGTGGAAACCTGATTCCGCAGTACCCCATAGATACACCTAGGGTTAGACCTCAACCTGCTCATAGGTTGTTGCCGAAAGGGCCAGTGCGAAGGGTTTTTGTTGATCAAAGGGAAACCACGAAGAACCCGGGTCTTATAGAAAACCTCTGGGTTAGTTATAGCCAACAAATGGTTCCATTGCCGCACTAGAATCCGTGATGAGTTGCAATCGTGATGTGTGACAAAGAATACCAGTTCCCAGAAGGCTCTGACAACTGGCATCCTGAAAAGACAGAAATCCAAGCTTGGTGGGACAAGACTAGAAGAGACTTTGAAAGGAAAGAGAATAGACATCTGCTTCTATCTGACACACAGTGGTCAGATAGATATCTGTGGGAATATATTCATGAGATTTTATGGACATCATTTCCAAACAAGCTACACGCGTGGATCTCGCGGCTCGTAGAAAAGAAAACCTATTTTCAAGTAGGAGTTCCTATAGAGTGGACTCCTGATCTCATAGCACAACTCAAAGCAATAGACACCCCGTTGACACGCGTAGTTTATTTTTGGGTCGATCAAATGCTAGAAGGTTTTGTAACAGAATTTGTTGTAGACACACTCAAATCCTATAGCCAAGCAGAAGCATACTTTTTCGGAGGATTCCAAGGTAAGTTGTTGAACAATCTCAGTCTATACATTAAGATGTTGTTAGCTGAGAAAGGTGTTTTAAGAATGTAGTAATATTCTTAAGTTTGTCATGGTAAACAGTATATATAGTGATTCTGACGAAGATACCCATAATCTTAGAAGTGCAAAGAGGTATAAATTTAATAAGAATCTTGGAAGTCCTGGACTCCATATTGATACTGATATTTCGTGTAACATTGACAATGAAGCCGCACCACCATTTACCCCTGAGAACCCATCGGCTGTAGAGACCGCACCACCATTATCTCAAAACCCACCCACTACGCAGCCCACCCCACAGAATAGTCATCCCAGTACATCTATCCTGATAAGTCAATTTGTTTTCACTACGCAAAGACCTTTATAGCAGCCGCGCACTAATTCGGGCGCTCCACCAACCAATATAACAATGGCAAACAGTGATATGAAGCTCCCAATAATCAAAGGAACTGGCCTAGAAGACCCTGATCAACATTGGTTTCTTTGTGAAGCCATATGGAGTGTAAGACAAATCCATGATGATGCAATGAAGAGAGCACAACTCATCACCACTTTCAGAGACAAAGATTTACATTGGTTCATGAAATACTCTACCACACAACCGAGAACCCTCGCAGAAATTAAAGTTGTGCTTGTGGCAGAGATTAAGAAACCCAAATCTGAATCTCAGTGTATAACCGAGTTGAAAGAAATAAAGAAAAAACTGACTGAAATGGTTTGGGAGTTTGATCAGAAGTTCAAGACCCTATTAGACCAAGTAAGCTTTGTTATAGCTCTGGAACAAAACAAGGAATGGTTCATTGCTGCGCTGCTGCCCCATATTAGATTACCATTGATGCAGCAGAAGGTTACGTCGCAGGCAGAGGCCTTGGAGATCACAATGAAGCTAGAGGCTTCGTCGATTGGTGAGACTAGTTCTGGAATGTCTTAGATCCAGAACCAACTGACCACCCTAACACTAGAGCTGCAAAGCATGAAGAATGGCAAAGAACAAAGGTATGAACCTAGACATGAGGTCTGGTGTACAAGTTGTAAAGGAGAAGGCCATGACCGGGAGCATTGCCCTTTATTCCACAACTATCTTAATAGTGGTGCGCCCAACCCATTAAATCAGAATCAGGCCCCATGGTGTGAAATTTGTAGAACTACAGGACACAGACCTGAAGACTACTATCTCATACAGAAATATGTGAAAATACCTAAAAATTTATACTGCAATTTCTGTAAATCAGTTGGACATGATGAATCCAACTGCTGCGCATATGAGCTAATGAATGAGAGAAAACAGGATATGGACTCAATGAGAGGCGCTGGCTTGTACTGTGTACAAGAAGATAACCAGCCGAAACAAGAGAATGCACAATATGACCAAGGAGGATACAGAGGTCGTGGTGTTGGATACCACGACAGAGGAAGAAATGCTGGCCTGGTGCAGGGAAGAGGCCGTGGCCAGGTCATTTGTTATAATTGTGGCCAGCCAAGTCACGTATCTAGAGATTGTGTTAACCCATGCACTACATGCAATTATTGTAAATCATTTGAGCATGTTATTGAATATTGCCTAGTGCTAGAGGTCGAAATGAAGAAAAGAAGACGGATGGATGCACCAACCACGAACGTCCAGTGGATCGCGGTAGAGAACAGACCAATAGACCCAAGCATCAATGTGGTCACGCACAGTGGCGCTCAGACAGGCCGTGATAGGGGAGCAGAAGCATCCACGTCAGGGGAGGCTCATACAAAGAAGTCTCCTCTTGAGACAGTATGGATAAGGAAAGCTCCAAGAAAAATACCTACTCTCGACCTATGAAAGAACAAGGAAGTCTTTATTGACGCGCGGGATACCTTCAGAGAGCCAGTAACAGAATCACAGAGGATCCTATTTTGCAGTGAAGTGCTGCATGTTGAAGACATGCTAGTGGCCTATGACAAAAAAACCACCGCAACGGATGTCAGCACCTCTATTGCGCAGTTCCTGCGAAGCTGCATGAAGCTACTCAAAAGTGAAAATGCCATAGTAGAGTTGCAGAAGCTCATAAACTAGTATGAGCCGCAGACCGAAACAGAGACTTCTGATAGCGCAGTACATCACATATGGAAGCATAAAAGAACAGGCCGAGAAATGAGGCTTACCGTGCAAATTGGAGATTTTGAAATGGATGAAGTCATCCTTGATCTGGGATCTGAAGTAAATGTCTTGACTAAGCAGACATGGCATCAAATGGGTCGACCAAAGTTGTCATGGTCACCTATCCAATTGAGAATGGATAACCAAGAGAAATTCATACCTTTTGGCCGGTTAGCTGACGTGATAGTCGACATCGATGGAGTCCAAAGTCATGCAAACTTTGAAGTTATCGAGATTATGGATGATAGTCAGCCTTTTCCTGCACTGCTAGCGATTGAATGGGCTATTGATAACTTGGCTATCATCAACTTAAAAACAAAGAAGATGATATTTGAAGGAAATCATCTTAGGGTCATCGTACCATTGGATCCTACAGATGGCGACAGATACAGCGAGCCCAAGTTGGGACAAAGTTTTGATAACATTTTTTATAAGCAGGAAAAGCTGAGCTGGGCGCAGCTCAGAAAAAAGATGTAATTTTGTCTAAGTGTTGAGGATGCTGCGAAGTTGTGTGCAACATCCGATCTTTGGAAGCACCGCAAAGACCAGCGCTGTGAGGAAGCAGTGCTGTGAAGTAGTCAGGCCACGTGGAGCCAACAAAGCAGAGTGCTGGACAAGGATCAGGTGTAGGTATTGGATGGACCAGTAGTGGTATAATTTTGGAAAGATGCTCTAGGAGTGTCGAGCGATGGGCACGAGCAAATCAGGAAGGAGGCTAATGCACAAGTTTGTTAAGGAAATGACAGATCAGGGAAAGCGACAGCTTGGCACTCCTGGTGGGAGACACCATTAGAGATGAATGGTTCAGTGAAAGACACCTGTTGGCACATGTGCGACAGGAAGGCCGATAGCGACAGAGTGAAGACGTGGAGAACTGCCATGATGAAGCAGATGCTACCAGATGCCAGCAAGCCGGTTTAGGGAAATCGGCACGGTTTTGTAAACCCTAAGGGTTTTTGGGTTTAGGTCTTCGGCATTGTAAAGACATGACCTTCGGGAATGGCCTATTTAAGAAGACAATTGTATATGGGATGGGGTTACTATGTTGTTACATTTTGGGGATTACTTGTCGTTGTTACAATTTTCAGGTTGTTGTATTGTGAAATATCTTGAGTTGAGAAGATTGTAAAGGCTCTGCAGCTATGTGCGCAGAGACTTATCTGAGAGGAAGGAAGGTCTGCAGCTAAGTGCGCAGACTAAGAATGGTTGACCCCATCCCTTTTAAAGAAATATATTACCAGCCGTTCTTGTGGACGTAGCTTCCCACCCGGGGGAGTGAACCACGTTAAATCTCATGTTGTGTGATTGTGTTTTATGAGTGGATGATTATTTTTGTTTTCTGTAAATGAATGTCTAGATGGTTCCTTGCATGCTATTATGAGAGAACTTTGATATGAATTTTCCTTTGAAAGAAGTATGGAAATGATATGTTAAGTTCTATATGAATAGATGAATGATGAACATTTAGTGTTGTGTTTGAAGACAGTGAATCAGTCATTTAGTTAAACACTTTCTTATACGTAGTAAAATAATGCATAACAGTTGGATTGTATAGTCATATATGTCCAAATCGCAACATTCCAACTTAACGAATGAATTTTAGAAGAATAGTCAGTTAAGTGCCTGAACGAGTGGATGAGTGATATTCGTTTCAGTTCCTTAAGTGTCTTCAAGATAATCCAAGTATAGAACAAAGTTGCATTGTTCGCAGCTTCAGGAGAAGTCTCGCGGTAGAAGAACATAGTGGTGTGGACCACAGCGTTGTCCATCGCTGCACAGTTTCACCTCGTAGCACATACCCCCTGTTGTGCTGTGCAGTACGTCCGTCCAAGAAACTTATCACTTACCGTGGAAACCTGATTCCGCAGTACCCCATAGATACACCTCGGGTGAGACCTCAACCTGCTCACAGGTTGTTGCCGGAAGGGCCAGTGCGAAGGTGTTTTGTTGGTGAAAGGAAAACCGCGAAGAACCTGGGTCTTGTTGAAAACCTCTAGGTCAGTTATAGCCAACAATCTCACATCTTTTCCAGGGTTCGAGCCACCTCCATCCGCTGCTGCTGTCACCTAGACCGGGCAGAGGAGGCAACGACGCCAGATGTTAACTGCATGGACTTCAACACAACATTCTAGCAGGGATTATTGCACACACATTAACCATCAATAAGAACAAGAATGGTGTTAGGAAACTGTTTCAACCCTTCTCTTTACTTTGTTAGTATATTGTTGTTGGATGCATATGCTTTGTAAGTCGTCCTGTAGTATTTGTTGATCCATAGTTTGTATTAGCCCATGGTATTGACCCATAGTATTGGATGCATATGCTTTGTAAGTCGTTTTGTAGTATTATATGCCCCATGGTATTGACCCGTAGTATTGGGCATAGACTTAGTAGATAAGTGTGTGTTGAGGCCATTGAAGGTACCGTGAATTTATTTGTATTGAGCTTTCTCAAAGGAGGTTGCCCCATCGAAGTGGCCTATGATCAATAAAATTGATTCTGAGTTCTGTTATTTTTTTTATTTCGTGCATTTTCATTAATTAATTATTGCAGGTTCTTCACATCTGGTATCAAAGCACTTTCTTGGGATCGTTGGGTGGAATTTATGCCAATTTTTTTTTGCATCTGTTGCAAGTTCGGATCTGGGAATAATCCCTATCCTCTTAACTGTGGGAAATACTTGGGCATAATCCCTAAAACTCATTATGAGGAGTACCAAAAGAACCTCAAAGTAGCTGACCCATTGAGAGGACTTGCCAACGAAAATGGAAACGACCCCTACCTGATTGACTAGTTCTCACCCATGAAGTAAACCAAGAGCTGTCGTTTGTGGAAAAGCGGTTATCAATTTTACCTGAGCCATGGAGTGAGGGGTACTGCTCCAATACAAAAGCCATCAGACAACATTGGTGGCTGATTGAAACCCCTGAACTGTTAGGAAGCCGAACATACCTAGGGTCCATATCTATTTTCAGCTGAACTGTTGCTAATCACTTCCGCATCGTTTCGGATCCATTCTGAAAGTTGTTCCTGATCCAGCCATTTCAGATTTTTTCTTAAATCCGTTTCAAATCCAACCATTTTCGATCCATTCGGCTTCGTCTCAGATCCATCTGTTGTCGATCCCTTTCGCGTCATTACAGATCCAATTGTTTCGATCCCTTCCATGCCATATCTCCCTTGTTTTAACTCCATTTCCCTTTAAACTTCTCGGACACCCATACAATCCCATTCTGCATATTTCATTCCTAAGGACGCTATCCCAAATTCTACTTCCCAAAGCTAAAAATCTCACATTTGTCTATTTTTAGGGTTTTCCATAACTTCTTCAATTTTCACCCACTCGCCTCCAAATATTGCCACTGTGTTCATTCCCTATTTCTGTTTCTTTGTCCCTCTCTGACAAATTTTTCCATTCTTTCACCCTGCTTTTGAAATCCTCATTTTCTGCTTCCCTGTCCATTCGAAAGTGTCCAAAACCTAGTCAAATCCCAATTACCCATCAGAGTTTTTCCCAAATCCAAATTTCCCTTTACTAAATAAGCTTTTGTTTGTGTTTTTCTACCCATTCCCCCCCCTAAAAAAAAAACTCCTGGTTATGGTTGTCACCCGCGTAGGAGTAAAAACCATGGAGGAAGCATTTGCAGCCATCCAAACCAAACTCCAGGATCTGGATGAAAAAATATCTCAGCCTTAATCTTGAGCATTCAGCCATGAACAAAAAATGATAGTCCGAGTCTTCATCAGACAATGGGTTCTCTTCTTCTAGCAATTTCCGTGGTCCGAAGCTTGATTTTCCTCGCTTCAATGGTATTGATCCGACTAGATGGATCTATCATGCATAACTGTATTTCAGTCTGCATAATACTTTGATGTCAACAAAGTTCCACTTGCATCATTTCATTTGGAACAGGAAGCTCCTCAATGGTACCGTTGGTACATCAAGGCTCATGAAGAGCCAAAATGGAGAGATTTTTGCCAGCTCCTTTTGCAATGATTTGGTCTTAGTGCTTTTGATGACTTCATAGGAGCCCTCACTAAACTTCTCCAAATTGGCACTGTGAGAGAGTATCAGATAGAATTTGAGAAACTAGCCAATCACATAGAAGGATTGTCTGATGAATTCTATAGGAGTTGTTTTATCAGTGGTCTTAAGGATGAAATCCGCTCAAAGGTTAAAATGTTCTGTCCCAACACAATGATGGAAGCCCTAGGGTTGGCTAAGTTGGCAGAAGACAAGATTGCAGCCCAACAACGCTCCAAACCCACTTTTGTTCCCTTCCGAAATATGGGTTCTCAACAGCCTCCCATCCCACCAGCTCCTCGACCAACTCCTATCAAGCATTTGTCTGAAACAGAGATGCATGCACACAGAGAAAAAGGGCTTTGTTATAATTGTGATGAGAAATTCACTCAAGGACATAAATGTGTTCAGCAAAATATCTATCTCTTGGATATGGATTCTTTTCCTGCCTCTAAAATTGGTGAAGAAGATCCAAATATAATGGATGATCAGGTCTACATTCAGGAGCCGCCTATTGACCCCCCATCTCAGGAAGACCAACTAGAGATATCTCTCCATGCTTTATCCGGTGTCACCACCCCCTAAACAATGCGGATCGGGGGTTACTTCAAGAAGATTCCTCTACAATACTCATTGATTCTGGTAGCACTCATAACTTCATTGACCCTCAGATCTCCAAACAGGCTGATTGTTTTGTCTATCCTTGCTCCAACTTTGAAGTCATGATTTCCAATGGGGGCACCTTACCTTGCAAGGGGAAGTGTCACAATGTGCGTATCTCTCTGGAATATTATAACCTGTTCTCTGACATGTTTGCCTTGTCCCTAGGTGGATGTGATGTGGTTTTGGGCATTGAATGGTTACGCACACTTGGCCCCATCTTATGGGATTTTGTTGAACTTTGGATGCAATTTTCAGTCAATGGGAAACAACACAAATTTACGGGCTTACAACAAGGGTCTCTCTGCATCATCAGTTCGCATTGCTTAGAAAAGATCCTTAAGAAGAATTCAGATGGTGTCATAGCTCAACTCCATTCCATTCAGATGCACCCATCAACGGTCTCCACTACTTCCTTGGATAGATATGCAGGTGTCTTTGCTAAACCAGTGGGCTTGTCCCCTTCAAGAGACCTTTCCGGAAATAATTTAGCCACATCTACATCTCAGTAGGAAATGCTGGCTATTTTGCATGCAGTACATAAGTGGCATCCATACCTTTAGGGAATTATTTATGCATCAAGACTGATCTCTAGGGTCTGGAAAATTTCCTGGAACAACAGGTATCCTCCCCAGAACACATGAAATGGGTTATCCAACTCATGGGTTCTTCCTATGCGATCACTTACAAGAAGGGTAAGAACAATATGGTGGTAGATGCTCCTTCTCGCACATTTGATGACCCAGTTTCTCTTACAGCTATTTCTTTGCTTGTTCCAAATTGGTTGCAATCTATTCAACATGGCTATCCATCGGCAGGGCACTATGGGTTCCTCAAAACGTATGACTGGGAACAATGTAACTTCTTTTGGAAGGGACTGAAAATGACAATTCAACAAATGGTGGTTGACTGTGAGACTATGATACTTTCCAAGTCAACAAGGGTGAAATGACACTCCTTTCGGGACTGCTCGAACCCTTTCCCATCCCTACACAGATTTGGACAACTATTTCTATGGATTTCCTAGAAGCACTCCAGTGGTACAATATCACATCTAAAAGAACACCATATGAAGCAGTCTATGGACAGGCACCGCTAGTTCTTCTTCCCTACACCCTCAGCAGTTCCCCAGTTCAGGCAATTGACTCGGTTCTTTGAAACCGCGATCAAATTCTTCTCATTCTGCAAGACAATCTTCACATGGAAATAATTCAACTGAAACAACAAGACAATCAACACTATTCTGAGCGCACTTTTCACGTAGTTGATATGGTTCTTCTTCATCTACATCCTTCCAAGCAATCCTCCTTGAAACTCAAAAGTCGTTAGTGGCCCAGAATGCAACCCGAGGATGCTACAAGGGAACCAGTCCTTCAGATTTTGCATCAATTTCCACATCTAAAGATTTGAGGATAAAGCTTTTTCTAAGGGAGAGGGGATGTTAGGAACCCATGTCAACCCTTCTCTTTACTTTGTTAATATGTTGTTGTTGGATGCATATGCTTTGTAAGTCGTCCCGTAGTATTTGTTGATCCATAGTTTATATTATCCCATGGTATTGACCCATAGTATTGGGCATAGACTTAGTATATAAGTGTGTGTTGAGGCCATTGAAGGTACCGTGAAGTTATTTGTATTGAGCTTGCTGAAAGGAGGTTGCCCCCTTGAAGTTTCCTGCGATCAATAAAAGTGATTCTGAGTTCTGTTATTTCTGCTATTTCGTGCATTTTCATTAATTAATTATTGCAGGTTCTTCACAAATGGAGTCGAACGTTCAACTGTCTTATTCATTCTTGAAAGGTATATTTATACATAGGGAATCGGGTTGGAGCGGTTACACCCGCTCCAATGAACCATTCATTAGCTTATACAATTTATATAAAGACTATTACAAGGCCTAAAGGCCCCGCCAACATAGACCTTCCTCCTAGTAGGCCACCAGATAGAGGAGTTGAGCATACTATCGAATTGGAGGTGGGAACTCAATCCATCATCACCAAACCATGCAAGCATCCCAAGAGGTTCAAAGATGAAATCGAAAGGGCGATAAAGGAACTTCTTTATTTGGGACTCAAAAGGCCAAGTTTGATTCCATTTGCATCTCCTGTGTTCTTGTTGAAAAAGAAGGATGGAAAAATGAAAATGTGCATAGAATATAGGGACTTAAACAAGAAAACTTTCAAAAACTAGTACCCCATACCCCTTATTGATGAGTTAATCGATGAGCTTCATGGGGATAATTTCTTTTCCAAGATTGATCTCCACTCTGGATATCATCAGATTCAAATGAGGGAATAATAAGTGCAAAAGACAACCTTCCATTGTCATTATGGTCACTTTGAATTCCTAGTCATTCCTTTTGTCTTGACTAATGCACCTATTACATTCCAATATCGCATGAACAAAATCTTCAACAAGTAGCTACATAAGTTTGTGTTAGTATTTTTTGATGATATTATGATTTATAGCAAGACATGGGATGAACATTTGCATCACTTGGAGGATGTCCTAACTATTTTGATAGAACAATCGTTGTATGTAAGGTTGTCCAAATGTGAGTTTGGGATGACTGAGATGTTGTATCTTGGTCATGTGATTGGACAAGATGGAGTTAAGGTCCATATGGAGAAAATCCATTCCATCCTTGATTGGCCAACTCCCAAACATGTGACAGAGCTACCGGGATTTATTGGGATTTGCAAATACTACAAGAGGTTTGTCAAAGGATTCTCACAGTTGACATCCCCTTTGACTGATCTCACGAATAAGGGATCCTTTGGTTGGAAAGGGGAGGATGAAAAAACTTTCAACAGGATGAAGGAAGTGATGAGTAGTTGTCTGGTCCTTTCCTTTCCAGATTTCACTCAGCCATTTGTGCTTGAGTGTGATGCCTTCGGATAAGGAATTGGAGCTGTCCTAATGCAAAATAAACACCTTATTGCCTTTGAGAGAAAACAATTACAGACATATGAGTGCCACTACTCTATTTATGACAAATAAATGTTGGCCATTATGCATGCCTTAGCCAAATTCCGACATTATTTAGTGGACACCAAATTTGTGGTCAAAACAGATCACAATAGTTTAAATCATTTTTTGACTCAAAATGACTTGAATGACAGGAAACAAAAGTGGGACAACAAGGTACAAGCCTATGATTTCAACATAGAGTACATGAAAGGAAAACATAATGTTGTTGTAGATTCTCTTTCTCGAAAAAAAACCATCTCTTTGATGGAAATTTTAGTAGATTGGAAAGCTCAACTATTGGTAGAATACTCAAAAAGCAAGTTTTCATGTGAGTGGTTGGATGGGTTGATACATGATGACCGGTACAAAGTCATCAATGAGATCATATTCTATAAATATAGAATTTATTTGGTCCTTGAATCATCCTTGAAGAAGAATATTATGGAAGCAACTTATGATTCACCACTAGTAGGCCTTCCTGTATACCTAAAGACATAGAGACAAATAAGAGAGAGGTTCAATTGGAAGGGTCTGAAAAATGATGTCTTCATGTATGTGAGGGAATGAAACACATGTTAGAAAAATAAAGTAGAGCACACACATCCTTCTGGTCTACTACAACCTCTACCCATACTGAAACAAAAATGGGAAAGCATCTCAATGGACTTCATCACTGGTTTTCCCAAGGTACAAGGTAGAGATTATATATATGTAGTAGTGGATAGTCTCACTAAATTTTCTCATTTCTTTGCTATTCCATCTAATTATACTACTGCACAAGTGGCTCACTTGTTCTTTAGAGAAGTTTTCATATTGCATGGTTTTCCAAAAACTTTTGTTAGTAATAGAGATAACAAGTTTACAAGAGATTTTTGGCAAGAACTGTTCAAATTGGTTGGGGCAGATTTGGATTTTAGCACTAGCTACCACTCCCAAACTGATGGAAAAAATGAAAGAGTCAACTAGTGGCTAGAAGGATATTTGAGAAATTATGTGACAAGGAAACAAAAATCTTGGAATAAATGGTTACATTTGGGTGAGTTCTGCTACAATACAACTTACCACATTTCCATTGGAATGTCTTCATTTAAAGCATTGTATGGTTATGAAGATCCTAATTTTGTTGACCAATTTTTTGGAGACTGTAGAGCACCTGAAGCTAGATATTGGATTCACGAAAGCCAGTGACATCCTGAAGGAACTCAAATATAACTTACAAACAACCCAAAATCAACAAAAATTATATGCAGATAGGATTAGAATAGAGCATAGTTTCCAAGTGGATGATTTGGTGTAATTGAGGTTGCATCCATACAAGAAGTCATCATTGAAAGGAATGGGGTTTTAAAAATTGAAGTCGCGGTTATATGGACCCTATAGAATTGTGAGGAGATTTTGGGAAGCAACATATGAATTGGAGCTTCGAGAATGAAGCAAGATACATAATGTGTTCCATGTTTCATGTCTCAAGAAAGCGGTTGGACAACCAGTGAAAGTGTCAATAGAGATTCCTCCATTAGACGATGAAGGACAACTAATTTTGGTTCTAGAAATTGTTTTGAAAGAAAAGGAAATAAGTTTGAGAAAAACAACCATTGGAGAGTACCTTGTTCATTAGAAATATCTACCAAGCAAAGATGCTACATGGGAAGGTGAACAAGTGTTGTAGCACCCAGGTTTGTAATTGCTTGAGGACAAGAAAAATTAGGTGGCGAGGACTGTAATGTCCCCTACATGATGGTACCAAGGAAAATTCCACTAACCTGTCTAATTCCCATAGGTTCAAGTGGCATTCAAATTTACTATGGAACTAATTGGCCTATTGTCACTATGTAAATTCAGATGTAAATCAAGAAGGGGTGATGTGGGTCATAAATTTGCAATAATAATGGCAATAAATTCATAAATGAGGTGGAAATGGTCTAATAAGAAAAGGAGGTGCATATAAGGATGAATGTGCCCCTTTGGAGGTGTAACTCCCATCCAAGGTGGAAGGAATCCCATCACGAGGGAATCTCATGAGTTGTAACCTCCCTAGGCTAAAAATAGCCAAGAAGGGTGCACTATGGCAAGAGTAACTCCCAAGGAATCTCATGAAGAGGATTCATGCTAAAAATATCCAAGGATGGAGCATTAGTGAATTGTAACCCTCAAAGGAATCTATGAAAACTTATGACATATTCTAGGACAAGTTATGACAACCTATGACAAGCTATGGGAGCTCTAGGTTCTAAATTCAGCCAAGGAGGGTGCATGAGGGGAGAGTGGGACCACAAGTCAGTTGTAGCTCCCCAAAATCAAGGAATAATGCCCCTATTTTGAATTTACAAAGGTGGATAAGGTCCTATTTGGTTCAAATAACATTAGAAGTGAGTTGATATGCCATGAATAGTGATTCTCTCCACTAATTTGAATTTTATTATTATTTTATGAGAGAATTATAGAATGAGGTAGAAAATCCTCCATGAAGTGTTGGAACATTTAAAAAACCCATTATGTCATTCTAGACTTAGGATAAAATTAATTAATCATTTATGATTAATTTCCTGAGTTTTGACTAGGTAGAATAGGCCAGTTTTGTCTTTTAGTGGACCACATGCTATCCTCATTCACAAAAATGAATTTGTATAGATTATGGATAAGATTTCCTTGGATTCTGTTTGATTTTATTCCATTCCTGAATTAGAAAGACACTATCCAGTTTAGTTAGATTTGTCCTGTTTTTTCTGCTTTCTAGTGGAAAAGATAAAGCTAGTTAACTTGGAATCTTTTTCCACTTGACCAATTCGACCTCCACATCATATCTAACCTTATAAAGCCATCAATACATCCTATTTACCTCACTCATGAGCTTCCATACCATACTTTCCAAATTCGTGAGCCTCTAGCACAGTTTTGGAAACTGCTTTTGCCACCTAGGGGGTTTTTTGTCTTTTCTAAGCCTTTTCTTTTTGCTCTTTCCATATTGCCTCAAATCAATTCATTTTTATCCATGGAGTATGTATTATATATTGTTATTATATCAATGAATAAGATACATAGTTTTTTCCATAATTTATTCTCTCTATTCTTCTTCTCTCATTATCTAAAATATTCCATGGTGAAATTGTCTTATGAATCTAGTTCCTAGTAATTGAAAATATCACATGGTATCATAGCTAGCTTGATTCAAAAAAAATTCCAAGAGTGTTTTTTACAGGTATTTCCATCACCAGGACCGCATCAGTATGGAGCAAAAACAATCCAAATCTGTGACTCTCACTCCCTTCAATTTCTTTGACTAGAATGCACACATGATCATCCAGCTTCGAAGCAGAGGATTGTATAGAGTCACAATGGGGCTTGAAACTGAGCCAGGAGCTGTTGCATTAAAATACAAATGGTTCAATAGGCTTGATGAAGCTTATGGGTTACTTTGTCTCTCTGTATCTCTAGATATTCTATTCCATATTGATTCTCTATCCACTCCAAATGAAGTGTGGATAAAGCTAGAGTCTCTCTTTGGAAAACAGGACGAGCTCAGAGGTCATTTGTTGGAGATTGAGTTGATATTTCTTAGTCCAAGTAAATTTGATTCTATGGAGTATTTCATCTCAAAATTCAAGAACCTAGTGCTTCAACTCAAGCAATGTGGTATAAAGAAGAAGGATGAGCAATTAATCCTTACCATTCTGTCAAAACTGAGCTCTAAATACTTAGTATTTGTGTCTACTTTTCATTCTACAAGACTTGCAGTTCCCAAGTGGAAGATTCTAACCTTGGATGCATTCATTGATTCGCTCACTCAAGAAAAGGACAAGCTAGTCCAAATGAGGGATCAATCACCCTCCAAGGACTTTGCACTTGTTGCGCATGGAGCAAAGAGTTTCAAGAATGACAAATCCAAATAGAATATATTGTTAGATAAAGAGGATTCTGATGGAGATTCCAAATCCAAGAAGATGAAGAAGGAGAAGCCCAAGTGTTCTTATTGCTGCAAAGGCACTCATCCTGAGAAATCTTTCTTCAAGAAGAAATTGGACATCATGGCCAAGATGCTTGAAGATCATAACATAGATGTTCCTGACTTTGCAAAGAAAGAACAAGGCAAGCTTGCTGTAGAACAAGAACACTGTTTCCAAGCCTCTCCCAAAGGTAATGATGTTTATGCTTTGAGTGCTAGAGTGAAATATAATTCTGATGTCTCTTATATTGATTCACATTCTGATATATCAGAATCAGAAACCTCCACCTCTTCCTTGGAACAATCTTCATTCAATTCATCCAAGTCTAGTCTCAAAACTAGCCATTTTTTACTAGCTTCTGACTTGTCTTCTGAAAGGTCTTTCCACCTCCATTCAAATCTTTTAGATTCTAATTTAGAAGATGATTTAAAGTCTGATATGCAATTCATTACTTATCCCACATCATATTCCCAACCTTTGGATGCACAAAAGACCCTACAAACCCCAAGTTATCCAGTTAAGAAACTACACAATTCTATGTTTTCCTACACTGTGTCACTTGCCTCTGTTGCACTTCTGTCTTTCATATCTTTCATTGGTTGGACAGCCATGGTTTTTGCCTTCTTTGGACTGATATTCCACACATATATACTTGAACCAATCACTCATGGTTCAAAATTCATGTCCTCACACTCTCCAGGCTCGCTCAGCTATCAGGGTGACCTACTTTCTCACAATTTTCCTACTGAAACTTTGTTTGATCATGGAGACTCCACATCATTAATGGTTAATGCTCCATATGACTCACATTCTGATATTTCAGAGCTGCATGATCTCATTTTAAATATCAGAAAGGTTCTACATCAGTTTGAGAAGAAAGTACAAGAACTAGTAGACCACATTGCAGCTACAGAAGAAATTGATCTTGTTGAGTTCATTGGTTCTCCTTGGGAAGGAGTATGCATAGATATTCTTTCCATCATTGATTATGTATGTTACAGCAGCAAGAAAAATTCATTTTATGCTCCTCCATCATCAGACGATGAACTTCATAGAGCTTCAACACATGGTTCTTTCCTACACAACATTGATGCACTGATGCATGATCATGACATCCACAATCTCTGCATCAAGTCACTTACTTAGAAGCATCTCATTTAGCTAATTCAGCTCATTCAAATGAGCAACATGACAGTATGAAGACATCAAGCATGTCCATTTTTGAGGGAGGGTTTTGTTCCCATGAGGTTTTTCCTGTTTCCTCGATTTACATGGACTAGTTATTTTTGTATTGGGGTGACCATAAGCCTTGTTGTTTGGACCCTATTTTTCTAATATGTCATTCTAGACTTAGGATAAAATTAATTAATCATTTATGATTAATTTCCTTAGTTTTGACTAGGTAGAATAGGCCAGTTTGGTCTTTTAGTGGACCACATGCTATCCTCATTCACAAAACGAATTTGGATATATTCTGGATAAGATTTCCTTGGATTCTATCTGATTTTATTCCATTCCTGAATTAGAAAGACACTATCCAGTTTTAGTTAGCTTTGTCCTGTTTTTTTCTGCTTTCTATGGAAAAGATAAAGCTAGTTAACTTGGAATCTTTTGCCACTTGACCAATTCGACCTCCACATCATATCTAACCTTATAAATCCATCAATACATCCTATTTACCTCACTCATGAGCTTCCATACCATACTTGCTAAATTCCTGAGCCTCTAGCACAGTTTTGGAAACTGCTTTTGCCACCTAGGGGGTTTTTTGTCTTTTCTAAGCCTTTTCTTTTTGCTCTTTCCATATTGCCTCAAAGAAATTCGTTTTTATCCATGGAGGATGTATTATATATTGTTATCATATCAATGAATAAGATACAGAGTGTTTTCCATAATTTATTCTCTCTATTCTTCTTCTCTCATTGTCTAAAATATTCCATGGTGAAATTGTCTTATGAATCTAGTTCCTAATAATTGAAAATCTCACATGAATTTTATAATAAGGTTGTAGGAACATGAGGGGAAATATTTTTATCATTTGCAATTTGAATTGGAGAGCTATTGAGCTTCTCAAGCTTGGGAGATGTGCCCCTTGCCATTGTAACTAGTTTCGGTGATGAAATATTTCACCCTAGCTAGCATGAGAGGAGGAATCACCCTAATTTATCTATTGAGAATCAAAGAGATGGGGTTTTTTTCCATTTTTAGTTTCTAGTTCGAGTTCAAGTTGAAGTGTTTGGGATCCCATTTTGTAGTAGTCCAAATTGTTGTTGTTTTTTTTCGATTGAAGATTGAGTGTTGATAGTTCTTACTTGAGGAGGGCACACTCGTTGAGGTAAAATTATCACGATGAGTGTAGGAATGGATGTATATATTACATATTTTATGGAGGGAACACTATAGGAGACATATCTGAAATATGGTGTCGAAATATGTAGAAGGAGGGCGCACCATTGGAACATATTTGACATTTGGAGCAACATTTTCGTCTTCTTCTTCTTTCAGTTTTATGACAACCATATATCCTGTCTTCATAACATTTTTCTTGTGATTTTGAATATTTTGTAGCATCCAACTATTTTCTCTATGATGTTTTCCTTTTCATAATAAAAATCCTCAGTATTTTCTCCAATTGGTGTTCAGTATTCAAGCACTAGTTTTCTATGTTAAAATTCAGCAATGGGTTGTTTCATCATAAGTATTTGTCTATAAACTTTCATGATAACCTTCTAAAGTCTGTTAGTGGGACATTTGGATTTATTTGGATGTATTTGAGTTAGTTTGAAGCTGTTTGGGAGAATTTGAAGGGGTTAGGAGCTGTTTGGAATTGTTAGGAAAAACAATGTTTTTGGGGCCAAAATTTGTACTAGTTTTCCTCGTTTCGATTCTGATGGTTTTTGTAGGTTCTAAATGAGTTAATATATCTTATATTTATATTGGGTATATCACACACTCAAGGAAGATATAATAAAACTAAAGGAATACTCTTAGAGCTCTAGCAAAAATCCTGAAGAAACCAAACATATTTTCATAGATCTAAGGGTTCAGTTGGAAGAAGCTAAGGTGATCGAACAAACACTAAAAATACAACTAGAAGAAAAGGAGAAGATACATGAATATTTGGAAGATGAAGTAGACTCACTCAAAAAATAATTACAGAATAAGGACATGCAACAAAACTTTGGAAACAACACCATAATACTAGATGAAATCATCAACAACCAAAGACCATTCTATGATAAGTCGGGTCTTGGATACAAACAAAATGATGAGAGTTCAAGCTCTATGATGAATGTAAGTGAAACAAAACAATGAATTTGTGTAAATTCTATCAAGGATTCCAATCCTCTAAGGAGGATATACATAAATTGACAATAAAGAAGAGTCTAGACGATTGCGCATTCAGAGACACATGGAAGTAGACACCAACAATGAAGAAGACTCAAAATGAATACTAAGATTTCAAAAGATCTGCACCAACTAGAAGACCACCCACATCCAGGTACCAAAATATTTGTCTTATCTTGTGTTATTCTTGTAATAATTTTGAGCACAAGGCTATCAATTGTAGAGCCTATGCATGGGGTGGAAACACATGGAATGGAAATGGCTATGAAAACTCCAAGAATTATTATGAAGGAAATTATCTCAGAAATCCTCTTGAGGATTTTGACAGAAGATATAACATATTTGGAGCTCTGAATTATGAAACTGAATGTTACAAATGTAACATTTTTGGACACACAACAAAAAATTGCAGAAGTGGCTTGATAGTGTTTTCAAGGTAAACTAGACAGATTCCAAAATAACAAAGAATTTGGAAAACGAATCAAGAGGACTTGCAGTTTGAGGAATGTGGTTCTTCCTTACAAGTCCAAAATAGAAGAAGCTATTGGTATATTGATAGTGGATTCTAAAATAATCTGATTGAAGACAAAAAGGAATTGATGTTACATGCTGAAAATGTGAAAGAAAAACAAGAAGAACATGTCGATAGAAAATTCTCAGAGGACATACCTACAACAGTTGTTGAACCAAGTAATAAAGGTAAATCAACAAGTAAAAAGGAAGGTGTCAGTATTATATATGATGATCCTGTAGCAGAAAAGACATTATATATTGTTCTAAACAATTTGGCATAGCTTGAATCCCAATATCATGGGTAATATTGAGGGGGAGTCTAAGTAGAAAACAAGGAAGACCAAAGAAAGGACATCAAGTTAAGGATTATATAGAGAAAAAGACAGTGGCTTGGTAAATCATATAGGAACACATGGGGAGTTAGCACAATAAAAGGGGGAGCATTGTCTTCAATGAAATATATTATCAGAAGGAATTCATAGTCAAGTAAAGTTATCCTTTCCAAGGGGAAGAGAATGTTCAATAAAAAAAATTCAAATAAAAGAGGCATATTGGCAAGGGGAGCCAGTATAATCTCAGGGGGAGAAGGTGAACAAAGTTGCATTACCCCTTTTAAATTAATTTCAAAGGGGGAGATATATTTGAATTTATTGCCATCAATGACAAAGGGGGAGATGTTGAGTAAATTTTTCATTGACGTCAACAAGGTCAAGAGATCCGTGTCATGAGCTTATAAGATTGTTGAATTATGTTTTCATTGATAATGATAATGATGATGTGTACACATGACCATGATGATGAGAAGTGAGGATAAGTACCTAAATCCAAGTGAAGATATTTATGTACACCCCACTTTCCCACATGTGGAGGTAAGAAACACTAAGAAATATGAAGAAATTATGTACTGGGACCACCTTGAGGGTGTAAAAGGACACCTTGATATAGTGAGGAGCAACCGAATCATGAATATTGGAAGCGAGAAATTTTGTTTTGTCTTGAAGGCATTAATGACAAGGTATGTTCCCACTTGTGAAGAAGAAAAAGGTTTGAAGGGTCAAGTAACCCCATGTGGCTTTGCAATCTTGTAACTCCCTTGATGAAGACATGAAGCCCCAAATTTAAGACCCAAACAAAATTGAAGAATCCCCTGAAGCAATGAAGATATGTCCACTTGGAATTCCCTAATGAAGCCATGAAGTGGTCACTGACCCATTGAAGAAGCCCCTAAAATGTGGAAGACAAAATTAATGATAAATTATAGGCCGACCTAACCTTAAGTGAACTAAAAGAGAGATTTAGACTCATATAAATAAGAGGAACCTCATTTAGCATTTGTATAACATTAATTCAACCTATCCAAGAAAGAGGAGCGAATTTAAACCTATAGGAGCCAATTTCCAAGGGAATACGAAGTGAATAAGGGATAAATTCCAATGGAAGTTGAAATGTTGTAATGATTTGTTCTAGGGTTTTTGTTGTGAAATCTGTTTCAGGTCATATTGGAATTTTGAATCTAAATTTTGTTTTGGGATGATTTAAAAAATGAAATTTTTATGGGATGGAGGTATAATGCGTGAGTACCCATGGTAAAATTTCAGATGCTGGTTCACTATATATAAGGATATATGACCTCAGGTAGTTAGGGTTTCTAAATCATCTTCAAATAGGCCATCTTGGAATATTCGCTATATATTTTGTTCTAGAAAGATTTATTGGTAAAATTATATGTCAATTAATTCCGAACATTAAATTGTCAACCAAGGAGTTGTAGAATTAAAGGTGCAAGCACAATATGTGCATGATTGGACCCTAATCTAGCCTAATTTAATGACTAATGCTGACAAACTAATTCAAATCCACACTTCCAAATGCTATAAATGAAATAAAATAACTCAATTGAATAGAAATAAAATAACACCTTAGGATGATTCCCATCACTGTAAGGTCACATCTCATGAGTTAGAACTCGATCTTCCTTTGGTGATTAAAATATTTAATTTACATTAGAAATAAAAAATGAAAACACTAATTAATTGAAATCCAAATCACTACAAAGAAACACTGTATAATATGACAATCAAACAAGAGCCACGATGTGGCAATGTCCCCGACATTGCCACCTGCTTTATTTGCTTGAATTTGGAAAGTTTAAGAGTCACATTCTCTAGTCTACATCAACACAAATAATTTGAGTAATGATGTTTGTTCATAATGATTCATACTTGTGTGTTTTTACTTGGTCAATATGTAATAGTACACTCTTAGAAATGATAAAAAGAACCTAGAGATAATCATTTTTTTTCCCTTAAGATGTAATAGTGTAGACTCTTAGAAATGATAATATAGTGTGCACTATTATAAATGACAACAAGAAATTTGGAGATAATCAACAAAGAAACTTATCTTTTGTTTAAAAACCTAACAAATAACAAGAATGTTGGACATAATTATTTATAATATTGTACACTATTAGAAATGACAACAAGAATATTGGAGATTGTAAATCAAGAAACTTAAATTTTGTTTAAGAACCTACAATTTTATAAATTTTAAATTGTCTTTTATCATATACTTCTATGAACTATTTAGTTTTTTCACAACATTTTTTTAATGTCTCATCCTTATAAATCCTTCCAACATTTCCCAAAAGAGTTCCCTCTAGACTCTAATAAAAGAATTTGACATTATCATCATGTTTACAAAAAATAAAAATAAAAATATTGTGACCTTGTTTACATTCATATGCACCAAGGTGCTTTCAAAGGAACAAAAATGTTTTTTAGAAATAAATCTAATGAACACCATACCACTCATAATAATATGAAATAGAAACAAAATCCATGAAACAATTACCTCTTTCAAGGCACTCATAACAATATGGAGATTGAAACAAATCACTAATATATCATCCACAAAGGTAAATATGTCTATTATCTTTTCATTTTTAAATTCAAATTCTCTGAAATAATTTGGATTTTAAAAAATTGTCAACTAAATATATTTCTATATTTATAGAAAAAAAATTATATTTCAAAAATGTTCCATGAAAAACATCTTCAAGAAATAAATAAAATAATTGTAAACATCAATGCAAATATGTGAATGATATCTTATTTGTTTGTCCATCAAGTAGCTACCACCCAAATTAGTCTCTTTTCCTAAAATGAACTTGAATAAATAAAATTCAATTCTCAACCAATAAACATTTTCTTGAGAAGTATTTTCCCAAGCACTCTCAATAATCTTATGATAAATAATATAGCGCATCATCCTATCTCAACACCTTTATAGAGATATTCACTAATGTGAAGATTACAAGGTCATCATCATCTAGCTTTTCCAAATGTCGAAAATCCATGCAATGATGTAAGAATCTGGAAAAATAGTACTTTAAAATCTTTCTAAGCAATAATGATGTAAGAATCTGGAAAAATAGTACTTTAAAATCTTTCTAAACAATAATGATGTAAGAATCTGGAATATATACCAGTCAAGCACTCTTTCATCTGAAACTAGTAGATAAATTACATACATGATCAAATACTAACTTTAAATATTAAACATACAATTAATACTGAACAACTACACATTAAGCTTTAAAAATATGCCCAACATTATATTATAGAAACTTTGGATATTCCCTTTCTATGAATTAGTTGTAGCCTCCAATAACTCAAATTAATGTGCTTTTGAATTCATAAGTCAAAACATAAAGCAACTTCAATTGCTAAAATTACTACTCCTTATATAAGTTAAAAAAAAACTTTCTCAAAAGGTAACGTTCATATTATTCCTAATGCAAACTCTTTTTTCTTAATTTTTATTTATTTAATTATTTTCTTCAATTTATTTACTATTTTTTTTCAATTTTATTTTATTTATTATTAGATTTCACAAACAATTAAGCCAATTTTCTCCAATTTTATTTTATTTATTATTAGATTTCACAAACAATTAAGCCAATTTTCTCCAATTTTATTTATTCAATTATTTTCTTCAATTTTATTTATTAATCTTCTTTTTTTCAATTCTAATTTATTAATCTTTTTTTTTCAATTCTA
This sequence comes from Larix kaempferi, assembly GCA_027924585.1. Classification (NCBI taxonomy): domain Eukaryota; kingdom Viridiplantae; phylum Streptophyta; class Pinopsida; order Pinales; family Pinaceae; genus Larix; species Larix kaempferi. The sequence continues at coordinate 1,335,601 of BSBM01001116.1, forward strand.
ATTTATTCAATTTTATTAATTAATAGATTTCACAAGCAATTAAGCAAGATTTCTCCAATTTTATTTATTAAGTGATTTCACAAGCAATCATTGTGAATTATTATTTTTATTTAAATTCCAAAATTGAACTTACTTTTTCTAATTTTATATATTTATTCCTTTGGTATTTTGGTTGGGTTTTTATTCGAATTGGTTCCAAGATGTTGCTTCCTCTTTAACCACATCACCACTCACTTCGGTGTTTCCTATTCATTTATAACCAACAAATAAACTTATGGAGGCATCTTTCAAGGCAGGCAAGAGGGCAAGAAGGAAGCATTGTGAGACCGAAGAATGCCTCCCAACCAATAAGTAACTTAGGAAGAATTGATTTCTAGAGGATAGGAGGCCAAGGAATAATTGCTCATCTTTTAGTATAAAAGTGAGGAAGTCGCTAGCTCTCATCTTGGGAGTCTTTATTTATAATAATTTGTTTTTTATTACACTCCAGGGTGACTATGGAACTGTGGTTCAAGTGACTCAGTAGCCTCTGTCATCTCCAAGGATTTAATTTATTCCTCGTTTAATCCAGTGAATCCTTCCCAAGTAATTCCATGTCGTTGTTGTGATAATGCATAAATCATGAACAACCTGATTATGACACCCCCTCACAAAACAATTTCTATTTTACTTGAAGTAAAGGATTTATTATTATTATTTGAGTTATTAAAACTCACAATATTGTAACTCACATTTATGTGAGAGTTATGTGCACTAAAACTATTTTTTATTATTTTAAATAAAAGAAAAACATTGGAGAGGATCGATTGAAAGAGGGGACACCACCTACAAATATGGACAAGAGATAGCTCAACCATTATGAAAAACCAATCAATCCAAGTGGAGACCTCAACACTCCAACAAGATCCACAAAGATAGGGATCCCTGGCTTTACTTGAGATTGAGTTGGTGATGGCACAAGACCTAGGTTAATGCTATAAAGAGGAGCATTGAGAAATCATGGGGGCATGTTGTGCAAAAGGAGAACCATTATGCTGGAGCATTTTTGTTGAGACCTCTTATTTGTTAAGTCCATCGATTTTAACTCTTATAGACTCCAAGGTGGGAGTGTTGCGCTACAGTAGCGATGGTCCAGTAGATTGAGGTGGTGATCCAACTCGAGGGTGAGGTCTGGTGATTTCCAGATTCTCTATGGTTGGGAGGAATTGATACGTCTCCCTTGTATTTTCTCGCTCAACGAATTTTCCTTGTCAAGTAAGTATACTTTATGTGATGTTAGTTTTAGTTTAAATAGCGTGAAGTATTTAAATAGAGGAATGCTTATTCTTTCCTTTAAATGTATGCCCCATTAGAGTGGTAGAGATCTCTGTCTGTTTCCCCTTTCGTTTTCTTGTATACTGTGATTTTCTCTTGTGGAGTTCAAACTAGTGATATATATGTTTAAATCCTGTATCGAATGGATCCAACCACATGACTGCGCGATCTCAGACCTTTACTGGAGCAGACATAAGTCTCTGTTGTTGAGTCGCATGTAAATCAAACCCTGTGTTAAGCGCTGTCATTTGAGTACGTATATCGATCTCGATCCTGTAGATCAAATCCCTTGCTAGCGTGGTCATCTGAATAGGTATGCTGATCCTGATCCTGCAGATCTGGATCTCAATCTATGTATCCATCACAACAATAGAGGAACAGTGATCGTACTCCCTATTGGTCTCTTTATTTCACAAACAGTGTAAATCTGTGTTTAAATATTTGCTTTTGGATTACCTCTTTTTCATCCAAATCGCAGTAGTTATTAGTGCTTCTACCCTGCTCCTTTGTAACTACAAATATCTGTTTTCAGCTAGGTCCTGTTCATCTTTATCGCAATTGACCCTGGCCACTTACACCCTATTCATGATTTTGTTTAGATCCTTGTGATATATCTTTCCAAAATACCCTGATTGTAGTAGTCCAAACACTGAGAAATCGTTTAATTAATTGATCTCGGTTATGGATTATAACCAACGTACCTTTTGAGTCCTGTGTTTTATTTTCGATTTCTGTTAATGGCATTGACCTCTGTTTTTAACGAATAAACTGGCTGCGAATGGAGTCAGTTTTATATAGATCGTTTGTTGTTAACATCTGCAGATCTCTGTTTTAATGTGTAAACTAGCTAGAAAATGCATATTGTATTATTCATTTTCTGTGGATGTTATTTGATCTAAGTAAATATAATTGTTACATGCACAAATTGTGTTGACTGAGCGTTAAGCATCGCTCCATCTCCTATGACTTCTTGTAATTGAATTCCAACATTATGTTAACCTTCAACTCCTGCATTAAGACGGATCCGAATTTCGAACCTACGATTATGTTTGCTTAAACATAGTACATATGTAATGAGACAGCTTCATTTTCTGACCAATAAAGTATCTTGTTTACCTTGTGTAATGAGACAGTTCAATTCTATGTTAACCTGCCAATGAGATGTTAGGCTCTGCTCGACGCACTGTCAACGTTTCCCAGTAAATGTTCATCTCTATGTTTTTAAACTCTGCTCTATAATTACTTGGATAGCCCAGCTGCCAATGTCTCTGTGTTTGCATGCTCGGCATCCAACTAGCTGCATTGCCAACGTATCTGTGTTTGCATGATCGGTGTCCAACCAGCCGAGATGCCAACGTGGTGCTATCTTCATGCTCGACGTCTAATCCTGATGAACCATCAAACACCTCTGTGTTTTCCTACTGGGCAAGCTGCCAACGTGGTGTTGTGATCAGGCTCGGCACTTATCCCGACTAACTACCATTAGCAGTCATGAGTGGTTGTTCATTTGTGTTAGAATAGATGGTTTATTCTGTTCTTTTAGATGATCTTCTGAAATCTAATTAGAACATATTGATCGTATTTCTCTTTTAATTTTAACTTATGAATTATATTTAGAATAGATTGACTATATTTTTTTTAAATTATATTATGAAATATATTGATTAGGTTGGGTAAACCTTCGGTTAGGTACCCATTACTTTCATAATTTTAATTGCGATCACATTAGAGTAGATCAAGTATTTCCATGCTTAAACGTTATTAATTTGAGGAATCAATATTTAAACTTTTAGTTTAAAGTTATTTTTATGTAGTTTGTAAACCTATATTTTAGAAGAGATTAATTTTTCGAATTATCTTATGACATATATTGATTATGTTTGTTTTCAAATTATATTATGAAATATATAGAATAGGGTAAGGTTATGAAAAAGGAATAAGTACCAAGGAATAAATTGATGAGTTAAATGGAATTAAATAAAATAAATAATGTAGGCTTATATATATATATATATATATATATATATATATAGATATATATATATATATATATATAGATATATATATATATAGATATATATATATATATATATATATATATATATATTTTGTTAGCATTGGATGTTAGTTCATGAAATATAAGCTAGCTTTTACAATAAATAGTTATATGTATGTTTGGATTTGTAAACAATCCATATTTTAAGGTTGATAGTTTTCGCTCACTTCGGTAATATCATGAAAAAAAATAAAATAAGTGAATGAATAATATTTATCTTTGTTTATATACGTAAATTATTGTTATTATAATGTGGGGTTATGACAATATGGTATCAGAGCCCTAGGTTCCTACACTAGGACCTAATGGAGCTCATTGCTAATGTTTATTTATGTTATATAAAATTTCCGACCAAGTGTGGTAATTTTGTTTTCTTTTGATTAGATTGTGATTAATTTCTTGTTACTGAGAAATGGCCAAAAAATATCTTCCACTCCCATTTATGTCGAACTAACTGAAAAAGAACAACATAATAAAATTATGAATGATAATCAAGAGGAAATCATGCAAACTGTAAAAGAACTTCAAACTGACTTACAAACATTTAAACTGGAACATGAACGGGTGATGTGGACCCAAGAAGATGTAAATGAAGCTCTATTACAAAAATTAACTGAATTTTCTAAAGACAAGGGTCATGTGGGGATAAAAAGAAAATATAAAAATAAAAGAATGGATTCTTCATTTGAAACATTTTCCGATGATAGCTCCGCTGATAGTGAGTTGGACGACTCTACCAACAATGATGAGCATAGACGAGGAAGGAAAAAGAGACGTAGGGATGAGATATCTGGATAATTTAAAAATATTAAACCTCCTATCTTTGACGGGGAAATCAAGAAAGGAGAAGAAGATGAAGCATGGCTATTGAGTATGAAAAATTATTTCACCATGTATAACTACTCAAACTCAATGAAAGCAAAAATGGTTATTTTTAACTTAGTGGGGAAAGACGAGATCTGGTGGAAAGACCTAAAGAAATCTAAGGGGATTAATGACCGTAAAGTTACTTGGAATTGGTTAAAAAAAGTATTTAAAAAAGAGTATATGTCTTAATATTACTATGAGGGTAAGTCTAAAGAATTTTATGAACTAAGGTTAGGGAAAATGTCGATGCATGATCTATGCACTAAATTCCTGTCCTTATTAATTTATGTAACCTATCTCACTGAGGCAAATCCAAAAATACAGAGGTTCCTTGGTTGTCTACCTAACTTCTATAAAGATAGACTAGAATTCGATAACCCTAAAACACTTTAGGAAGCCATGCAAAAAGCTAACCTAGCTTATGATCAAGCTAAGCATAGACAAGATAACCCAAAAACCTTTAAGAAGAGAGAAGGAGAATATTTTAAGAGAAGAGAATTCAAACCCTTTAATATGAATAGGAACTTTCCCAGGAATAATTTTAAAGGTCAACCAAACAAGCCTGAATTCAAAGATAACCTGGATATGATAAAAATGAAGAGAACCTTTAAAATGTTGGGTATGTGGAGAAAGCCATTTCTACAGGGACTGTCCTCATAAAAAGGACAACTAAAGTATTCATGTAGTCAAAGAAGAGAACCTTTTAAAGGACAAATAAGAAGAGAACCTTTTAAAGTATTCATGGACAAATAAAAAGAGAACCTTTAAAATGTTGGGTATGTGGAGAAAGCCATTTCTACAGGGACTGTCCTCATAAAAAGGACAACTAAAGTATTCATGCAGTCAAAGAAGATGCCACAGTTGGAGAAGTTGTGAGGAGTATTCCAAAGATAATCGAAGCCTTGGATAATCGTCAAGCAGAATTCTAGGCCTCCATGATAGAGGTAGAAGGTAAAATCTTTGAAATATCTATTTCAATTTTAATTGATTCTGGTTCAACGTTAAGTTATATATCTCCTAGTTTGGTAGATGCTTGTAAAATAAAGAAACAAGAATTTCAAAAATCATGGTTAGTACAGTTGGCCACTGGCACAAAAATAAAAGTGACTAGTTTTATTGCCACATGTGACTTTATGAAGAATGACTATGTTACAAAATATGATTTGAACATATTACCCCTAGGATCATATGATATTTTGATTGGCATGGATTGGATGAAAAACATAGAGTAATTTTAAATTGCTATGACAAAAATATTACTTGCATTGATGAATTTGGTAATAATAGATTTGTTAGAGGCATTCCAAAGAAAGGTACAATTAGAAAAGTATATGCATTACAACTAAAGAAGTGTGCTAGAAAGGGTTGTAAAATTTTGGCTGTGCATATAATGGAAACCTCTAATGAAAAGAATAAACCTAATCTAGAAGATTACTCTATCCTGCAAGAATTTAAAGATTTGTTTCCAGGCGAAGTTCCTGTATTACCTCCAAGGAGGGATATCGATTTCACTATCGAGTTGGTACCTAGTGCGATACCTGCCTCTAAGGCCCCTTATCGAATGAATCAACCTGAATTGATATAACTTAAAATGAAATTGCAAGAGTTAATTGATAAACACTACAGGAGATCGAGTGTATCCTCGTGGGGAGCACCGGTGCTTTTTGTAAAAACGAAAGACGTCACACTGAGGTTGTGCATTGACTATCGTCAACTAAACAAGGTGACCATTAAAAATCGATACCCACTCCCTCGCATAGATGATCTATTCGATCAAGTACGAGAAGCGACGATACTCTTAAAAACTGATCTAAGAACTGATACCATCAAATAACAATAAAAGATGAAGATGTTTATAAAACTGCTTTCATAACACGTTATGGGCACTATGAGTTCATGGTCATACCATTTGGTTTGACCAATGCCCTAGCAACATTCATGTGTCTAATGAACAGTGTGTTACACAAATTTTTGGATACGTTTGTCGTCGTCTTTATAGATAACATCTTAATTTACTCTAAAAATGAAGAAGAACATGAAGAACACCTAAGAATGGTCGTACAAACTTTAAGATAACACAAAATCTACGCGAAGTTTAGTAAATGTGGTTTTTACCAAGGTAAAGTACAATATCTAGGACATGTAATTTCGAAAGATGGAATTGCGGTAGACCCAGACAAAATAAAAGCAATCATAGATTGGCCAGTCCCAAGGGATGTGACAAGCATTAGATCCTTCATGGGGATCACGGGTTACTATTGTATATTTATCGATGGATTTTCAAAAATTGCATATCCTATAACCTCACTCCAAAAGAAAGGGATAGAATTTGTTTGGACAACTAAGTGTTAAGAAAGCTTTGAAAAGTTAAAACATTTACTTACCACCGCACCCATTCTAAAAATAGTTGATCCCTACAAAGACTTTGTGGTTTGTACAGATGCATGTCTAGAAGGGTTAGGTGGGGTATTATTACAAGAAGATCATGTAATAAGCTACGAATCCAGAAAACTTAAGCAACTTGAAAAGAACTATGCGACTCATGACATAGAGTTGGAAGCCATAATTCACGCTTTGAGAATGTGGTGGCACTATCTAATTGGGAAAATATTCATTTTAAAAACTGACAACATAAGCTTAAAATATTTTTACGATCAACGAAATCTCAATGCTCGACAAGCAAGGTGGTTGTCCTTCTTGAGCGAGTACGACTTTGAAATTAAACACATTGAGGGAAAATAAAATAAGATTGCCGATTCTCTGAGTAGGAATGTAAATTTCCAGATTTCTACTGCGGTGAGCAGTTATAAAATAGACTTGGATAACATAATAAATAATGTTGTTGAAAATGATCAAGAGTATTTAAGAACTAAAGAAAAATGGCAAAGAAGTGTTACTGAGAAAGAATCAATCGACTTTAGTGTCGCTACAGACAACTTGCTTAAATATAAGAACCGAATATATATACCCAATTCGGAGAAGTAAAAAGTTTAATCTTAAATGAAACTCATAAGAAACCTTACTCCGGCCATCCCGGGTACCAGGAAATGTTAACAACTTTAAAGAAGGAATATTATTGGCCTAACATGAAGAAAGACATTGCCGACTATCTAGCCATATCTCTAGAATGTCATCAGGTAAAAACCGAACATAAACATCCAGCTGAGTTGTTGCAACCCTTTCCCATTCTGGAATGGAAGTGGGAAGTAATAAGTATGGACTTCATAACCGGATTACCTAATAATAACAGACAACATGATTCTATTATGGTAGTATTTGATAAATTGAGTAAAGCTGCACATTTCATTCTGGTTAAGTCTACCTTTAAAGCTGTTAACATTTCTGACATTTTCATGAAAGAAATATTTAGATTGCATGGAATTCCAAAAATAGTCATATCAGATAGAGATTCAAAATTTACTAGCAATTTTTGGAAAGATTTATTTCGAGGGTTAGATACAAAGTTAATTTTAGTACCACATACCATCCGTAAATAGATGGGCAAATGGAAATATTTAACCAAATACTTGAAGACATGTTAAGGATGTACGTGATGAACCAACCAGGTAAATGGGAAGAATATATGCATTTAGTGGAGTTTGCATATAACAATGGTTATCAAACGTCAACAAAAATGACACCCTTTGAAATACTATATGGTAGAAGGTGTTGCACACCTATAACACGATATAGCCCAATGGATAGGATTATCCTTAGGCCCAACTTGTTAAAAGACATGGAACAAATTGTCAAGCAGGTACAAAAAAATCTAAAATGTGCACAGGATCGTCAAAAGAGATATGCAGATCTCAAAAGAAATCAGAGAGATTTTAGTGTCGGAGACCATGTCCACTTAAAGGTAAAATCAAAAATAAGTTCCTTAAGGTTGGGTAAATGTTCGAAGCTGGCTCCCAGGTATTGTGGACCATTCTAGGTACTGGAAAAGGTAGGGTCGGTAGCCTACGAACTTGCACTTCCTCCTTCTATTAAAGTTCATAATGTCTTCCATGTATCTTTATTGAAAACATATGTTCATGATGCCACTCACATATTTGATTGGGATATGATTCAGGTAGAACCCAAGGGAGAGTTCCAAATAGGGCCTATGCGTATCCTCCAGAGGAAGGAGCTAATGCCTCGAAACCGATCTATCGCTCAAATTAAAGTGCAATGGAAGCACTTTATCCCAGAAGAGGCTACCTGGGAATTGGAGGATAAAATATGAGAGGCATACCCTTCATTTTTCCAGCAAGAATAAGAAGGCTCTGATTAAAAATAAACACAAAGTAACACCAAGGATGGTGTTAAGAATAAGCGGGGGAGGAATGTGACACCCCCTCACAAAACAATTTCTATTTTACTTGAAGTAAAGGATTTATAGTTATTTATTATTATTATTTGAGTTATTAAAACTCACAAAATTGTAACCCACATTTATGTTAGAGTTATGTGCACTAAAACTATTTTTTATTATTTTAAATAAAAGAAAAACATTGTAGAGGATCAATTGAAAGAGGGGACACCACCTACAACTATGGACAAGAGATAGCACAACCATTATGAAAAACCAATCAATCCAAGTGGAGACCTCAACACTCCAACAAGATCCAAAAAGATAGGGATCCCATGATCTACTTGAGATTGAGTTGGTGATGGCACAAGACCTAGGCAAATACTATAAAGAGGAGCACTTAGAAAGCATGGGGCATGTTCTGCAAAAGGAGAACCATTATGTTGGAGCATTTTTGTTGAGACCTCTTATTTGTTAAGTCCATTTATTTTAACTGTTACAGACTCCAAGGTGGGAGTGTTGTGTTGTAGTAGCGCTGGTCCAGTAGATTGAGGTGGTGATCCATCTCAGGGGTGAGCTTTGGTTATTTCCATATTCTCTATGGTTGGGAGGAATTGATACCTCTCCCTTGTATTTTCCTGCTCAACGATGTTTCCTTTTCAAGTAAGTATACTTTATGTGATGTTAGTTTTAGTTTAAGTAGCATGAAATATTTAAATAGAGAAATGTTGCTTCTTTCCTTTAAATGTATGTTGCGTCAGAGTGGTAGATATCTCTATCGGTTTCCCCTTTCGTTTTCTTGCATAATGCAATTTTCTCTTGTGGAGTTCAAACTGGTGATATATATGTTTAAATCTTTTATCAAATGGATCCAACCACATGACTGCGTGATCTCAGACCTTTACTGGACTAGACATAAGACTTTGTTGCTGAGTCCCATGTAAATCGAACCCTGTGTTAAGCCCTGTCATTTGAATAAGTATACTGATCTTGATCTTGTAGATCAAAGCCCTTGCTAGCATGGTCATTTGAATAGGTATACCGATCCTGATCCTGTAGATATGGATCTCAATCTATGTATCCATCACAACAACAGAGGAACGGCGATCGTATTCCCTGTTGGTCTCTTTATTTCGCAAACAATGTAAATCTGTGTTTAAATCTATGCTTTTGGCTTACCTCTTTTTCATCCAAATCGCAGTAGTTCTTAGTGCTTCTACCTTGCTCCTTTGTAAGTACAAATCTCTGTTTTCAGCTAGGTCTTGTTGATCCCTATCGCAATCCAACCTGGCCACTTACAACCTGTTCACAATTTTGTTTAGAGCCTTGTGATATATCTTTCCAAAATACCCTAATCATAGTAGTCCAAACACTGAGAAATTGTTTAATTAATTGATCTCGGTTATGGCTTATAACCAGCATACCTTTTGAGTCCTGTGTTTTATTTTCGACTTCTGTTAATGGCGCTGACCTCCATTTTTAACGAATAAACTAGTTTCGAATGGAGTCATTGTTATATAGATCGTTTGTTGTTAACATCTGCAGATCTCTGTTTTAATGTGTAAACTAGCTGGAAAGTGTATACTGTATTATTCATTTTCTGTGGATGTTATTTGACCTAAGTAAATTTAATTGTTGCATGCGCAAATTGTGTTGACTGAGCATTCAGGATCGCTCCATATCCTATGAATTCTTGTAATTGAATTCCAACATTATGTTAACCTTCAACTCCTGCTTTAAGACGGATCCGAATTCCGAACCTACAACTATGTTTGCTTAAACATATTACCTATGTAATGAGACATCTTCGTTTTTCGACCTGTAAACTATCTTGTTTTCCTTGTGTAATGAGACAGTTCAATTATGTGTTAACCTGCCAACGAGATGTTAGGCTCTGCTCGGTGCACTGTCAATGTTTCCAAGTGAATGTTCATCTCTGTGTTATCTATGTGTTTTTAAACTCTTCTCTATAATTACTTGGATAGCTGAGTTGCCAACATCTTTGTGTTTGCATGCTCGGCATCCAACTAGCCGAGCAGCCAACGTCTCTGTTTTTGAATGCTCATCATCCAACCAACCGAGATGCCCACGTGGTGCTATCTTCATGCTCGGCATCTAAGCTCGATGAACCATCAAACACCTCTGTGTTTTCCTGCTGGGCGAGTTTCCAACGCAGTTTTGTGATCAGGCTCGACGCCTAGCCTAATTAATTGCCACTAGAAGTCATGTGTGGTTGTTCGTTTGTGTTAGATTAAATGGTTTATTCTGTTCTTTTAAATGATATTTTGAAATCTAATTAGAACATATTGATTGTATTGTTCTTTTAATTTTAACTGATGGATTATATTTAGAATAGATTGACTATACTTTTTTTAAATTATATTATGAAATATATTGATTAGGTTGTGTAAACCTTCAGTTAGGTACCCATTACTTTCATAATTTTAATTACGATCACGTTAGAGTAGATCAAGTATTTCCATGCTTAAACGTTATTAATTTGAGGAATCAATATTTAAAATTTTAGTTTAAAGTCATTTTTATGTAGTTTGTAAACCTATATTTTAGAAGAGATTAATGTTTTGAATTATCTTATGACATATATTGATTATGTTTGTTTTCAAATTATATTATGAAACATATAGAATAGGGTAAGGTTATGAAAAAGGAATAAGTACCAAGGTATAAATTGGTGACTTAAATGGAATTAAATAAAATAAATAATGTAGGCTTATATATATTGTTAGCATTGGTTGTTAGTTCATGAAAGATAAGGTAGCTTTTAAAAAAAATAGTTATATGTATGTTTGTATTTGTAAACACTCGAGATTTTAAGGTTGATAGTTTTCGCTCACTTCGATACTATATCATGAAATAAAAAAAATAAGTGAATGAATAATCTTTATCTTTGTTTGTATACATAAATTATTGTTATTACAATGTGGGGTTATGACATTATGGTATCATAGCTCTAGTTTCCTACACTAGTACCTAATGGAGCTCATTGCTAATGTTTATTTATGTTATATAAAATTTCTGACCAAGTGTGGTAATTGGGTTTTCTTTTGATTAGATTGTGATTAAGTTCTTGTTACTGAGAAATGGCCGAAGAAAGATCTTCCACTCCCATTTATGTCGAACTAACTGAAGAAGAACAACATAATAAAATTCTGAATGATAATCAAGAGGAAATTCTACAAACTGTAAAAGAACTTCAAAATCACTTACAAACGTTTAAAATGGAACATGAACGGGTGATGCAGACCCAAGAAGATGTAAATGAAGCTATATTACAAAAATTAACTGAATTTTCTAAAGACACGGGTCATGTGGGGATAAAAATAAAATATAAAAATAAAAGAATGGATTCTTCATCTGAAACTTTTTTCCGATGATAGCTCCGCTGACAGTGAGTTGGACTACTCTAGCAGCGATGATGAGCATAGATGAGGAAGGAAAAAGAGACGTAGGGATGAGATATCCGGAGAATTTAAAAATATTAAACCTCCTATCTTTGACGGGGAAATCAAGAAAGGAGAAGAAGCCAAAGCATGGCTATCGGGTATGAAAAAGTATTTCACCATGTATAACTTCTCAAACTCAATGAAAGCAAAAATGGCTATTTTTAACTTAGTGGGGAAAGCTGAGATATGGTGGAAAGACCTAGAGAAATCTAAGGGGATTAATGACTGTAACTTGTTACTTGGAATTGGTTCAAAAAATTATTTAAAAAAGAGTATATGTCAGAATATTACTATGAGGCTAAGTCTAAAGAATTTTATGACTAAGGTTAGGGAAAATGTTGATGCATGATCTATGCACTAAATTCCTGTCCTTATTAAGATATGTACCCTACCAGAGGTTCCTTGGTTGTCTACCTAACCTCTATAAAGATAGACTAGAATTCGATAACCCTAAAACAGTTTATGAAGCCATGCGAAAAGCTAAGCTAGCTTATGATCAAGCTAAGGATAGACAAGATAACCCAAAAACCTTTAAGAAGAGAGAAGGCCAAGATTTTAAGAGAAGAGAATTCAAACCCTTTAATAAGAATAGGAACTTTCCCATAAATAATTTTAAAGGTCAACCAACCAAGCCTGAATTCAAAGATAACATTGGATATAAGAAAAATGAAGAAATAAAAAGAGAACCTTTAAAATGTTGGGGATGTGGAGAAATCCATTTCTACAGGGACTGTCCGCATAAAAAGGACAACCGAAGTATTCATGCAGTCAGAGAATCTACCACAGTTAGAGAAGTTGCGAGGAGTATTCCAAAGATAAGCGCAACCTTGGATAATCGTCAAGCAGAATTCCAGGCCTCCATGATAGAGGTAGAAGGTAAAATATCTGAAAGATCTGTTTCAATTTTAATTTATTCTGGTTCAACGTTAAGTTATATATCTCCTAGTTTGGTAGATGCTTGTAAAATAAAGAAACAAGAATTTCAAAAATCATGGTTAGTACTGTTGGCCACTGGCACAAAAAGAAAAATGACTAGTTGTATTTCCACATGTGACTTTATGATGAATGACTATGTTACAAAAGATGATTTGAACATATTACCCCTAGGATCATATGATATTTTGATTGGCATGTATTTGATTGAAAAACATAGAGTAATTTTAAATTGCTATAACAAAAATTTTACTTGCATTGATGAATTTGGTAATCATAGATTTTTTAGAGGCATTCCAAAGAAAGGTACAATTAGAAAATTATTTGCATTGCAACTTAAGAAGTGTGCTAGAAAGGGTTGTAAAAGTTTTGTTGTGCATATAATGGAAACCTCTAATGAAAAGAATAAACCTAATCTAGAAGATTACTCTATCCTACAAGAATTTAAAGATTTGTTTCTAGACGAAGTTCCCGGATTACCTCCAAGGAGGGATATCGATTTCACTATCGAGTTGGTACCTAGTGCAATACCTGCCTCTAAGGCCCCTTACCGAATGAATCAACTTGAATTGATAAGACTTAAAATGAAATTTTAAGAGTTAATTGATAAACAATACATTAGACCGAGTGTGTCCCCGTGGGGAGCACCGATGCTTTTTGTAAAAAAGAAAGACGTCACACTGAGGTTGTGCATTGACTATCATCAACTAAACAAGATGACCATTAAAAATCGATACTCGCTCCCTCGCATAGATGATCTATTCAATCAAGTACAAGGAGTGACGATATTCTCAAAAATTGATCTAAGAACTGGTACCATGAAATAAGAATAAAAGATGAAGATGTTTATAAAACTGCTTTCAAAACACGTTATGGGCACTATGAGTTCATGGTCATACCGTTTGGTTTGACCAATGCCTCGGCAACATTCATGTGTCTAATGAACAGTGTGTTACACAAATTTTTGGATAAGTTTGTCATCGTCATTATAGATGACATCTTAATTTACTCTAAAAATGAAGAAGAACATGAAGAACACCTACGAATGGTCCTACAAACTTTAAGAGAACACAAATCTACGTGAAGTTTAGTAAATGTGAATTTTTACCAAAATAAATTACAATATCTAGGACATGTAATTTCGAAAGATGGAATTGCGGTAGACCCAGAAAAAATCAAAGCAATCATAGATTGGCCAGTCCCAAGGGATGTGACGAGAATTAGATCCTTCATGGGGATCACGGGTTACTATCGTATATTTATCGAGGGATTTTCAAAAATTGCATATCCTATAACCTCACTCCAAAAGAAAGGGATAAAATTTGTTTGGACAACTAAGTGTCAAGAAAGCTTTGAAAAGTTAAAACATTTACTTACCACCACACCGATTCTAAAAATAGTTGATCCCTACAAAGACTTTGTGGTTTGTAAAGATGCATGTCTAGAAGGGTTAGGTGGGGTATTATTACAAGAAGATCATGTAATAAGCTACGAATCCAGAAAAATTAAGCAACATGAAAAGAACTATACGACTCATGACATAGAGTTGGAAGCCATAATTCACGCTTTGAGAATGTGGTGGCACTATCTAATTGGGAAAAGATTCATTTTAAAAACTGACAACATAATCTTAAAATATTTTTTCGATCAACGAAATATCGATGCTCGACAAGCAAGGTGGTTGTCCTTCTTGAGCGAGTATGAATTTCAAATTAAACACATTAAGGGAAAATAAAATAAGATTTACGATGCTCTGAGTAGAAATGTAAATTTCTAGGTTTCTACTGCGATGAGAAGTTATAAAACAGACTTGCAGAACATAATAAATAATGCTGCTGAAAATGATCAAGAGTATTTTAGAACTAAAGAAAAATGGCAAATATGTGTTACTGAGAAACAATCAACCGACTTTAGTGTCGGGACCGACAACTTACTTAAATATAAGAATCGAATATATGTACCCAATTCGGAAGAAGTAAAAAGGTTAATCTTAAATGAAACTCATAAGAAACCTTAATCCGGCCATCCCGGGTACCAGAAAATGTTAACAACTTTAAAGAAGGAATATTATTGGCCTAACATGAATAAAGACGTTGCCGACTATCTATCCAGATCTCTAGAATGTCAGCATGTAAAACCGAACATAAACATCCAACTGGATTGTTGCAACCCTTGCCCATTCCAGAATGGAAGTGGGAAGTAATAAGTATGGACTTCATAACTGGATTACCTAATAATAACAGACAACATGATTCTATTATGGTAGTAGTTGATAAACTGAGTAAATCTACACATTTCATTCTGGTTAAGTCTACCTTTAAAGCTGTTAACATTGCTGACACTTTTATGAAGGAAATATTTAGATTGCATGGAATTCCAAAAATAGTGATATCAGATAGAGATTCAAAATTTACTAGCAATTTTTGGAAAGCTTTATTTCGAGGGTTAGATACAAAGTTACATTTTAGTACCACATACCATCCGCAAACAAATGGGAAGAGGGAAAGAACTAACCAAATACTTGAAGACATGTTAAGGATGTACGTGATGAACCAACCAGGTAAATGGGAAGAATATATGCATTTAGTGGAGTTTGCATATAACAATGGTTATCAAACGTCAACACAAATGACACCCTTTGAAATACTATATCGTAGAAGGTGCCGCACACCTATAACATGGGATAGCCCCATGGAAAGGATTGTCGCTGTTGATGTATATGTAACTTCGGAATGTATTTCACATATATATATATATTGTATTCCTATAGAGATGTTATTATTCCTCTATACGGAAGTGGTTGTATTCCTATAGAGATGTTATTATTCCTCTATACGAAAGTGTCGTCATTTATATTGTAAGTGTCGTAACTTATACTTGATGGGTTATTAGACCACCTTGTTGGGGTCGGCCCTGTAGAAGTCATGTGGGTCAGAGGGTTATTAGACCACCCTATTGGGGGTCGGCCATGTGGGTCAAAGGGTTATTAGACCACCCTAGTGGGGGTCGGCCCAGTCAGCATTATGTTAAGTGGTTAAGTTGAGGCCGACCTAGTTGAGTAAAGGTCAAGTCAAGTTAGTGTATAAATAAAGAGTGTGTCTCTCTCATTTTTCACATTCTATTCTCTCACTCACACTGTGGAGAGTGGCGCACTTGTGGAGGAGGAGGCTCTACTGCTAGGAGAAGACTATCTCTTGTATTCTGGTTGTATCATTGCTCTATCTATCTCTGAGGAAGTTATTGGGGTTTTTCACCTTTATGGTTTTCCCCAAGTAAACTCGGTGTCTCTTCTGTGCTTGCATTATTGTGTCCATGAATGATATGTTGTAGATTTGTTGTACATGTTGTTCTCTCAGTTAAGATCCTAGATCAGATTGAAGTAAATTCTAAAAATTTAACAGTCGCACACCTATAACATGGGATAGCCCCGTGGAAAGGATTGTGCTCGGGCCCAACTTTTTATAAGACATGGAACAAATTGTTAAGCAAGTACAACAAAATCTAAAATGTGCACATGATCGTCAAAAGAGCTATGCAGATCTCAAAAGAACTCAAAGAGAGTTCAGTGCCGAAGACCATGTCCACTTAAAGGTAAAAGCAAAAATAAGTTCCTTAAGGTTGGGTAAGTGTTTGAAGCTGGCTCCCAGGTATTGTGGACCATTCAAGGTATTGGAAAAGGTAGGGTCGATAGCCTACGAACTTGCACTTCCTCCTTCTATTAAAGTTCATACTGTATTACATGTATCTTTATTGAAAAAATATGTTCATGATGCCACTCACATACTTGATTGGGATATGATTCAGGTAGAACCCGAGGGAGAGTTCCAAACCAGGCCTATGTGTATCCTCGAGAGGAAGGAGTTAACGCTGTGGAACCGAGCTATCGGTTGAATTAAAGTGCAATGCAATCACTTTAGCCCATAAGAGGCTACCTGGGAATTGGAGGATAAAATAAGAGAGGCATACCCTTCGTTTTTCCAGCAAGAGAAAGAAGGCTTTGATTAAAAATAAACAAAAAGTAACACCAAGGATGGTGTTAAGAATAAGGGGGGGAGGAATGTGACACCCCCTCACAAAACAATTTCTATTTTACTTGAAGTAAATGATTTATTATTATTTGTTATTATTATTTGAGTTATTAAAAATCACAAAATTTTAACTCACATTTATGTGAGAGTTATGTGCACTAAAACTATTTTTTATTATTTTAAATAAAAGAAAAACATTGGAGAGGATCAACTGAAAGAGGGGACACCACCTACAACTATGGACAAGAGATAACACAACCATTTTGAAAAACCAATCAATCCAAGTGGAGAACTCAACACTCCAACACGATCCACAAAGAAATGGATCCCAAGATTTACTTGATATTGAGTTGGTGATGGCACAAGACCTAGGCAAATACTATAAATAGGAGCACTGAGAAAGCATGGGGGCATGTTGAGCAAAAGGAGAACCATTATGATGGAGCATTTTTGTTGAGACCTCTTATTTGTTAAGTCCATCAATTTTAATTGTTACAGACTCCAACGTGGGAGTGTTGCATTGCAGTAGCACTGGTTCAGTAGATTGAGGTGGTGATCCAACTCGGTGGTGAGCTCTGGTGATTTCCAGATTCTCTATGGTTGGTAGGAATTGATACCTCTCCCTTTTATTTTCCCGCTCAGCGGAGTTTCCTTGTTAAGTAATTATACTTTCTGTGATGTTAGTTTTAGTTTAAATAGCGTGAAGTATTTAAATAGAGGAATGTTGCTTCTTTCCTTTAAATGTATGTTGCATCAGAGTGATATACATCTCTGTCGGTTTCCCCTTTCTTTTTCTTGTATAATGTGATTTTCTCTTGTGGAGTTCAAAATGGTCATATATATGTTTAAATCCTGTATCAAATGGATCCAACCACATGACTGCGCGATCTCAGACCTTTACTGGAGCAGACGTAAGACTCTGTTGTTGAGTTCCATGTAAATCGAACCCTGTTTTAAGCACTGTCATTTGAATAAGTATACTGATAACGATCCTGTAGATCGAAGCCCTTGCTAGCGTGGTCATCTGAATAGGTATGCCGATCCTGATACTATAGATCTGGATCTCAATCTATGTATCCATCACAATAACAAAGGAACGGTGATCGTATTCCCGGTTGGTCTCTTTATTTCGCAAACGGTGTAAATCTGTGTTTAAATATTTGCTTTTGGATTACCTCTTTTTCATCCAAATCGCAGTAGTTCTTAGTGCTTCTACCCTGCTCCTTTGTAACTACAAATATATGAT
Source organism: Larix kaempferi (assembly GCA_027924585.1). NCBI lineage: Eukaryota > Viridiplantae > Streptophyta > Pinopsida > Pinales > Pinaceae > Larix > Larix kaempferi. Next base: position 1,353,800 of record BSBM01001116.1, read on the forward strand.
TTTAGCTAGATCATGTTCATCCTTATCGCAATCGAACCTGACCACTTACACCCTGTTCACAATTTTGTTTAGATCCTTGTGATATATATTTCCAAAATACCCTGATCGTAGTAGTCCAAACACTGAGAAATCGTTTAATTAATTGATCTCGGTTATGGCTTATAACTAGCGTACCTTTTGAGTCCTGTGTTTTATTTTCGACTTCTGTTAATGGTGTTGACCTCCGTTTTTAACTAATAAACTGGCTCCGAATGGAGTCAGTGTTATATAGATCGTTTGCTGTTAACATCTGCGGATCTCTATTTTAATGTGTAAACTACCTGGAAAGTGTATAATAGATTATTCATTTTCTGTGGATGTTATTCGACCTAAGTAAATTTAATTGTTGCATTCGCAAATTGTGTTGACTGAGTGTTAAGGATTGCTCCATCTACTATGACTTCTTGTAATTGAATTCCAACATTATGTTAACCTTCAACTCCTACATTAAGACGAATCTGAATTTCGAACCTACGACTATGTTTGCTTAAACATATTACCTATGTAATGAGACAGCTTCGTTTTTCGACCTGTAAAATATCTTGTTTACCTTGTGTAATGAGACAGTTCAATTCTGCATTAACATGCCAACGAGATGTTAGGCTCTGCTCGGCGCACTATTAACGTTTCCCAATGATTGTTCATATCTATGTTATCTATGTGTTTTTAAACTCTGCTCTATAATTACTTGGATATCCGAGCTGCCAACGTCTCTGTGTTTGCATGCTCGACGTCCAACTAGCCGATCTGCCAACGTATCGGTGTTTGCATGCTCGGCGTCCAACCAACCGATATGCCAACGCGGTGTTGTGTTCATGCTCGACATCTAAGCCTAATGAGTCATCAAATGCCTCTGTGTTTTCCTGCTGGGCGAGCTACCAACGCGGTGTTGTGATCAAGCTCGGAGCCTAGCCTGACTAACTTTGTGTTAGAATAGATGGTTTATTCTGTTCTTTTAACTGATATTCTGAAATCTAATTAGAACAGATTGATCGTATTGTTCTTTTAATTTTAACTTATGAATTATATTTAGAATAGATTGACTATACTGTTTTTAAATTATATTATGAAATATATTGATTAGGTTGGGTAAACCTTCGGTTAGGTACCCATTATTTTTATCATTTAAATTACGATCACGTTAGAGTAGATCAAGTATTTCCATGCTTAAACGTTATTAATTTGAGGAATCAATATTTAAAATTTTAGTTTAAAGTTATTTTTATGTAGTTTGTAAACCTATATTTTAGAAGAGAATAATGTTTCAAATTATCTTATGACATATATTGATTATGTTTGTTTTCAAGTTATATTATGAAATATATAGAATAGGGTAAGGTTATGAAAAAGGAATAAGTAACAAGGTATAAATTGATGAGTTAAATGGAATTAATATATATATATATATAGCATTGGATGTTAGTTTATGAAAGACAAGGTAGCTTTTAAAACAAATAGTTATATGTATGTTTGGATTTGTAAACCATCCAGATTTTAAGGTTGATAGTTTTCGCTCACTTCAGTAATATTATGAAGAAGAAAAAAAGTGAATGAATAATCTTTATCTTTGTTTATATAGGTAAGTTATTGTTATTACAATGGGGGGTTATGACATTGATAATCCCATGAGGGCATTATTTCTTGCACCTTGGTATTTCTATAAGATAATAAAATATATAAAGCTAAAATTTAGCTATTTATTCTTATTTAAATTTGGAGAATGAGTACATATATTTTTTTTCCCGCGAAAAAAAAGTATATTATTGATATTCAATTCTGAATCAAATAGTACATGATATCAGTATTCAAATACTGTTTTCAAACCAACCTCTCTGCAACTGAGAGTTTCAACATTTTCAAAATATACAAAAAACAAAATATTACAGCCTACATATTACTTTGGTAGAACCCATCCAGATCAGTCGAGGAAATACAAAGTACCAGAATCTATCAACTGGTCCTCACAAAATTCATCCCAATATAAGTAGTCATCCTCGCCCTCCAATGCCTGCTTTGATAGATGATCTGCTTGTGAATTAAATTCTCTGAAGATGTGTTCCAGTGTGACAACTCCAAATCTGTTAAGTTCATCCTTCACTCTATTGCACCAACCAACTAAGTTCAATACCTTGAGATCAAAATCACCCCGAGCCCATTTAATGGTAACTCTAGAATCACCAAAGATCTTCACATTCACTAAACCAAAGAGATTAGCCACCCGAGCGACACACCATAATGCCAATAATTCTGCCTTCATATTAGTACCTTTTCCACATTTCATCCTAATTGTGAAATAGTAATCATGATTGATATGAATAACCCCACCTGCTCCACAATTTCCCAAGTTAGCAGCTCCATCAAAATATAATACAGGCTCAGTAACCACATGTTCAAATTTGCCAATGTCCCGCTGAACTGGAGGGCACATCTCCTTCTGATAATTCAAATATTGGCTAACAACAGTGTTAAATGTGCCTTCCAAATATTGTTGTGTATCCTCAAATGTAGCTTTATTTCTCACTCTCCACACAGCCCAACAGATGAAAAAAGGTAATGTCAAATGATATTTACAGTTCTGCAACCATAATTTCATAAAGGAATCAACATTCTGACCAGTCCATCTTTCTTTTATGCCAAATATATAATAGGTTTTCTCCCATAAATTTAAGGTAAAAGAACATTCCACGAACAGATGTGTAGCAGATTCAATATTACACTTGCACAGTATACATTGGCTAGGGCCTATCCAACCCATGAAGGATAGATTGTCCCAAGTCTTCAACTGGTCCTGTAACACAAATCAAATGAAACATTTAAGTTATTTGTATTGAGCTTGCTCAAAGGAGGTTGCCCCCTCGAAGTGGCCTGCGATCAATATAAAAGTGATTTTGAGTTCTGTTATTGTAATGTCCCCTCCTATCATACCAGCATGATAGAGAGGATCATTGCTAAAATTGGGCATCTAGCCCCATACTCAGTAAATAAACATTCAAGTTTAAAAGAAGATGAACATATGCAAATGCATAACCATTTGAAAACACAGCGGAAGTAAATTCGTTTAATACATCCACATACATTCATAATATTCATCAAATGATAATTGCAATTTAACACAAGAGGATACTTATCTTATACGAAAGTAGTCCCACGCAACTGGCTATGCAACTGCAACGTTCCACCCAACCGTAGGCCAGTGTGCTCCTCAATCTCTCAGCACCACTGCCACCCCCGAGCTGGGCATGATCTCTACAAGGAACCAGGGAACAGGAGACTCACACATAGACAAGCATACACCAAGATGAGCCAAGCCAATCTACAATTGGGTTTATCAGGCTGCTAGGATATGGAAAGGAAGAGTTGCTAAGCTAGTGAGCTCCAGCACAGAGCCAGGGATAACCTTGCAAGATCTATCTAGCTTGGCACCCATAATACCTACACACCCAGCACAAGGAAGTATTCTCTTCACTGCTAAATAGTCCCTCAAGCCATACCTTCCCTATCTAGTGCTCTCAGGGTATGCATAGAAGAGTAAACAAAGCCCTCTTGATCTTCTTGAGAGGTTCTCCCCCACTAGGTTTATCAAGCCACTTCTGTCCACTACCACTCCAAAACTTCAATTCACAGGTTCAAACCAAAAACGAGGATGCACACAACAACAGAACACAATTATGGGGCAGGATAAAACGTTTTTACAGTGAGATGCATGAGATGGGGTTTCAGCTAACTCAGAAAAACGTGGGAACCCACAAAAACGAAATGGGAAGTTGGGGAACAACCCAGGGAAGCCAAATCTGTTTTTAGAAAAACATCCTTGGACATTCAAGGACAAAAACGACCTCCATACAGTCCCCAAATCGTGGCCCTTCTCTCCCAAGCTACTGTATATGCAAAAACGAACTCCCAGGCATGGAAAAAATGCAGGATTTGGATGAAAAACGTGTAGGGAAAGACCCAACTATTTCTAACTGCGTGAATGCCTGAAGGTCGCTTGTTCAGAATGGCTTTGGGCACCATTTCGTGGGTGTTTTCTTGCCCCACAAGCAAAAACACGAATTTCCAGGTTGATGGCTTGCCCATGCACGAAATTGGCTGCCATACTTCTTCATTTCCAAGGCATTAACTTCCTTAACCAATTTCTTGGAAGAATTAAATGATTGGGTGCATGAGACAAAATGGGTAGTTGGTGGTTTATGGGTTTCCCCATTGACACATGGATTAATACCATTGGCTCAAGGGTTTGGTTATTTCCCCTCCCTATTCCTTGTAGAATCATGCCCCCATCTCTTTGTTGCATAGCATAGCCAGCTGTTGGTTTTTCATTAAATTTCGTATTTACATGATGTCTTATTTACATTGTGCCCATCTCGCACAAGAACCATAGGCATCTATTTTTAATTGCCGATACATTAAACGCTAAATCAATGATGGGGCCTTGGCCTTGAGCTCCTCACCATGATTAAATTACAATATTTACATCATTTACAATTTAATACAAAGGGGGTCAAAATGGGGACATTACAGTTATTTCTGCTATTTCGTGTGTTTTCATTAATTAATTATTGCAGGTTCTTTGATATGAACCGTTACACCAAAACCCCGAGGTGTTAGTGAAGGCCACCCACTAGGATCTTAAAATCCCACCACGCTCCGCAATCCAAACTATGGGCTGGATGTGTGCCCGTACAGTGGTGTCCCCTTTGAGTCATACGAGCCCCGTACGAACACTGCAATGCCGGCATTGCCACCTGCTCTGTGACTTGAACCTGGGTGGAGGCTCTGATACCAAATAATACGAACCGTTACACCAAAACCCCGAGGTGTTAATGAAGGCCGCCCACTAGGATCTTAACATTCTTCTTATGATACTATCTCTACAATAACAATAAAATACTTAAATTTAAATATAATTTATACATCACAACATGAACATACCCACAATAATAAGAATACAATGCTTAAATTTAATAATACAAGACTTAAATTTAAATATAATTCGTATATCACAACTTAATCTTTGATAACCCATACATAATAAAAAATATAACAAATTATTAAAAAAAATATTGCATAAAAAAATAAAAAAATATATCATTACTAAAAATATAAAGTTAATGCATTATAAATTTATTAAGATTTTTAATCTCTTTCTATATGGTTTTTTTATAAAAAAATATTGCATTAAAAAAATACAAAATATATCATTACTATAATGCATTATAAACTTATTAAGATTTTTAATCTGTAAAAATATAACATTAATGCATTATAAACTTATTAAGATTTGTAATCTTAAAAATATAACATTAATGCATTATAAACTTATTAAGACTTTTAATCTGTAAAAATACAACATTTTCATGCATTACAAATTTATTAAGATTTTTAATCTCTCTTTATATATGTTTTTTAACTTTTTCGAAGGAAGTATTTTCCATTAATTATAATTTTTATTATATAAATCTTAATTATCATTTTTATTATATAAATTTTATTTTTATTGTTAAAATAAAAATCCAGATCGCTTTGCTTAATAATATAGAATATAATTAACATAGCAATCATTCACAACAATTTCACCGTGAATTCTATTAAAGACAATTTGCATGAAATTACCACACGCATTCCAAGATGGCTCAAAGGTCTCCAAATTTCACATTGAAAAACAAGCTTTCAAAATTTAAGATAGAGACCATTCCAGGAAATTACCATGCCACATGCATTCAACTATCTCCAGAGTACGTCTTGTCGTTCCAGAAACTCCCCCCAGGGCCTCCATGTAATGGTGAACAATATAATCCGCCAAGATTATTAACCTGCCGCGGTAAGAAGGTTAAATCCATTCCCTATAACCGAAAAAAAAAAAGGAAAGGCAGAGATGGATTTGCATACCGTTCCATCTTTTTCAACACTTAAGGTAGTTTCAGGATTGAGTTCTATGTCGGCATCGATAGTTTCCTCTGCACTTGAATCCAGTTCCCCTGCAGTTTAAACGGATCGTGATAGAAAACATTGAATGAAATATATATGATCTTCTTCGAAGACATAATAATCAATCCAAAAAGAACAAACTATCTTAAGATAAAAAGCTTTGAATATTAAGCTAATATCTCAAAAAAAAATCACTCATTATGAAAATAAATCTACCCTAAGAAACACAAAAAAATATAAAAACAATAAATGTAAACTTTACCTAATCACACCAAATGCTCTGTTTTCCAAAAATATTCTACTTTCATTAGACATCAAGCTATGAGTTATAGTTCTCAACAAAATTTCTGATCAATACAAGATCTTGATAATTTTAATGTTGGGTGTATTTATGGAAATAAATGATGGAAATGAGGTACTCTTAAAGTTATGAGCATCACCTAGTCATGAAGTTATTAAATTAAATCTTATTATAGTTTATAATAAAACCTTTTTATTCCATGTGGGATATTCTTTACCTCGTGCAATGTTGATATGGGATTCAAATAGCTTTCATACTTGTGTCAGCTTGTCTATGGAAATACTACACTGCTAGTTCTACAAGATCGAAATGCTACAGTAAAGAATTCTACCCAAAATTAATGCTAGTGCAAGAAACAAACTGAAATCGAAGCTTTGGAAATAATTTAAGCTATGGTACTGGAAATAAATTGAAATCAAACTACACTAATTGTGAATTGTAAGGACATCTATTCACAGAAATCAAACGTTAAACAAAAAGCTGGGAATGACATAATTGAATATGCACAACAAAATGAAAAGTAGAAGGATAGGGAAAAAAGGACTCGATCAAACCAGTAGGTGGGCACTTTCCTGTGGTCGATGAGCCTAAAATACGCTATGTCAACGATAAAAAAATAGGCTCAGCGATTTCTAGAAACCAAATCTCCATTAATTGAAAGTCAGTAATATTACATCAGGTCTACAACAATTCCAGCATGAAAAATCTGGGAAATTTGTCATTGAAGATTCGACCATAACTCCCAAACCGTTTTGAATATTCACTAAATGGGCGTGTTTGAAAAGTGGGTTTTGTGACAGATTTTCAAAATGCCTCACTGTTTGCTTGCTCGGAAATCAATTCATAAGTTGACTGTCTCGAAAATTACGTGATATAAATTTTGAATTGTAATATGGTCTCATATTGAAAGAGCTAGGCACAATTTGTTGAACCTTACACCTTGTGAAATCTTTGATAAAGAAAACCCATGTGTCCGATTTGGAAAACACACTTCACACATATGATAATCGACGAGCTCCAAATATGCAAGAGTGATGGAATATAGGAAGAACATGTTTGCAAGGAATATTAGACTAGGATTGTGCCATTAGTTAGAGAAATCACTTGAAATCTCTTTCATATTGTTAAAATACCAAAATAATTAAAAATGGTATAAATTTAACCTTGATATCGAGATCCTGGATGAAACCGTAATAATCTTGATTTAAATCCAAAAGGAAGTGACTTTAATATAGAAACCAAATAATAGATTGGATTTAGATGTCTAATTGGCTTTAGAATTACTGAAAAGATGGCCAAAAACAAGGGCCATCAAGATTCACATAGTGCCCCTTGGAGAATATGAATTAGAGAGCCCTGTGTTATGAGTTTTATATGCTGGTATGTTATATTTTTGGAGATATGAACTTAGGAAGTTAGGTTTCTGAATGATCTTGAAATCAATTTTAAATAGGTCAGTTTTGAATTTTCGCTATATCTTTTGTTTTATAAATATTTAGACAATTACCCTTAGAGGAGATGCATTAGAGATCTTGAAGAACTTGTGGTACAATTTTTAGATGTTGTTCTATTATATTTTCGGAGATATGACTTCAGGAAGTTAGGGTTTCTGAATGATCCTGAAATCGGATTTAAACATCTCAATTTGACATTGTCGCTATATATTTTGTTCTAGAAAACTTAAGATAGTGCCCCTTAGAGGAGATTAAGTAGAGAGCTTGAAGAATTTGTGGTACAAGTTTCAAATGTTGGACTACTATATTTTCATAGATATGACCTCAGGAAGTTAGGGTTTCTGATGATATTGAAATCATCTTTAAACAGGCCAGTTTGGTATTTTCTCTATAAATTTTGTTCTAGAACATTTCAGATAGTGAACCTTGGAGGAGATGAAGTAGAGATATTGAAGTACCTCCACAAGTTTCATATATTGTTTGCTATAATTTCAAAGATATGCCCTTTGGAAGTAAGGGTTTTTGTATAGTATGAAGTAGATCAGAGGTAGATTATGAAGCATATCAAAGGTAGATTATGAAGTAGATCAGAGGAATATTATGAAGAATATCAAAGGCAAATTATGAAGATAGTGACAGTGGCAGTGACAGTAACAATGACAGTGACAGTGAAAGTGACAGATATAGAGACAACGACAGTGACATCGTGAAGACAGTGACAATGTGAAGACAATGACAGTGACAATGTGAAGACAATGACACTGATGGGTTGATACTCTTATTCATATCAAGGTGGCAGGGTGGTGCCAAGGTAGGTTGGTCTCGACGATCTTAGGGAATTGGTGCTTCCTTCCAGTTGGTGTTGGAGAACCAGGGTGGTAGGATGGTGCTAGAGTGATTTGGATCTCACTAAGGATTGGAGTCCTGTCTACAAGTTGGAGCCTGTGGATCATGAGGTTGCAACCTCCTTCTAGTGGGTGCTAGAGAATCTAGGGAGTGGGCGCTTCCTTCTAATTGGAGATAGTAAATCTAGGGGGTTGTATCCTCCTTTTAGTTGGTGCTCATAAAAAAAAAGTTGGTGCTTCCTATGAATGTAATCTTGTTATGATATAAGAAAATCATTCTGTGGTTTTATCCTATTTGGGTTTCCACATAAAATATCTTATCTATTGTGTATGATTTTATGTGATGATGAATGCAATTATTAATGGTTAATTTTACATTATGTGCTTAAGGTTAAAAATGGTAAAAAAGTGCTCAATACTGATTCGCCCCCCCTCTCAATATTGGTGAATATTCCAACAAGCTTATGGTATAGTCATCGAACTATGCAAGGTTGTCATTAATATATCATCATCATAATCTCTCTCATGCACCTTATGAAATCCTTTGAGAATTGAACTATCCTGAAGTAGTCCAACTTCCTCATATCAAGATAATCCATAATTAAGAGTATCATAATGGGAAACTCCCTCTATCTAAGAAAATCTAGAATCCTTGGGTTTATACTCCATATTAAATCAACTGCAAATCTAGAATCAAAATTGACAACATCCTCCATCAAGGCATCACACCTATTTAATGAATAACTAGAAGACTCATGGATGAGATCAATCTCATCATGACAAATATCCTCCTTTTTACAACTAGAAGTCCCATGGATGGAAAATAACAATGCTACATGAATAACACAACTTGATTCTACATGCTCTTGAGCCACATGATCAACAATATGCACATTCTCCTTGATCACGGGTGTAGAAACTTGTGCTCTAAAAGATCTCAAAATCAGAGTGGAAGGATTGTAACCTATATCGACATGTGCCTCTTAAAAAATAGAAGGTTCTACCAACCCTTCACTAGAATGCGTGAGTGCCAATAGATAAAAAAAAGTAACCTAAAAAGGCCACCCTCTCTTACCCCTCTATCCAAAGTCCCTGGAGTTGCTAGACTAGAATCAATGATGGTGCACTATTGTCCATCAGACATAACTCTCTAAATTATATCTTCCATACAGTAAAATGAAAGGATGCTTTTCCTCAAACCCGAGATAAATAAAATATCACTCAACTTAGGAACATCACCTAAAGGGATATGGAATGCAATGGAGCCAACTTGTAACGTCCCCATCCATCATCCCATCCAACAAGATGGGGCATTTACTAAATACGTGCTTCTAAATTTTTCCCCATGGTCATATTCTGAATTCATAGCAATTAAAATACATGTGCAAATGCATAATAAAAGTACACAGCGGAAATAAAAATTTATCCACACACATCTAGCATGCATATAATATTAGGATAATCATTACATGCATCAAATAAAAACATTGCATATTCAATACAAGAGAGTACTTATATTTAAACAAGGAAGATCCAAGCAACTGCTTGTGTAAGAGAAATTTTCCACCCAAATGTAGGCACTTTTTCCAACATATACTCTTTTTGCGGAGAGGCCATCCCAAAGTTGGGCTATGAGGCCACTAGGGTGAAGGAAACACCTATAGGCTTCTCTCTCTCAACCCACAACCCATTCTTCTCTCTATGCTTAGCCAAAAAAAATCCAAATCTCTACAGAGATCTCACTAAGTGATCACAACCATGTAACTCCTTCCAACTACCCTACACAACACAAGGCAGGAATTTCCCTTCATTGATCCATAGTTCCCTCATGGAATGAACGCTTACAGTTCTTACCAGCGTGTGCAATAAGATTCTACCATGTTGTATGTTGTTGGAGAATCTCATGTAGCATAAATAAAGGCATCTCAAGCATCTGTGAGTAGAAAAAATCAATGGGTAAAGGTTCCTAGCTTGTCCAACCTCTATGCTCACCTACAACCTTCTATTTTCCCTTGAAATTTGTAGCAGTCTCTAAATTCGAATTTTTGGGTTAAACACAATTTGGTAATGGCCATCATGAACAACAATGGGAAGCTCTACGTAGTGTAGATATGCATGAGATAATGATAGAATTAGTGTGGAATCCAGGGGATATGAGATAATGGTGAAAATACAACTAATATAGCTTCTGACCATAGAATAAAGGAATTATGAAAACTACAGAACAAACTTCTAACATTTGACATAACTGTCACAAAAGTGCATTCACCCCCATGCTTCAATAACTACATGAAGTGACTTCTCCCACCAACATAACACGTGCATTCAATCATTGGATTTAATAGTCAAGATGAAGTAATTGGCTCATTTAAATCACATGACAACAATTAGATAGGTTCTAATATCGATACGTGGCAACAAAGCATTTAGTCTCATATAGGCCCTCTTTCCTCTTCCACTCTGGTGGAATCATAGCCCCTCTAGTTATTTGTACACAACCATATTGGACCATTTTATTAATTTCCAACATAATATTTACATAAATTTCAAATTGGCATGATAATCCAACCACATGGTCCAAATAAAAATATTTACTTCAATTACATGCTTAATCATTCACTAGTCATTCCTTGGCCTTGAACTCCGTAATAGGAATCGGTACTAGCATATTTATATCATTTACATAATCTTGATTAAGTACATTCCAATTCAAAATTGGGGGTATTACACAACTCCTCTCACAGAGTACATGGTATCATCACCAAGTTCTGCAATCATGCCTCCCTCTTGCTCCCGAATGCCTCCCTCTTGCTCCCGAATCCTATTGAAAAATGACTTATCATATTGTTGATGGGGAAAATGTCTAACAATAATAGTAGGGGTTATCGCTGGAAGAAATTCCCAATTAGATTTTCTCTTGTTTGGTATACGAAAACCCATCCAAATTCCGGCCTAACAACCATTACTAGTGTAATTCCTAGTTTTGTATTTACCATCCGAACTACCCTATTACCTATTTTGTATTTACTTATTATCTATAGAACTCAATAAAAATTATAACACTGTATCACATGGACATATGGACCTATTATGTAATATCCCTTTTTTAAATTTTATTAAAATGCTCAATTTTCCACTTTTTTTTCCAATTTCGACCTTTAACTAGTTTTACTGTTTTGACCTCCAAATCAACCCAAATGCTCCCAAATCTTCTGTAGGAGTGTATGAATGGTATTTAGACTTGAATATAAGGTTCAAGGATGTTTTATGGCCCTCCAAATACTGCTGCAAACTTGATTTGTATTCTGATCAATATATGTAATTTTGACTAGTAATTTGTGCATCAAATCCCCCCCGGGTAACACTGCAAATGGCCTTCCAAATGCCTCCAAACTCCCACAAATTTATGAACAGAGGTATATAATGTGTTAAGTATGTTATTAATGTATCATATGCACCATTAATTGATTTTTACTACTGTTCTAACTCTCTCACATTCAACAGCAAAAACCCCCAATTCGACCCTTGGGGAAATGACACTATTTCACCTCCCAATACAACTAAACTGAGTAAAAATGCTTCAAATGCTCAAGTACAGTACATGAAACTTGTATAATACATACATGGCAGTATATTTATCACAAATATATCATAGAATCATCCATCCATTCGAAATAATCAACATTATAGTGTCATACATCAATGCATTGGGGAAATGGACATTGTTTGCTCATTAATCAATAGTTTTGCATACAACCAGTGGGTATTTCGACCTGAGACTTTCTGAATATCAATAACAGAGGATATGAAGCTATTACAATCAGAAATATATAATGAGAAGCTCTCTCAAGAAGCACAAGAGCTCACCAAAAACGCCCTCCCTCAAGGAGCACGAATATGCCTTCAAAACTGGAAACGGTGGAGAGAAAGTGCTGCACTAAACCAAACCATGAAACTTCCTGTAGCTGCTACCTGCAAATACAAACTCCATTAAAGCACCATGAAAGACCTGAGTGGCCTCTCCAAACACCAACTTGGATGGGAATCTTTCACCCTCGAAATTGGCTAAGGCAAGAAACTAGTCATCCACTAGCTCTCTCTTCACAAATGCAATTTTTCTCAAATCATCAAAAGCCATTCTCATACTTGATTTCTACATTTTATAACCAACATTAGCCTTCAAGGGGTCGAAATCATCTCAATAGATTCAATAATTTTCCATTTAGAAAATATTCCTCATTTGCCACTTGTCTCCTAGTTCCAACCTTCCATCTTCTCCCAAATTCGAATTTGAGTCTCTTTAGATTCCTCCAACTACATGAGCACCTTCTTGAGCCTATTTTTGGGGCTGACATGTCATAATGGTTAGGTGTAAGAAGTCAAGTCTGAATTTTGTCATAAATGTCATAGATGCTTCATTATTGTTGTCATAAAACTAGGGAATCTAGCCCAAGTGTCCACTAGTCTCCAATTTGACTCTTCCTCTCCCATGGAGGTTACTATTCCATCCCATTTCGACCTAAGATGCTCAATGCCATGTGTTATGACTTACCAACTCGCCCAAGAGTGTTCACCTTCCCATGAATTCAAATTGGCAAGAGAGAGTTGCCATGTGTCATTGAAAAATCAAGCTAGTGTGGGTCCCACCACCTCCATATGTCTCCAAAACCACTTGCCACCTAGAATTTCTCTTGAATTTATTTATTCATCATATTTATTAAATTCTTGAACCCTTGTAATGTCTAAATATCATTTATTAGTTTCCTTATTATCATCCCACATGTGCCCATCCAACCTAGGAAACTAGTAGGATTGATGGGATTGTCTTACTATGCACTTATTTGAATGGGGACATTACAGTCCTCCCCACCCAAGATTGCTTGTCCTCAAGCAATTTCAAATTGGATGCTGCAAAATCTTCTCCTCTTCCCATGTGGCATCTTCATTTGGTAAGTCCTTCCATTGCACTAAATATTCTTTGATGATTCTACTCCTCAACCTTCTTTCCCATGTCTTCAAAATCTTTTCTGGAACAAGTGTGAGCTGACCTTCATCATCCAAAGGAGGAAGTATTTCTGAAGTGATGATTTGCTGACCAAGAGCTTTCTTAAGACAATAAACATGAAATAAATTGTGGATTTTACTCCCTTCTAGAAGTTCTAGTTCATATGCTACTTCTCCAACCTTCCGCACTACCCTGTATGGCCCATAGTACCTTGGTTTTAATTTTTCTGCTCCATTCTTTTTGAGATATGTTTGTTTATAGGGATGCAACCTTAAATATACTAAATCATTGACTTGAAAGGTTCTCTCTTCTCTATGTCTATCAGCATATTGTTTTTGCTGATTTTGAGCAACCTGCAAATTGTCTTTCAAGAGCTTTAAAATTTCTTGGCTCTCTTCCACCCAATCTTTAGCCTTTGGGGCTCTACTATCACCAAATATAATGTCAGCAAATGTAAGTGCATCATAACCATATAATGCTTTGAAAGGAGACATTCCTATTGACATATGATAAGTGGTGTTGTAGCAAAACTCACCCAAGTGTAGCCATTTTGCCCATGCTTTTTGCTGCCCTCCCACATAGTTTGTTAGGTATCCTTCCAACCATTGGTTTACCCTCTTTGTTTGTCCATCATTTTGTGGATGATAGCTGGTACTTAGAGTCAATTGAGTGCCTACCAATCTAAAAATTTCTTTCCAAAAAGCACCCATGAATCTACTATCTCTATCACTGACAATGCTCTTGGGAAGCCCATGCAATCTGAAGATTTCTTTGAAAAAAATATCAGCCACTTGTGCAGCACTAAAAGATGATGTAACAGAAAAAAAAATGAGCAAATTTTGTCATCCTATCAACTACCATATAGATACAATCCTTACCCAAGGATTTAGGCAATCCGGTGATGAAATCCATGGAAATACTGTCCCATTTTTGCTCCGGAATGGGCAATGGTTGTAATAGGCCGGCTAGACATGTAAGTTCTGATTTGTTTTGTTGATATGCTTTACATTCATTCACATACTTCTGAACATCTTCCTTCAGCCCCTTCCAAAAAAATCTTTGCCTCAACTGTCTATAAGTTTTGAAGATCCCCGGATGGCCCGCTAGTGGGGAATCATGTGCTTCTTGAAAAATTCGGTACTTGAGCTTGGAGTTATGAACTAAATAAATTCTTTCCTTATAATATATCAGCCCATTAAAAATCCTATAATTATCATCCCCTTTGATTCCATCCAACACATCACAAGCAAATTTGTCTTTGGCATATTCAACTAGTAGCATGTTTTTCCAATCCTTGGTAATACCCATGAGAGAAAAAGAAGGCCTTCTTGACAAAGCATCTGCTACTATATTATTCTTTCCTTTGACATATTCAATATCAAAATCATAAGCTTGAATCTTGCTTACCCACTTTTGTTTCCTTTCATTTAGATCTTTTTGGGTGAGAAAGTGTCTTAGACTATTGTGGTCAGTTTTCACCACAAACTTGTTGCCCACCAAGTATTGTCTGAATTTGGCCAATGCATGCATAATGGCTAGCATTTCTTTATCATAGATGGAGTAAAGTTTTTCATGAGGCTGCAACTTTCTGCTCTCAAAGGCTATGGGGTGTTGGACTTGCTTTAGGACAACCCCTATTCCTCCACCTGAAGCATCACATTCCACAACAAAAGGTTTAGTAAAATCAAGAAGTGCAAGTATGGGACAACTACTCATTACCTCTTTCATTTTTTGGAAGGCCTTTTCAGCCTCTTCATACCACTTGAAAGCATCCTTCTTAGTCAAATCAGTGAGTGGAGAAGTCAACTTGGAGAACCCTTTCACAAATTTTCTGTAGTAGGTGCATATGCCAATAAAGCCTCTCAATTCGGTAATATTTTTTGGTGATGGCCATTCCAAGATAGCCCTGATTTTTTCCATGTGTACCTTCACTCCTTCTTTCCTAATAATGTGCCCAAGATACAGTAGTTCTTTCATTCCAAATTCACATTTTGATAATTTAGCAAATAAGGACTCTTCTTGCAAGATTTTCAACACAATCTCTAACTGCTGCAAATGCTCTTCCCATGTTTTACTGTAAATGAGAATATCATCAAAGAAAACCAAAACAAACCTTCTTAGTTTCTTGCAAAATATCCTATTCATACATGCTTGAAAGGTGGTTGGAGCATTGGTTAACCCAAAAGACATGACAAGAAATTCAAAGTGGCCAAAATGACATCGAAAAGCAGTCTTTTGCACATCTTCATCTTTCATTCGAATTTGGTGATACCCTAATCTAAGGTCAATTTTTTAGAAGTATTTGGCCCCATGCAGCTCATCCATGAGCTCATCAATCCTAGGAATAGGATACCTATTCTTTATAGTCTTTTTGTTCAAGGCTCTAAAATCTATGCACATTCTCAATGTTCCATCTTTTTTCTTCACTAGCACTACTGAAGAAGCATAAGGGCTAGAGCTTGGTCTAATGAGTCCCAACTCTAGGAGTTCTTGGATAGCTTTTTCAATCTCATCTCTAAACCTTTTAGGATGTCTATAAGGTGGTATTTGAATGGGTGAAGTACCCTCCTCCAAAACAATACTGTGCTCAACCCCCCTATCCGGTGGCCTACCATGTGGAAGGTCTCTAAAAACCTTTTCATATTTTTGCAAAAGTCTCTCTATCTCCTTTGGGTGTTTGACAATATTTATAGTTGGCTTGAGAGATGTAATATGACATTCAGCAGCCCATTCTATATCCCCATGCCTCAATATAGATCTCATGCTATTGCAAGTCACTACTTGATTTGGATAAGTGTGTTGCCCTCTCACAACTCTTTGTACTCCTTTTGAATCTTGGAATTTCATTTCGGGAATTTGATAATTTACTGTATTCTCTCCTATTGAATACAACCATTGCACTCCCAAAACCACATTAGTATCAGCAACATCAACCACATAAAAACTATCAACAAAAGTATAGTTACCTACGGTGACTTGCAGCTTTGGAACCCATGTTTTGCATTGCATTGTGTTGTGACCGGGAATGACAACTGTGAAGCCATCAAATGGTTCAATAGGTATCTTTCTTTTCTCTACCATATCTGCATCAATGAAGTTATGAGTGGCTCCTCCATCTACCAAAACTGAAGTTCTTTGTCCTTGTACCACACCTTTGCATCGGATAGTATGATAGCAAGGTACTGCTGAAAGCACTGCCATTCTTGCTTTGTCCGGTGAAGGCTGATTTTCTTCTTGTCTTTCCTCTTCTACTACTGTATCATATGCCTCTTCTTGATATGAAATATGTCCATCTTCATCCATGCCCCCATCATACCCCTCATTATCAGAAAATACTTCTATGTATTGAGCCTTTCCTTTGGTACATTTGTGCCTTGGTGTCCATGGTTGGAAGCATGTGAAGCATAGTTTCTTTTTTCTAAGTTCATCCCTCTTTAGTCCCTCTTTTTTATTCCTCTCAAATGACTCTCTTTGCCAAGGTTTCTTATCATATCCATCCCTTTTCCAAGGTTTCTTTTCAAATTTATAGCTAGGCTTAGGAGGAAATCTCGTTCTAGGAAGCACATTTTGGAGATCCCTAGTCAAGCTCATTGCATCTTTTAATGTAGTTGGCTTGTGGGCTTTGACCAAACCTCTTAAGGGTTCAGCCAAACCTTCAGTGAACAGCAATACTAATCTTCCCATAGATACATCAGCCACCTTGACTGATAATTTTTGAAAGTCCATCATATATTCAGTAGGGGACCCAGTTTGCTTCAATTGAGCTAGTTCTTTGAAAGGCAATTCTGGATCTTTTTGTTCAAATCTTTCTAGTACCCTGTCAACAAATTCTCCATATGTTTTAACCTGATTATGACCCAAGGATTTCATCCCATGAAACCACCATTCATTGGCATCTCCTTCCAAATACAAAATGGCCATTTTTAATGCATCCTCTTCCAACATAGGATTCAGCTGAAAATATACATCCAATTTTTGCACCCAAGTGTTAGCAGAATTTTGAGAAGAACCATCAAAAGTAGGAAGTGACATTTTTCCAATAGCACTATTTAATTCTTTTTTTTGGAATGGACTCCTATTGTCTCCCTTCCTATTAATCTTTTTCATAGCATCAATGTAGTCACTGAGTGGTACACCTCTTTTACACTCTTCATTCAAGTCATTCCAATCATTTACTAGTTTCTTGTAATCCAATTCAAGATTGGGCTCTTCTTTGGGTGTGAGAAATTTAGGTGCAGTAGGCCTTTGTGTGCTTTGAAATTCATCAGGTCTATTATGAGGTCCTGTACTTGAGAAAATATGCTCATTCCCTTTCATCTTTTCCCCTGAGTGTGAACCACTATTATCTCCTATTATCCCTTTGCTTTGAAGCTGGCTAATCAACAATTCGAATCCTTGCAACAATTTATCACATATCCTATCCATGTTTGCTTAAAGTTTATAGAAACATGGATCTAAGGTTGCAATAAGTTCCTCCTTATGTTTTAATTTGTCATCCTCCTCTCTACCCATGGTTTCAGTGAAAGACTCCTCTTCTTCTACTACCTCTTCTTCAACAAAAACCTCTTCAACTACTGGTTCAAAGGGTGGTGGATTATTCTTTTGAATTCTTGTTAAGACCATCAGGTGCCAAGAACATGCTCTGATACCACTTGTAATATCCCTTTTTTAAATTTTATTAAAATGCCCAATTTTCCACTTTTTTTTTCCAATTTCGACCTTTAACTAGTTTTACTGTTTTGACCTCCAAATCAACCCAAATGCTCCCAAATATTCTGTAGGAGTGTATGAATGGTATTTAGACTTGAATATAAGGTTCAATGATGTTTTATGGCCCTCCAAATACTGCTGCAAACTTGATTTGTATTCTGATCAATATATGTAATTTTGACTAGTAATTTGTGCATCAAATCCCCCCCGGGTAACACTGCAAATGGCCTTCCAAATGCCTCCAAAATCCCACAAATTTATGAACAGAGGTATATAATGTGTTAAGTATGTGATTAATGTCTCATATGCACCATTAATTGATTTTTACTACTGTTCTAACTCTCTCACATTCAACAGCAAAAACCCCCAATTTGACCCTTGGGGAAATGACACTATTTCACCTCCCAATACAACTAAACTAAGTAAAAATGCTTCAAATGCTCAAGTACAGTACATGAAACTTGTAGAAGACATCCATGGAAGTATATTGATCACAAATATATCATATAATCATCCATCCATTCGAAATAATCAACATTATAGTGTCATACATCAATGCATTGGGGAAATGGACATTGTTTTCTCATTAATCAATAGTTTTGCATACAACCAATGGGTATTTCGACCTGAGACTTTCTGAATATCAATAAAAGAGGATATGAAGCTATTACAATCAGAAATATATAATGAGAAGCTCTCTCAAGAAGCACAAGAGCTCACCAAAAACGCCCTCCCTCAAGGAGCACGAATATGCCTTCAAAACTGGAAACGGTGGAGAGAAAGTGCTGCACTAAACCAAACCATGAAACTTCCTGTAGATGCTACCTGCAAATAGAAACTCCATTAAAGCACCACGAAATACCTGAGTGGCCTCTCCAAACACCAACTTGGATGGGAATCTTTCACCCTCGAAATTGGCTAAGGCAAGAAACTAGTCATCCACTAGCTCTCTCTTCACAAATGCAATTTTTCTCAAATCATCAAAAGCCATTATCATACTTGATTTCTACATTTTATAACCAACATTAGCCTTCAAGGGGTCGAAATCCTCTCAATAGATTCAATAATTTTCCATTTAGAAAATATTCCTCATTTGCCACTTGTCTCCTAGTTCCAACCTTCCATCTTCTCCCAAATTCGAATTTGAGTCTCTTTAGATTCCTCCAACTCCATGAGCGCCTTCTTGGGCCTATTTTTGGGGCTGACATGTCATAATGGTTAGGTGTAAGAAGTCAGGTCTGAATTTTGTCATAAATGTCATAGATGCTTCATTATTGTTGTCATAAAACTAGGGAATCTAGCCCAATTGTCCACTAGTCTCCAATTTGACTCTTCCTCTCCCATGGAGGTTACTATTCCATCCCATTTCGACCTAAGATTCTCAATGCCATGTGTTATGACTTACCAACTCACCCAAGATTGTTCACCTTCCCATGAATTCGAATTGGCAAGAGAGAGCTGCCATGTGTCATTGAAAAATCAAGCTAGTGTGGGTCCCACCACCTCCATATGTCTCCAAAACCACTTGCCACCTAGAATTTCTCTTGAATTTATTTATTCATCATATTTATTAAATTCTTGAACCCTTCTAATGTCTAAATATCATTTATTAGTTTCCTTATTATCATCCCACATGTGCCCATCCAACCTAGGAAACTAGTAGGATTGATGGGATTGTCTTACTATGCACTTATTTGAATGGGGACATTACATATTATTTTGCGGAAGTTATCTATATGTGTGTTTATGTTGATATTGTTAATGATGGTAGTTCATTGATTTTATCTCTAGCATGCAAATTTTTAAATAAGCTGTTTAGGTATATGGATACTAATTTAAGTTGCATGTTGAATAAATGGATGAGATACCATGTGCATGGTACATAGAAAATATTGTTACATTGTTTGTCAATTATTAATGGAGTATATACATATAAATGATTACACAATTATGCATTATCTTGTGTTGGGAGACTAACCCAAGCCCAAATGGGCTAAGTGATAGTTGCATACTATGGTACACAAATAACTTCAAAGACATGGAATTCGAAAGAAGAATGGTATGTTATGAGGAATTAATTCATGATTTTGTTTATTTGATACATTGCTATGATATATGGGAAAGTGTGGGTTTTATAGGAAACATAATTACCCAAATTGGTTATTCGATGGCTTGAAATCCACAAACATAAGTAAAAACACAATAGGGCGTTGACCCTAGATCTATCAGGGGGTGGAGGAATTTACCACCATTTATCCCCCAAAACCTGGATGCGTGGGAGGGTCGTGCTAAGGCACGCTCAATGTGCATGGTGACGACTAGTAGTTTCATGTTGAGGAAGCTTGGTCGTTGTAATCAACACTTCCACTGACAGGTTCTATTTGGGGTTCGGCCAATATAGTTGGCACTCCAATATATTTCGAAAGAGGAAGGAAATGTGGAAGATAATGGTGAATGGGAAGAGTTGAAGTAGGTAAATAAGGATGATAAGGAAGTTAACTATCACAATTTGATTTCTTAGGTATGATGAAACTCTTGCTTTACCCATGCAAGATAAACTCAGTATACCGTGTAGTTTGTACTAATTTATTACGAACTAATTGTCAATGATTGGATTGTGATTAATCATGTTTACTAATATTTATGGTTATTAACTATTAATTATTGGTGATTATAATCATGTTTATTAATTATGCTTATTGATGTTTGGTTATATTAATTAAGCTTATTAATTATTAATTATTAATCATGTTTATTAAGTATTAATTATGATTAATCATGTTTATTAATGATGCTTATTGATGTTTGGTTTGATTAATTAAGCTTATTAATTATTGATGATTAATGGTTGGATTATGAATAAACTTGTTTATTAATAATGTTTATTAAATGTTGATTTATTAATTAAGCTTATTGGTTATTAATTATTAATTATCAAATTGTGATGAGTGTGTTGTTTGGTGTTTGGTGTTTGGTGTTTGGTTCTAAATGAAAATGAAGTTGTGGTATATTAGAACATATAATTATTATTAGTTTATTCTGCTTATTAGATGCATATTTATTTGTTTTAAATTATGGATAAGGTGATTGGAAGATCTAAGTACTTTTATGTCCCTCCTTGAAAGAGGTGGGGGTGATCTTCCCAATGAAAGGTGGTGGAGTAATGGGGAAGGAAAAGAGAAACGGGGATAAGAGGGAAAAGGGAAAGGAAGAGGGGGTTGGTTGTTTTTTTTTTGCGTGAAAAGATAGATTAGATACACTAGAGTTGGGTTGTTTGTGGATTTCATGAGCATGGAGGGCTATGAGATGTTTTATAGGGCCAACAGTGAAGAAAATGTTCATTGGATGGGATGTAAATCCTATTTTGGGCACTCTTGGAGCAACAAAGCATGGGATAAGCATAGCGAGATTTTATATTTGAATATATTTATTATGTAAGCCATTTAGTTCCTCCTGTTCAAGCTCTTCATTAAATTAGAAAATTGAATATACGCAAATCATGTTTATGATGTCAAAAGAATAACTAGTGTTTCAAGTTCTAAATTTTGTAAAGATTTCAAAGATAATTTTTTTACACGGAATGTTTATTTGAATTTTATATGTATGCTTACAATTAGTTAACCTGTTAAATAGATTTATGTTTTTAGATAGTATTTAAGGACCTATTGGGGGGTCCTTACAACTAGTTTTGGGGTTTTACCGGTTGTATCCCAATTCATCGTTTTGTTTTTGCTAAATATGAGGAATGAAATGAAACTAAAGTAGCATGAAAATGAAAAATGCTCTATTAGAAACTAAATATACAAATCCATAAAAAATGGTGTAATCGATAACACTAAATTAATTCACTTAGTTAAAGATCACATAACCTTAACATTACTAACAACATGCTAAGAAAAGTTTATAGCTACAACTTTATATACAACTAACATACTCTATCTAGAACAAGAAGAAGAGAATTACATTAAATTGAAGTAGCATAAGATGATATCTTATAAACAATTCATAAATATATTCTTACACAAACTCCAAATTATAATCAACAAGCTAAGGATAACCTATAAGCATAGGTGAAAGTAATCATTCCATACTCCAACTAGGGAGAATATTGAAATACGAGAGATAATAAATAAGTACTAGGTTGTGAGAATAATCTACAACAAAGGATACATTCCCACAATCTTCTAGAGTACCAAAGAACATAAAGAACAATATAAGTTAGCTTCGTTGCACAACATAAATATCTAGAAGCAATCTTGACCAGTTAATGGCTTCTCTCATTTAGATATCAAAGATTAGTTACATCATAAGTAAGATCCAACAATGGTCTCTTACTAGTGCAACCTATTCTCCATATCTCTAATAAAAAAGCCTATTCTTCATCTCTTTCATTACACACACACATAACAATTTTCTCCATAACTACCTTTTCTTGATTATCTTGCCATGTGGCAATTTAAGATTTTTATCAAGAAACTATTTTCCCTTTTAAGGATCTCCTTTAAATTATTAGCAATATCTACAAAATATTTTTTCACAAATGATTGAGATCATATAACGATATTTTTTCATATAAGAGATTTTAAAATATAAGAAAGTGCTTCTGTTTTAGCTATGTAGTGTCCACATTCTTGATTCCGAGTTTGATGCTAAAAGGAATTTCTTCATCATGATTTGAAACTTGTCATTTTGATCATTTTATGATTGATATCATTTAGACTTTGATCTCTTGTCATATTCTCTTTTATCTTTTTCATCCCTTGCCATCCTTTTCATAATAGATTTCCAATAGTTCAATGCCATTTAAATTTCAAATTTAAGATAATAATAATAGGAATTTGGAGGAATAATCCAGAAGTACTCACTGTAATGTCATAATGAAATTATCGTACCTTACCAAACAAATGCTCCTTGGTATTTTTCCACCAACTCCGGGTAGGTTTCATTCATGCAAATAATTAGTTATTTACTTGTGAAGCATTAAACTTGCAAGTTAAAGTAAAATACTAACTTAACTGGAAATCCAAATCATAAGATAAAAATGTCCAGAAAAGGGAAAGTTTTCAAAACTCCCCTGAGGACAAATTTTAATGAATCATAAAAAATTATAGATCTCGATGAGACCTTTCCAACTGTATAAGGAATTCCCAAAATGGAGTTTGGCATCAAAAGTGATGATCATTTTATGAACATCGAAAAAGCTATATTTTCAATGATTTTTGAACTCAAACTGACCTAATTTTAAAAATAATATCGACATAATTTTGAAACTCGACTCAATTTTTGAATTCAACCCGTTTTTGGAAATCAACTCAATTTCAAAACTCAAATCAGAATGAATTTTAGACTCAAATTGACATAATTTTGAAACTTGGCCCAATTTTGGAACTCGACCCAATTTTGGAACTTGACCCAATTTTAAAACTCAGATCGACATGATTTTGAAACTCAATTGACAACATTTGAAAACTCATTTCGAGATGAATTTGGAACTCAACATGCTTTAATAAATCAGCAACACTTTAGAACTTGACGTGATTTTAAAAACCATCTGACACCATTTTAGAACTCATTTGGACAATATTTGAAAACTCATTTTCGCAAGATTTTAGAACTCATTTCGACAAGATTTTTGAGCTCATTTTGGGATCTTTAAGACTTTTGATGATTGGTGATAGTCCATGAATAAAATTCACTAACATGGAGAGAATTATAAAACAATGCCCATAAATCTGCATAAAATTCACTAACATGAAGAGAATTATAAAATAATGCCCATAAATATGCATAAAATTCACATCAAGATGAAGTTAAATAAAAACGCTAATATTATATCAACAAAACTTTTAAAGATTCAAAATTTTGAATTTTCCAAGTAAAACACGAATAATATAGGAAATTGAAAGTTTGTTGACGTTTTAACAAAAAAAAATCTAATAATCAAACATGTGTTGGAATCTATTTAATACTGAAAGTGGGGGTGAATCCGTATTAGCGCAGTTATGAACAGTTTTTACTTTTTGAACAGATTAATCTAAAATTAATCTTGATCTTCAATTATGCATCCACCATAAATAAAAACATTCATCCACATATGCATCAAAACATAGAACACAAAACACACATAAATTTTACGTGGAAACCCAAATGGGAGAAAACCACAGAATGATCTTTTATAATGAAAATATTACAGTCGAGGAAGCGTTGAATTCTTGCGTTTACCAACACCAACTGGAAGGAGGCACCGATCATCTGGTTTTACAGGAATTGACCTGAAGGAAGCAACAACTCCATGAGTTCTCCAACACCAATTGGAAGGAGGCTACAACCCGCTTCTCCTTTCCCCATCCTGCCGCCAAGATATAAGAAATTAAGATATTTCCTTGCTGTACTTCTGATACACGCACACTTCAAATCTTGTTGTCACTTTGTTGCATACATAACTTTACTTCACATTCCACTCAACAGTTCACTTTAACTTCAACACTTTACTTCAATTGACGTCGCACTTCATATACTGTGTGTTGCTTCATCAAATTCTGCAGTCTGCGCCAAGGTTCAATATTCTGTTCTACTATTGTGCTATTGCATTCTTCAATTGATATTGTGCATCAACTGATAACTTGTTGTTATGATATTGCACATCAGTATTAGAAGGAACTGTGCACCTTCTGAGATGTGTATGTTTTGTCTAAGTTCCACAATATTTCATAAAATCTGCAACCCTCTGTGCATCATATGATTCGTCCTTTCGCTTTAACGCACTTGTCTTAGATCATCCTCATCATGACACGCATACTTGATTCTGTTGTTACTCTATCTATGTGCATCCGATGGACTTCTTTACTTCGCACACTTCAACTCAAACCTCGTGCAACGATTAAACTTCTTCACTTCACACATATTATGATATACTTCAGATCTATCTCTGCGCTTCCGGTATTAGAACATCCATGACTCTCTGTGTGCTATTTGGGATACTGTCATTCAGTCCTCATGTACTTGCACATACTCTGCATTATTCCTTTCTATCTTCACGCAATTGTCACAAATTCACAGCATCATTCTGTGCACCATAAGCTATTCTGATCCTCTGCTTGTGTGCACTTGGATCTTAGCTAGATCATCTTGTTTTGGTTCCATGAGCCCTTGATGCCCCGAAAAATATAAATCTGTATCTTCCAGCTTTCTTACAAGCTCTTAATCCTTTCTCTCTAGCTTACTTCAAATCTCCAGCTTGCTTCTTATTTATACATGTCCTGCATGGATTGTATGTCCACAAGTTGGTTGTGGCTTTCCTTCTTCTTTTGCTTCACAGTTTGTGCTTCTTCTTCTTGTCATGTTCTGCGCCATTGGTGTTTCATCTCTTATGGGTCTTGCACATACATGGTCCTTCAATTAGTGGGAATTTAACCCTTGCAATGTGGTCTTACACCCTTGATGTACCATTTCCTATGGAATTTGTGCATATGATAACTTCAACCACCACACCCTTCTTGGTACTTGTGTGCACTTCAACAACTGAAAGCTTCCTTTTATTGGTGAGACTTGCACGCTTTTAGGACTTGCATAACTGTTCAAACTTTTCTTGTTGCAAGCTGCTTCCGCACTCCCAAACCTTATCCAATCAACTCTTGACTTTCTTCCGCACTATAACCTTTGTCCAGTCAACACTTTAGCTTGTACCTAAGGGACTATGATTGGATGGAATTGATACCTGCTCATGTACCACGTGTACTAGATGTATTCCTTATCTACTTCTTCAAACTGGATTTGTTTGATGTACCTTTGAATATACTTCCTCAGACTGGATGCAATTCAAGATATACTTCTTCATACTAGCATCCATATGTTTCTTCATCTTGCTTGTGCAAATTCCTCTTCAATGTGGCTTCCATATGCTTTTTCAGACTGGCACATGAATAATGAACCCTCTTTGACATTAGTTGACATCAATGACAACCAAAGTTCAACAATATCCCCCTTTGGCATTGATGTCTGCACCTTATGAAGCTGTGCATAATCATCTCCTGAAGAATGTATGTTTCATATGTTTTTGTCGCGGTACTCCCCCTGTGTTCTATTGTAGAACTTTCTTCCTACGGATAAAAAGAAGTCCTCTTGGGATTAGAAAAGGCCCCTAGTTTCCTACCCAAGACAGAGAGGAAACAAAAAGACATTATAGCCCTCCTAGATCTAGCTCACACATCAGCTAGCAGTATATGGAAAGACAAAGCAAGTAGATGGCGTACCTTACTTTGATGGTTATCCTTGATGCTCCTAAGTTGCTCCAGCTCCAGCCTTTGATTATGGACTTATGAACCTGTTCACAAAGGAAATACATCACCTTCTCCAATGCAATATATGTATAAAAAAAGATCTAACTGTAAAAACATAGACAATTTCATGCATTCATCATTAAATACATGAAAATGAGAGGAATGGGCTAAGTTATATTAATGATAAGAAAGCAAAAAGAAGTTGATTACAATGTTATAACTTGATGTCCAAAGTAGCAGCACCTCCTTCCAAGCTCTCCAACATCACCCTTGCAAGACTTATAGGATCATAAGTTTGGTGTTTCCAAGATCACCCCCTCCTAGCTCATCGATGGTCCTCCTTAAGTAGGATTTGGGAAGGCCAACCACTAGGAGAAAATTATGGATCTAAGTGAGCAAGATGTGGATCAAGGATCTCAAACATGCCAAGGAGGGAATGTGAGAGAAGATTCGAAGGGGAACCTCATCCCATGAAAATCTACTCGAAATCCAAAATCCAAGATCTAAGACAAATGGCTATTCAGGGATTTTCACGCCCCTATAATTGAGAAAAGCGCGAAAATATTGAAATTTTCTCTCCCCCATAGGCATGCAAGGCGCGAAAAAGATGTAATTTTCTCTCCTAGGAACACCAGCAGGGCGCGAAAATTCCAGTAAGAGGTAGTTTGGGGAGATGGTTAAGGTGGGTTTCGACCCCTTGTTTGTTGGATTTGCTTCCAAGTGTGACTAGGGAAGGGACCAACATTAGAATGAAGGGTCCTAACACCTTTAGGAGGCATAAACGTCATGTTTTCCATGGTGGTGAAACATGCAGACTCTCACTTACACTTGGTGTGGAAATTTGAGGTATAACAGATTCCCCCTATAGAGTGAGGTCAGAAGGAATCTGATGTCCGAAACAATTTACCAATAATAAGTCTGCAAGGATATCTGAAGGAGAAATGGAGAAGAGATGCAAACAAAAATCTCTATGCTCTTCCAATCTGAAACTTAGAAAATGCTCAACTAATAAAATTGTTGGTAAATTGTTGTCAAAACTATAAGAAAATCTACAATATATTTACCAACAAGCTAGCTATGAAATAGATCTAGCTCACACATCAGCTATCAAGCTATGGAAAAACAAAGCAAGTAGATGGCATACCTTACTTTGATGGTTGTCCTTGCTACTCCTAAGTTGCTCTAGCTCCAACCTTTGATTATGGACTCATGAACCTGTTCACAAAGGAAAGACATCACCTTCTCCAATGCAATATATGTATAAACAAAGATCTAACTATAAAAACATAAGCAATTTCATGCATTCATCATTAAATACATGAAAATGAGAGGAATAGTCTAAGTTATATTAATGATAAGAAAGAAAAAAGAAGTTGATTACAATGTTATACCTTGATGTCCAAAGTAGCAGCACCTCCTTCCAAGCTCTCCAACATCACCCTTGCAAGACTCATAGGATCATAAGTTTGGTGTTTCCAAGATCACCCCCTCCTAGCTCATGGATGGTCCTCCTTAAGTAGGATTTGGGAAGGCCAACCACTAAGAGAAAATGATGGATCTAAGTGAGTAAGACGTGGATCAAGTATCTCAAACATGTCGAGGAGGGAATGTGAGAGAAGATTCAAAGGGGAACCTCATCCCATGAAAATCTCCTCGAAATCCAAAATCCAAGATCTAAGACAAATGGCTATTCAGGGATTTTCGTGCCCCTATAACTGAGCAAAGCGTGAAAATATTGAAATTTTATCTCCCCCATAGGCATGTAAGGCACAAAAAAAGATGTAATTTTCGCTCCTAGGAACACTAGCAGGGCACGAAAATTCCAGTAAGAGGTAGTTTGGGGAGATGGTTAAGGTGGGTTTCGACCCCTTGTTTGTTGGATTTGCTTCCAAGTGTGACTAGGGAAGCGACCAACATTAGAATGAAGGGTCCGAACACCTTTAGGAGGCATAAACATCATGTTTTCCATGGTGGTGAAACATGCAGACTCTCACTTACACATGGTGTGGCAATTTGAGATATAATAGATGCCCCCTAAATTGTGAGGTTAAAAGGAATCTGATGGCCAAAACAATTTACCAATAATAAGTCTACAAGGACATATAAAGGAGAAATGGAGAAGAAATGCAAACAAAAATCTCTATGCTCTTCCAAATCTGAAACTTAGAAAATGATCAACTAATAAAATTGTTGGTAAAACTATAAGAAAATTTGAAATATATTTAGCAACAATTTACCAATAATAAAATTGTTTTTACTATTTAAGTAAGTAGAACGACATAAACTCTCACCTTTAATGAAAAAAAAATGACAATGGTGTACCATTATGAAGAGTACCCACATTGAAATTGTGTTTAAAATAGAAATATTGTCTTACAGTGTTAATAAAGTATATCCAATTTCCTAAATATTAATATGGAATAATATATAAAAAAACATAATAAAATATGTTCAACTAATATTGAAGGAGCCAAATTAATATAAAGAATCAACATTGCAATAAAATATAAAAACATAATAAAATATGTTCAACTAATAATGAAGGAGCTAAATTAATATAAAGAATCAACATTGCATTATTGAGAAAACTAAATTGTGATAAAAAAAGAGATTACAATAATTATGAAATGAATTTAACTTGATGACAAATATACACTAATCTATACACTAATCTTTTCACATTAGAAAAAAGTATTAGTGAATAATGTTGTACTCCATAAACATACATACATATTGTATATTGTAAAAAATGAATTAAGTTATATATAAGCTAAATTACTTCTTAGTTTAAGAAATTTTTCATTTTCTTATTTTAGAAATATATATTTTTTATAATTATAAAATATAAATAAAAGTTTTCTTTAAATAATTTTAAGTAACATTTTTATGAAAAATCTATAATACATCAAAACACATATATCACAATAAGCAATATCAACTCTTCCCATACCATTTATTTGATGGATTTCTTGGCATCACAAATGACATTACCTTTTCTACTTAATCATGTAAAATTATAATGTGTAGTCTTCTCTATTAAAAGAAACCGATGTAGCGTTTAAATATCATGCCATTAAGATAAAGCGATGTAAAGTTCAAACATAATTTTATTAGTATTAACAGTAATTTTTTCTTTCTGTAAAGTTTATATATATATATGTATATATATATATATTTATAAAAGTCTATTTTTATATATATAAAAGAGGAAACATTTTTTTCTTATAATTTTATTTTTTTATGTGTTTGGAAAGTTTTAAG
The DNA here is from genome assembly GCA_027924585.1 of Larix kaempferi. Taxonomy (NCBI): domain Eukaryota; kingdom Viridiplantae; phylum Streptophyta; class Pinopsida; order Pinales; family Pinaceae; genus Larix; species Larix kaempferi. Next base: position 1,383,622 of record BSBM01001116.1, read on the forward strand.
AAAATTATTTTATTCTCAAATTTATTAATGTCATAAAGATGACAAATTCTTTAGTGTCATAATTTTTTTTAGGAACTTTCCAATGTTCTCTTTTACTATGAAGCTTATGACACTTTGTTGTTATTTTAGAAATGATGATGTTCTTGTTTAAACTATTCAAACAAAGAGATACTTTTGATCTTCTAGATTGTGATTCATTATCTCCTTATATTATCTTGGATGGGGTGTTAATTGATGAGATGTGCATTGATGGCGTCAACTCAGGGAGTCACGTGTAGGATGAGGAGGAGGTTAACTCGACGATGCCAAGTGCCTCGCATGGAGTGCAACATTTACTCCCCTCTCCTTCTGTGCTCTGAGATGACAGTCAGATTTGTTATCACTCCAGGAAACTCTCCTAGGTTGTATTTCAGAGATGCCTGGTAACGTAACTAATCTTGCAATAGTTCACTCGATTATGAATGAGGGGTTGGATCAAGAGAATGTTTAACCAACTAGACTGTATATTCAAGACTATCTAGGGATATTTCGACAATACAAGGCTCTCAAGAGATGCAACTAGACAGGTTTGTGTATTAAATAGAACATAAATTAATCACCTGACCAGATCACACATATAAAACAATAAGTATGATGGGTCTGGAAACTAGCATAACCACTTATGATCCTTTGCTTAACAATCAGATGGTGAGATGACATCCACCTATGGACTATATAAGCATAGACAGAGAATAGCATTCACTCATAAGCGTGAATAGATAAGAAAGAAGATAAGAAAGAAGAGGTCTGATACATCAAATGAAAGAAGCTTATAAGCCTGAATATATACGAAAAACAGTCTCTATTACAGTAGCAGCATAGTCAATCCAAAAACCAACCATTTCTTGCTCTCAAGCTCTAGGATTTATAGCCTTTACAAAATCTTCCCCCAGAGCCTAAGAAGTTGGGTCGAAATCCTAAAGATAGAAGATCAAAACCATTTTTTAACAAACCAGGAAAAATCATTTTTTAACTTGGCCAAACTGTTGAAAAATGGGGCTCAGAGATGGATTCGATTCTCCCAATATGTGACACCTGTAGGACAACTGAGAGAGGTTATTGTCTCTGACGTGTTAGGAAGAAAAACCTCCAAGCGTTTTTCAGAATGATTCTCTAGTCGCTCAAAATCATCATTTGAAAATGATGACTATGCACAGTAAAACGCCATTAATTTGGCCAAACTGCTGAAAAATGGGGCTCATAGATGGGTTCATCTCTCCAAATCTATGACACCTCTATATAAATCAAAATAGGTTATTGTATATTGATTCGTTGTGAGCAACAAACTCTCTCAGTTTCGTGAGATTCATTTTCTTTTTCTCGAGATCTGTATTTCAAAAACATGTGTCAAATAGGAAGATTCTGAGATCCAACAATTGGGGCTCAGAGATGGATTTGATTCTCTCAATATGCAACATCTCTAGGAAAATGGGGAGAGGTTATTGTTCTCTGACATGTTAGGAACAAAAACCTTTGAGAGTTTTGAAAAAATATTCCCCAGTCGCTCAGAATCATCATTTGAAAATGCATAGTAAAAACACCATTTTTGTAGCAAATATCCTTGCCTCCATCTTGATAGTCTTCATGTTTTCGACAGCTACAACAATCTTTGACAAGCTTAAAAACCTTCAAGGTTGATGAGTGAGGTTGAAACTGCCACCTGAAGGATTGATAGGCCATCTTTTGCACAAAATAAACAAGAGGATTCCTCTTCTCACATTACTGGCACCTTTAAATATGGAACAGAACCTTGATCATGATGCCTTTAATTATTATATAACATTATAAACCACCTTTGAGGTGTTTGGATCAGTGAAAATCAAGTCTGTGCAAAAATGGTAACATTCTGTCCAGTTTTTAGCTTTCGGTAGCTAGGAAATCCAAAGTCTAAATCTGTAAGCTACCGAAAGCTCTACTTTCGGTGGCTAATGAACAATTGCCTTGTCCGCCTAAGCTACCAAAAGCTCTACTTCAAAATCTGCAAAACTGAATCATTATTTATAGCTCCGGATATTCTTCTTATTCTAGACTTGTGAGGATATGTTTATATACTATAGTACTACTCAGCATTCGTACTATGTATCTATTCTTAGTTTACATATCACTAGTGTAAGCTTTTGGAACACATGTATTCAAATAAGTGATCTGAAAGAGTTTAGTATCGTCAAATTTCTGAAATAGATCTACTAATCCAAGTCTGTCATTCATGCTCCTATTTCTTCAAGCCAAAAAACAGAGTATGAACTATATAAGACACGAAAAGTGTTGAAAATGCCTCTGCTTTCGGTCGTTGTGGACAATTTTGCTTTTGACTTGTAAGTTGCCAAAACAGTGTTGAGAATGCCTCTGCTTTCGGTAGCTTCGAACAACTTTTCCTTTGAACTGTAAGCTGCCAAAAACTTACCTTTCGATGGCTAATGAACACCATCGTATTCGCCCAAGCCTTGAAAATGGTCCCATGAATCACAAAAATCGTCTCTACTTTTGGCATCTGTAGAAGTTTCGTTCTTGAACTGCGGGCTGCGAAAAGCATCCACCTTTCGGTGGCTAATGAACACCATCGTATTCGCCCAAGCCACCGAAAACTGCCCCCTGACTCACACTATATGTCTTCCCTTTCGGTAGTTGGAGAGTTTCATCTTTCATCTAGTAAGCTGCAGAAAATAGGGCTTTCGATAGCTAATGAACCATCGCTAGGTCCGCCTAAGCTACTGAAACCGAAAAGTTCTTTTTGGAGGGGAGCAACTTCAAAATGTCATTTCAATCTTCATTACCTACTTCAAACTTATCAAACTAAAACTCAAATGCATGCAAAAATGAAAAATTTAAAGACACCGTATCACCTAGATACCATGACTAGTCTATGTTTATTTGAGGAGATAACATCTGGCTCCTACTCAGGGATGGAAACCTTCCAACGAGGTTCCAAGAACCACAGATCAAATGCCTTTCCTGTAAAACAAAAATCTAACCCTATCTTCTAGTGTTCCATTGGGCATGGAGTCTTTATTCAAAACTGAAACCACAATACTAAATGCAAACCTCACGCATTAGGCAAACTTGAAATGCTCAGCCATGAGCTTATTCATCTATGCTACCCTACTCTAGTTGCTGCAAATTAATGTTTCAGGTATATACAAATTTCCAGAAAAATAATTTAAGTAACAAATTTACCTGTCTTCATGTGTACAGCAAAAAACATGAAAGGAGAACAAAATATGCAACAAGAAAACTGCAACCAGCTCATTTTTACTGCTGCAAACCATCATGCCAAACCTTGTAATATATGGCATAACTGACAACAGTGATTCCATCCATATAGAAACTGGATCATAAAATTCATGTATGGTCTTACTTTGTTGTTTAAATTCAAAGGACTGCTTTTCCTCATAGTTGATTTCAAGAGATGGCTAATCATGAATGTCATTTCCAAGTTCTATAAACTCATATATTGACTACTCAACAGCTGAGACAGAATCAAGCATCGATTTTTTTTGGAATTTTTCTTTATCAGCTTCATGATGCTCCTGATCAGATCCAGGGCTGCTGCCATATGCGGTCTGCTCTTTATCATATGAGATCTTAAAAGAAATGACCTGGTCTTTATGAAAAATAGATACATTTGACATGATGTCAAACGTATATACAAACTTACTGTCAAAATAAAGGTCATCTAACACCTTTGAATCTTTATGAAAAGCATCTTCTTCAACCACAGACCTTTCAGCACAATCATACTTTTCATGTCCATTAATTTGATGAAACAAATTATATTCATGACAGCATTCTGGAAAAAGGGCATCATCTACAAATCTATCTTTACAGAACAAATTGAAAACATCATGAAAACCTTTCAAAGAGCTAATACTGGCGTCTGGGAGAGATTTGCACCAATCAAGGGATGCTCCCTTCAAGGAGTATAGGAAAAGTTTAATTCGAACATCCTCATGTATAATTTCAATCCGATGAATAAAGTCATGAAAATCCAGCAAATGTTTAGCTGGTACTTCCCACTCTTCTCCTCGAAATTTGGGAAGACTGTGATCCCATTCATCTCTACTAGGCACTAGATTAGGGAAACCAACAATCTTTGAAAAATCACAGAAAGCATACCTCTTTGCTAAGATCTGATTCATTTCACACCAGTGGAGTCGCCCACAGATTTCTGAACAATGGAGCTGCCACTGAATCTGTCCTTCATGGAGTCGCCAGATAGATGATTACAACCAAATAAATGCCCAGGATTTTTCTATCATCAAAGCTGGATCTATGTCGTTCTCCCAAGGAAGCTGAGCTTCAATCTCCTCTCCCCGGCAATGGCGCCAATTTGTTATCACTCCAGGAAACTCTCCTAGGTTGTATTTCAGAGATGCCTGGTAACTTAACTAATCTTGCAATAGTTCACTCGATTATGAATGAGGGGTTGGATCAAGAGAATTTCTAACTAACTGGACTATATATTCAAGACTATCTAGGGATATTTTGACAACACAAGGCTCTCAAGAGATGCAACTAGACAGGTTTGTGTATTAAATAGAACAGAAATTAATCACCTCACTAGATCACACATATAAAACAATAAGTATGATGGGTCTGGAAACTAGCATAACCACTTATGATCCTTTTGCTTAACAATTAGATGGTGAGATGACAGTCACCTATGGACTATATAAGCATAGACAGAGAATAGCATTCACTCCTAAGCGTGAACAGATAAGAAAGAAGATAAGAAAGAAGAGGTCTGATACATCAAATGAAAGAATCTTATAAGCCTGGATATATACGAAAAACAGTCTCTATTACAGTAGCAGCATAGTCAATCCAAAAACCAACCATTTCTTGCTCTCAATATCTAGGATTTATAGCCTTTACAAAATATTCCCCCAGATCCTAAGAAGTTGGATCGAAATCCTAAAGATAGAAGATCAAAACCATTTTTTAACAAACCAGGAAAAAACATTTTTTAACTTGGCCAAACTGCTGAAAAATGGGGCTCAGAGATGGATTCGATTCTCCCAATATGTGACACCTATAGGAAAAATGAGAGACAGTATTTTTCTCTGACGTGTTAGGAATAAAAACCTCCGAGCGTTTTGCAGAATGATTCTCCAGTCGCTCAAAATCATCATTTGAAAATGATGACTCTGCACAGTAAAACGCCATTAATTTGGCCAAATTGCTGAAAAATGGGGCTCAGAGATGGATTCAGCTCTCCAAATATGTGACACTTGTGTATAAACCGAAAGAGGTTATTGTATATTGATTCGTTGTGAGAAAAAACATCTCTCAGTTTCTTGAGATTCATTTTCCTTTACCCGGGATCTGTATTTCAAAAACATGTGTCAAACATGGAGATTCTAAGATCCAAAAATTGGGGCTCAGAGATGGATTCGATTCTCTCAATATGAAACACTTGTAGGAAAATGGGGAGAGGTTATTGTTTTCTGATATGTTAGGAACAAAAACCTCTGAGCGGTTTGCAAAACGATTCCCCAGTCACTCAGAATCATCATTTTAAAATGATGACTATGCACAGTAAAAATGCCATTTTTGCAGCAAATATCCTTGCCTCCATCTTGATAGTCTTCATGTTTTCGATAGCTACAACAACCTTTGACAAGCTTAAAAAACCTTCAAGGCTGATGAGTGAGGTTGAAACTACCACCTGGAGGATTGACATGCCATCTTTTGCCCAAAATAAATAAGAGGATTCCTCTTCTCACATTACTGGCACCTTTAAATCTGGAACAGAACCTTGATCATGATGCCTTTAATTATTATATAACATTATAAACCACCTTTGAGGTGTTTGGATCAGTGAAAATCAGGTCTATGCAAAAATGGTAACATTCTGTCCAGTTTTTAGCTTTCGGTAGCTAGGAAATCCAAAGTCCGAATCTGTAAGCTACCGAAAGCTCTGCTTTCAGTAGCTAATGAACAATTGCCTTGTCCGTCTAAGCTACCGAAAGCTCTGCTTCAAAATCTGCAAAACGGAATCATTATTTATAGATCGGGATATTCTTCTTATTATAGACTTGTGAGGATATGTTTATATACTATAGTACTACTCAGCATTCGTACTATGTATCTACTCTTAGTTTACATATCACTAGTGTAAGCTTTTGGAACACATGTATTCAAATAAGTGATCTGAAAGAGTTTAGTATCATCAGACTTCTGAAGTAGATCTACTAATCCAAGTCTGTCATTCATGCTCCTATTTCTTCAAGCCAAAAAATAGAGTATGAACTATATAAGACACGAAAAGTGTTGAAAATGCCTTTGCTTTCAGTCGCTGTGGACAATTTTGCTTTTGACTTGTAAGCTGCCAAAACAGTGTTGAGAATGCCTCTGCTTTCGATAGCTTCGAACAATTTTGCCTTTGAACTGTAAGCTGCCGGAAACTTACCTTTCGATGGCTAATGAACACCATCGTATTCGCCCAAGCCACCGAAAATGGTCCCATGAATCACGAAAATCGTCTCTGCTTTCGGCAGCTGTAGAAGTTTCGTTCTTGAACTGCGGGCTGCAAAAAGCATCCTCCTTTCGGTGGCTAATGAACACCATCGTATTCTCCCAAGCCACCAAAAATTGCCCCCTGACTCACGCTATATGTCTGCCCTTTCGGTAGTTGGAGAGTTTCGTCTTTCATCTAGTAAGCTGCCGAAAACAGGGCTTTCAGTAGCTAATGAACCATCGCTAGGTCCACTTGAGCTACCGAAACCAAAAAGTTCTTTTTGGAGGGGAGCAACTTCGAAATGTCATTTCAAGCTTCATTACCTACTTCAAACTTATCAAACTGAAACTCAAATGCATGTAAAAATGAAAAATTTAAAGACACCCTATCACCTAGATACCATGACTAGTTTATGTTTATTTGAAGAGATAACAAGGTTCATAGATCATCATGGTGATTTTATTGTGTAGGGTGGTGAACGGACCCGGTTTTATGTCCCTTTTCCAAGGGTCACAAGCTCATTCTTGTCTGATGCTTCTCGACGGTCTTACACTTCTGCAACTCTTCCTTGCTAGTGCATGTCGAGAAAAATCACATGTGACTAAGTTGTGTGTGGACATCTGGAAGAAGACGTCGCATTATGGTTTGTGAGCCGCACATAGCCCCTAGCATGAAGGGAAGAGGTTGCCATGAGAGCTCACAAGAGGCACACAACGAGGGAATTTCACAGTATTTGGCCACTATGAAAGACACTCTGTTCAATATCTAGAATGAAGCAAGGGAGTTCGAGGAGGGAGCCATAGCCAAGATTCAGGTTTCACTTATCGCGTCAAAATAGTTCTGGAGTAGTGTTGTGATATTGCGGATTTATTTGGTCTTCCGTCAGCTCTCCTTGTAGTCATCGGAGAGGATGGTATGGTGCACTGGGCACCAGGGATGGATATGACAAATCCAGAGCAAATGGAGGAAAACACTCTCCTAGAGGTAAAAGAAGAGGAAATGCCTGTGGGTGTGGAAGCCACTATGCAGGCTGATGGACACGCAGTGCCTAGTGCATCAAAGGACAATGATGCAGGGACATGTGGTGTAGCAACTGGTAAGGTAACAAGTGGTGGTGATTCGTTAGGAATCAAACATGAAGCTCCAAGCTCAAACACGGAAACCGATGAACCACCTCAGACTAAACCATGTAGGGACATCGATCCCTCTGAGTAGTTGCTTTCCTTCGGGTTCTCTTTTATGTTTTGGTTTAGCTGGAAAACAAGTTTTGCTCTGGTTATCTATTTCAGTTCAATTTTCAGTTTGGACAGTAGCCACCAGGCTTTCTTTTGGCATCTAAAATTATGTATGAAGTCTAGTAGAAATCTCAGGAAGGTTTCTGTTTTTTTTTTCCTTTATTCAAAAGACTTTCTACCTGGATTGTTTTGTCCTGGTGAGAGGCCCAGAAGGACTGTACTGATGTGTAATTATTTTTGTGATATAATATAAGTTTTAAGTTACAATTTTTTTTTTTATCCTTTTATATTATCTTAATAATATTTTTAATATTATTATTATTCTCTGAAATGACCTCTTCCTCAACTTTCAAAGAATTTAGCTAAAATCTTAACATCTTTATACTAACCTAACTTAACTTCAGTGGTAAGTTTGGTTTTGGTACTATGATAAAAAAATATTAAATTATAATAATAAAACCTTAACAAATGATTTCATCCTGAAATGCCAGGTTTGAAAACTCTTATTGAATATGACTAGCTTGAATATAATAAAATTCAGTTTTGTTATTATGTACTAATTATTAATAAAAGACTTTACTATATTCAGGTTTGAAAACTCTTATTGAATATGACTAGCTTGAATATAATAAAATTCAGTTTTGGTTATTATGTACTAATTATAAATAAAAGACTTTACTATATTTATGTGAAAAATAAAGATTGAATACAAAAATAAAAGGATTATATTCATAAGAAAATAGAAAAATTATCAAAGTTGCACAATAAATTGGAATATAGGTATTTGACGGTGTTATATTCAATTTTACAAAAAACAATCATATCATTAATTGATTTATAAAAAATCAAAAATAAATATTGACATTTTTTTAAAAACTTCAATTATAATTATATAAACAAATTATACTTTCTCAATATCCATAAAATACTCCTCCGTAAAGTACTTTCCATCATACCCGTGACCTCTCCAATTTTAAAGCAAAGATATCAAATTTAGCTCGTAACAATTTGATTTAACCTTTAAAACTTATACTTATGTAATTTTATCATAATTATATAATTAAACTTAAATCATTAATCTCAAATTTCCATTATTTCCGGAGAGCTTGTTTGTAATTATTTATGGATTTTTTTAACGTAAGTAATGTAAATAGTAAGCTTTTAGTTAAAAAAAAATATAACAATCCACCGTCAAAAAGAAATTGAGGACTTAGTTTGTCTTATTACAACGAGAGAGATAAACAAATAAATATTTAAAAACCACTCCTACCCATGCATCCATGCTTTAGTATAACGCATAACAATTAAAAGTATTTTATGCAAAGACGGTTCAGAATCTATGCTTCATCTATTTCTGGAGTGTTCATTTGTGAAGTGTTTATGGGATAAATGCTATCATTGTCTTGAAATTTCAGTTAAGTGGAAAGAAGAGTCGGTGGAATCCTGTCTGAAGGATTGGATTAAATTGTGCAAACCTCATACTTCTCTTTCTGTCTTTGTATGCTGGGCTGTTTGGCGGACAAGAAACAAAGTGACTTTTGAAGATGTTCCTCCTTGTTTGGAACATGTCTTCAACTTTCTATTAAGCCAGTATTTAAATTTTCAACATGATGTGACTATCCCTAATCAAAGAAACATTGGTTGCTTTCAACTTAGATATGATGATCCGATCCTGTTTTTTGATGGGGCAGCAAACTTGGGAAACTCTGGCGCTGGTGGGGTTATTTTTCTCAATGAAGAGCATTACTTTACTATTCGTCTCAGATGTGGAAAAGGGACAAATATGAAGGCAGAATTGATCGCCTTATGGTGTGTCATTCGAGTGGCTAAGTTCTTTGGCCTAGCAAAGGTTAAAATTTTTGGTGATTCCTGTGTCACCATCAAATGGGCACGGGAAGAATATGAGATGAATGTTATAAATTTAGTGGGGTGGTGCAATAGGATAAAGAATGACTTGAGTTCTTTTATGTCACATTCGCTTGTTCACATATATAGGGAATTTAATTCCCTTGCAGATCAGCTCTCCAAATCTGCACTGTTGGGTGTGGATGGTTATCTATTTTGGGAAGAATTTTGTGAGAGTCAGAGGATTGACTCAGGTAATCTATATTTCCTGGACTGAAATGATTGTAACTATTGCTAGATAGTTGATATTATGTAGTAAGAGTGATTTTGTTGTTTTGAAAATACCTGATCTTCATGATCATGGAACACTATTGGATATCAGTTTAGATTTGCTGATCATGTACTATTTGATTCAAATTTGAATATCAATAGTATGCTTTTTTTCGCGGGAAAAAAAACAATTAAAGTAAAAATTTATAAGCCGACTAATGACATTTTATTATACCTGCCGAAGGCAAGTATATAGCAATCAGTTTGGATTTTACTTTTAATTAATTTACAAATTTTCTTTCTAAATTTTTATATAGTTTCTTATTGTTTTAGAATTTTTAATTATTAAATTGATTTTAAAACAAATAAAAAATTATATTTTAAATTTTATAAATTATATAATTTTTATTTTTGATTGGCTATTCTTATTTATTTTTGTTTTTGATTGGCTAATAAGCTTAATTTGACTAATAAGCCCTGTTGAGATATGACTTTTCTAAAATTAAAAATAAAATTAAAAAATTCAAATGGGACACCTGTATAGTTTTTGGGTATATATAATAATTATGTCAGAACACTCTGTCTACGGACTCTCGGATTTACTATTGCTCTAGGGTGAAAACGTTGATACGGCTTTAATGTTGCTACTGTTGTACATTATATTTCTACAAGTAAAATTTTCACACTTTCTTCCTCGTTGGAACCATCCAACACAATTATTACGAATGTCATGCCATATTCTATATCGGTCTGTAATCACATGCTGCCATATGAATGTCGCTCTTCCCAAGCAGCCGTAACCATGTGCACGCCCGAGTTCCTTTCCCGCAGCCCGCTTGCCTTTATCTCTTTGATTTTTAAGATCTCGGGAATTTTTGGATCTGCATTCGCTGTCATGTTTATGTGGAGGGACCTTGTATTCAATATAATAAATAATAAATGTGGCCACGGGAATTTCTTTTGCATGTTTTCATGTTGGTAATTAAGTTTTCCTTAACATTCAATATTGTGATAACTCTAGGGTTATGTAATCACATTTAGGGTTATATGTAGTATTCTATATATAGTATTATATTTAGGAATTTTATATTCCATCTTTGTTTGGTGGCGTAGTTGGAATGTTTAGCAATGATTGCTTCATATAAAGTAGTTTCCAAATCACTTGTCCATTTAATGAGAGACATAGCCATCTATTTGATAAATGTGATATCTATCATATATTGTTATTTTCAATGCATAAAACCTATAAAAAAATTAAAGCATAAATTAAAAAACATTTATTACATAGGTTTTGATAAATGAAATCAACAAAGCTTCTCTTCATTTTGTATTTGTGAAAAATAAGTCTAATTAGTTAAGCTTCTCTTCATTCATGAAAAATAAATAACAAATTTTTAAACAAAATTTATATTTAAATGGTATCAAAATACACCATGGCATTTTTCTCGTGAAATTCCTAACCCAACCTTGAGTGCATTAACAAACTAATTCCACTCCACTTTTACTTTCATCGATTAACGCACTACCTACAGTTAATTAAGACTTCTTCCTACTTTAATATTATTGTAACAAAAACCATTCATTTTAATTCATAATTTTCAAAATGGCAGGTATAAGCAGCTTTGCTGCTATTTTTACTTGTTTTATTTTGATTTGATAAATTACGGAAAAAAGACGTTGAATAAATAAAATGTTCTTGTGAGAGGTTACTTGCGTTAAGAGGCGAGTGTTTAACAAATCCAGGGTCCACCGGATGCAATGGCAGACATTGCATGCCTTTAGTGTAATGGAGAAATGAGGAGGAATCATTGCGCGGCTTGTATAATGTGGGGTTTGAAGATCATAAACTCCATATTTGTCTTAGTTAGGGTTGTAATGATTTGGTATTTGTTGTGGATGTTGAAGAAGTGATAAGGTTCCCAACAAAAACTAATCTTATTGTATAGAGCTCTACTTTGTACCAGGTAAGTATCATGTTTTTCAAAGCATGAGGATCGCAATAGGATTAATTGGGTTGTGGAGTTATAGAAGGATGGATTTTGAGATGTATATGTTTAATTTATTGAATATATTTATATAATATAAAGGTTATGTTAATTGGTTTTTTAGCTCGAGTGGTTGTGAGATGGAGTGTTATTTTCCTCATCCAGGTTCTATTGTTATAAGTGACTTGTTGAGTTTATAATGAGTATATTGTTGTGCACTAAAGAATCTAGGGTTTACCTTGGATACCATCCTCAAAATGAGGGGATCTATTCCTAAATGAGGGAAAGCACTTGGGGACTCGGAAAAAAAAATCATTCTAAAAATTGAGGCAAATTAAAATAACCATTTCTCTCTAAAGTTGTATTTTTGTCAAATAATTTCACAAATTTTTTCACTTTCTTGTTAAATTTCATGATAACTTTTGATATAAGAAGTTGTTCCTACTCATTTTTAAATTGGGTCTCAAGCTAAAGACACCGATGAAATTTAGTTTGTTTAATTGGCGAAATGGCACAAAATCATGTTTTGAACTCGTAAAATCATTGAAGCAAGTCATCACCTACTTTAATGAAAGAAAGATCACATATTTTAGTTGAACTTATTTGGATTTATTAACAATTTTTTTTGGCATAATTCTATTGGAAGTAGTGAGCCATATTCATCTCCACATTTCTTTATTAAAGACTCCTTAATTGTCATGTCTTTTCCAAATATATAAGTAGAGGACCCACCTCCAAAGAGGTTTAATATTATGCTTTGCAAATAGTCTAAATGTGTTCCCTAAATGATGCATTAGTAACAACTACCATCATAATCTAAAGCAAACAACAAATCCGTAAGCCCCTGGAGGCCTCATCAATTCATTTGCATGTAATTGCATCGAGAGTAATGAGGTTCTTACGACCCAGTATGGGGGAGATGTTGTTACATTTGTCACGTAACGTAACGTAACGTTCCTATGTCAACTCATAACTTACCATTAAAAAACAATCATGTTGGCTCATAAAATAAAATAAAAATAAACTGATAGGGATCCAATTTCTTGAGGTGTACATTTTTCTTGATGTGTAAAAATTTAAGATAAAAAATTTACACCTTAAGAAATTGGATCCCTCTTGTTGCTTAATAGATCTGGGTTTAAGATGGATCTATCCTGGTTTATGAATCTCCAAGCATTAAAAAAACAAAAATATGTCACATAAACCAAAATACTATGTGAACACCATGCATTATGTCAACATAGTTTATGTTCAAGGAATCTGAATTCAATGACTTATCCATGTATGACATTGATGTAAAGGGATGAACTTACATGTTCTTATAGGAGATCGAAGATCCCTTCCGACTTCTATGGACCCAAAAACTAGAGGGGCTAAATTATGGACAAATGGGATAGGCATAGCCCCATTAGAACACTCTTTGTTTGGAAATAAGTGGCTAGAACTATATTATCACTTTGTTCTAATGTTATATTTTGCTTACCTTCTATATTGACGAGCTACACTAATGAGAGACCCATATGTGGACACATGGAAATGTTTATGTATTGTAAGATATAATTTTTATGGCTATATGCCCATGATGATGATAGATACACGAGTTCATTAAACATCCTGCAAATTAAAAGGTGGAAATCAATACACGAACACCAGCTCAAATCTATGTTGTGAAGGTATAATATATGGGAGGCATTGTTTAAATAAATGTATGTTTCTTATTTTTAACACCAATACATATATATTTGCGTATGAAATTTGTTTTATATATACATGGATATAAGTTATTGTTGAATTACCCTACATGGAAATGAGCTATGTAATAGAGAAATGATAGTAGTGACGAGGTGAAATGGATGTCGTAGACATCACGAAAATAATGTGTACCATAAGTTTTTCTCATGATTTCAAACACTTCTATGATCTCTGGATTTGTGTGGTTTTGACAGGATGCACTGCTTTCCCAAAATGGTTGTTTGATGACATGATTATAAGAACAATAATTGCACAATATGGCTTAGTAAGGGTGTCGACCCTAGCTATATCAGGTGGGGTGGAGGTATTTCCCACCGTGTATACTCCAAAACCTAGAGTTATGGGAGGGTTTTGTGGAGACACACTCCCTAATTTGTGTGATGATGGTTGTTAAATGCCTGTTGGGGAATCTTGGTCGATATAGTCGACACTTCCACTTATGGGTTCTATCTAGGGTTAGGTTAATATAGTTCATGCTTCAGCATATTACAACAAAGGAAATGATAGGATGTGGAAGATGGAAGTAGGTTAGGGAGGAAGGATGGTTCGAAGTAATTTAGAAGGCTTTTGTGAGTTAAGTTATTTAACAACTTGGTTACTTTTGTGTGCTAAAAGTCTTGCTTTACTCATGTGTGACGACATGAGCATATTGTGTCATTTGTATTGAATTATTGTAAACTAGTGTGAATGTTAGATGTTGAGATTTCTATTTGATATCCTGCATACTTGGATGAGAATAAGAGCATACAACAATTATGCATTAGAGGAGTGATTGTTTATAATTAGTACACATACAAGTATGTATATACTATTTATGTATACCTACATTGTGCATGTACACTAGTATAATTAATTGATTTATAAATTACTAAATGAATGCTTAATGACTGTAGGGAGTATATTGAATACATATAAATATCTAGTAGCATTAAATACACTTGAATTTCGTTAATTGTCGGTATGATGAATTAAATAAGTATGATGAAGTGCCATAAATTTTGGGGTGTCATAAGTATGGTGGGGTGCCATTAAATGCCCTTGAATATTCATATATTCAAATAAGAGATATATGGATATTGATAAAAATTATTGATATGAACATTACAATGATTGGCCCACTTAAATATAGCTTGGGCATCAATAATGGAGGGGACGCGTCATCTCAAAAATTATATTTAATATTAATTATTAATTATTAATAGTTATTATTAGTTGTTATTAATTATTGCGTTTGTTACATTGCCACCCCCTTTAAGGGAAGCTTTGTCCTCAAATATGATTTTACTGAAATCACTTTATTCTGGGTCTGCGTTGAAGCACTGACTTGAGATGTGTATTCTGGATTTGTTCCTTCTCTGGATTGTGAGCCTGGACCTTTATGTTGTAATCCTTTCTTCTTGAGTGGTGATTTTTTGAAACAATACATCTTGTAATTATTTTTTTTCCATATCATCTTTGGGATTCCATTTATGAGAAATTGTGGAACTTCATTACTAACACATTTGTGTTGTATCAATTCTTTCATGACAATTGCTTTTAAGGCTAAGGGTCTATGTTCATGCTCTTCTTTTCCAAAAGAGAATTCCATTATATTACTTCCACTTTTTGTACTGGTGGTGGATCCAACATTGGATGCCATACTAGTGGCGGTATTCGAGAAACCATCATCAGTTATTCCAATCTGTTTAAGTAGATGTTGACTACTTCCATGGATTGCAACTTCATTAATAGGATTAATATATTTATCAGAGAGAATTGGTTGAGAACATTATGCAAGCGCATTTTCAAAGTCTTTGTTCTCTTCAAACATTGTGTTATCATTTGTTTATCATAGTCCACAACAAGGGAAATTTGGGTTGTATTTGGCATGCCAATAGCTAATAATCTATAGCATCTGGGTTGTATCATTTTTTCTCAGTGCATTTATCTTTATCTCTTTATATTTTACTACATGGTCAATATGTGCTAACTTTAATTATCCATCACATTGCATTATGCTAAGAAGAATTATCGGATGTTGTGATCATAGTATATTATTCTGTACCAAATGATCATATGCTAAAGTAATTCACTTTAGAGGTGATCAATCTCTAAATGAGACTTAATAGAAACTGGTGATCACGGTTAATGATACATCACACAACATTAAATGCTTTTAACAAGTAAAGCATGACCTTTATATGGAAGGTCCACCTATATACGGGAGGTCCATCTCATGGATACCTTTATATGTAAGGTTCACATGAGAATCATGACTTGACACACAAGTCCGGAGCCTTGTCCAACAAGAATTTATAACATCATTACTTTGATCAATTACCTCTATACGAGAGTAATAACCTTTACACAGAAGGCAATCAGAGTGTTCACCTCTATACGGGAGGATCAATCTTGGTTGCACAATATTGGTTTGGAGAATGTCTCATGATGCTGTACATTTAACAATCCAAAAGTACAATGATAAGCTTATCCAAATACTTCCTAAATATTTCCTTCATTAAGCACATGAATGTTGCTGGTGCATTTTTTAACCTAAATGACACCACCACAAAATCATAATGACCATATTTGGTCCTGAAGGTTGTATTGCTCATGTATTCATCTTTTACCCTCACCTAATGGTAACCATATATCAAATATATCTTTGAGAATATATTTTCTCCCTTGAGATGATCAAATAAGTCATCAATTCTAGGAAGAGGATATTTATTCCTCACAATGACTTTGTTCAACTGGATGAATTTAATACACAACCTCAGAGTTCCATCCTTTTTCTTTACAAATAACACCGGTTCTCCCCAAGGAGACACACTTGGACGTATATACCCTTTCTTCAACAATTATTGCAATTGCATCTAGAGTTATTTTAAATTAGGTGTACTCATCTTGTATGGAATTTTAGAAATAGGGGCAGCTCCATGCATCAAATTAATAGATAAATCAATCTCTCTTTCTAGTGGCAATCCTGATATTTATTCAAACACATATGCAAAATCTTTCAATATTAGGAAATCCTTTAAATTTGGGATTTTACACTTTTTTGGTTCTTGCACATGAGCTGCATATAGCTGACATATTTTTATGAAGCACCTTTTTAATTGCAAAGATTAAATATATCTTATGGAAATAGTACTTGGAATTCCTTTCACTATCTTTTGTTGTCCTTCACTATCAAGACAAGTAAATGACTTGTTATGGAAATCCATGTGCATCTAACCAGTCCATACCAATAAATACATCATATGAACCAAGTGGTATTATGTTCAAATATGCAAAAGTACTTAGTCCCTTCAAATCTAATGGACAACCCTTTACTAATTCATTAATTTCCCTTTTTGTTCTAGTATCCAATTGAATCATCCATGTTTTGTCATGCTTACTTTTCTTTAATTGAAATCTATCAACTCAATTAGGAGCAATATAACTATGACTTTCTCCAAAATCAATGAGATTATAAATAGGTTGATTGATACTTTTACCTTCAACCTCAATCATGTTGGGTTGATTATATGCATGTATGTTTTCCAACCCTGCATATATCCCGTGAATGTTCATGCCTATATCCTCCACAGTACCTGCTTCCTGTAAATTGTGCACATTTCTCATTCTATCTCCTATTTGTGGGAAATATTTATCCATGCGTTTCCTTCACATCCCCAACATTTGATTGGCTTCCTAGTTCCTTTTCCAATGGATTCTATCATCCTGGTCCCATTATGAGATGGATTGATTTGTTGATATGAATTATGTTGATTCTTGAAGAGAGATGGTTTAAATCCTTTCTTCCTTTCATCTTGCTTATTCTTCATCTTATATCTCCAAGATTAGTGAAAAATAGTTTTTCCTTTATTTTGATCATACATGTGCTTGGCCTTCCGAATTGCTTCTTCAAGAGTCTTGGGTTCATCATACGGAATTTTATCCCTGTAAAATGAAGGTAAACTTATTAGAAACCTTTGTATTTTTACCTTATCCTCCTTCATAAACCCAACATTCTTAGTAGCTCTAGAAAATTCTTTTCATAATCATCCATGCTCATGTTTTCCAACTTGAGTTCAAATAACTCTCCATCTTCTTGTCATAATAATGTTTTGATAAGTACTTTTTCTGGAAGTACTTCTTGAATTACCTCCATGAGATACTCCTTTCATTGATATGCATAACTTGGACCAATTGGTCCCACCAAATAGAATCTTTTCCCTATAAGTTATAAATGGAAATCCTAGCTTCCATGTTAGAGGAGTAATTAAGCAGTTGAAGATACCTCCTCATTCCCAACAACCAAGATTCAACATCCTTTCCCTTCTTGTTTTCACCATCAAATGTAGGTGGCTTGGTCTTTCTAAGTTCTCCTTCTAGATCATCTTTCTCATGTATTCTTTTATGATATCTAACTGGAGACATTTTTGGTTTAGTTCTACAACTTTAAGATATACATGGCTTCCTTCTTGCATAGTGTGGTGAGTGGTGCTTCTTATGACTTCTAGAAGCACTTTTAGAGTGTTCAACTTTCTCATGTGATCTCCTCCTTGAGTCTCTCCTTCCTTCTTCCTCCTCAATTGAGGTTGATCCCATTTTCATTTTCCTCTATAGAATATTCAGACTCTACACCAGCTGTGTTTAACTCATTTTGTTGTTCTTGGGCCCTCAACAACCTCTCATTTCCTTCCCTATACTCTGCACCCCCATCCTCAAACTTCTCATGGTTTCCACAAATTCTTATGGATTTACATCTTCTCTATGCCCATTTGTTTTTGTCTTTGCATTTCCCACACTGATATCGTGACCCCTGGCATCTTCTCCATGGTTGTATGGAAGCTCCCCTTCATCCATTTCATTGTTCTATATTTCTCTGAAAACCTGTCCCGAGACTGTCTTTAGTTCAAAAACTGTATTTGCAATGTGCTCATGTTCTTACATTTGTTAGACAAAATTTAATTCTAAAATTGAATAAAATACACACACACACACATATATGCACATATATTCATATATTTTAAATTCTGAAAAACCATGTTGGACAGTTTTGTCAATTAAGACCTACATGCCAATTTATTCTCCAAGGATAATTTTAGGGGCGAAATTTAGCCCATGGGGTATTTTTCCATGTTTTTTCCAAAAAAAGATTCTCTAATTTGCATTTTTTGAATCCCCATTTCACCCAATTTTGATGGGGCAAACTTTTTCCACTCTAAAAATCGCCAAATTATTATATAAACTATATAAAATCCTTAGAAATTGAAATATTTTAAAAAAATTATCGGCAAATATTTTATAGTTGACATTTTAAGAATTGGTAAGATTCACCAAGGTTTATACACTTTTAAATAAGTATGGGTCCTTAAAATTATCCCCGTTCTTCTCATTTCCCAAAAGGATTTGTAAAATCTGTTTATGAAGTCATGATCTATTATGGTATTGGAGCTGCAATTTACAATTATTTGCAATCCATAATTCTTCCAAATTTTTATTGTTCCTATAGCCGCCCTCAAATTCAAAAAATCATTTTGTTGATTTAGAAAAAGAAAAATGGGGGTCAAGGGGGCTTTCCCCCTTGCGGCCTCCATCGTTGTAGGGCGGGTCGAGGGAAGCACTCTAGTTTTTCTTTTAAATTGATTTCACACAATGCGACGCATGAGTTACATTGTATTTTTTTTATTTTTGGCACCTAAAAATGAATGTCAAAATCACTGCTATTTTCCTGTCAATTCTTGTATAATTATGCTTTTGAAATGGTTTTCTGGTGACATTTCATGGGGATGACATGGGTGCTGATTTGTGTTAGAATGTCCCTCATGTCAACCTGTGGTGTAATCATGTCACACCCCCATCCTCCCAGTCACCATATCACCTTTTTCCTAGAATGGATTCGCGTGAGCGGCTTTCCCCTACCAAAAGTGGTAACACTCGTGAGGAAGGCAGTTTTACAAACATACTTTTTGGAGGCATTATCAATCATAAATCGACACGTGGATTGAGTGTTTTTTCCTCCAACATGTATGCATTCCCTTTTTAACGAGCAAGCATGTTGTGGGAACGTTATGCCCCACAACCATTTATCTTGGACAACAAATATTACCCATCGATCATACTTGGCCCCTTTTTCCTAGCCCTTGGTCCTTAGCCTTTGGTTCTTATCTCTAGGTCATGTGATCCAACAGGCTAGCTCTAGGTGATAAGATTTCAAAATCCATTGGACTAAATTTTAGGAAATCATCAATGTGGCTAGTCTACTTCATTCATCCTAGTGGCAAATCCACATCATCGTGGACCCACATGGCACCTCCACATCACACTTGTTACATGTGGATGGTCCACATAATACCAGTCCATGTTTCCAATGTGTCTAACATCAATTTGTTTTTTTAGGTTTATATAAATGCTTAATTTTTGAAATTTCTTCATATATACATATGGTTTATGCAGGTTCCAACTGGCATCCTTCCACCAATAGATGTCCACCTATAACTTACACCTAGCAAACATAAATTTAACACTTGGCTGATAGAGAATTATGATGGCCTCTTTCACATTGACAAAAAATTTCATGTCAACTACTAGAGATTGAAATATTTGGCATGGGTTCGAAACTTACCCGAATTTCTTAATGACATTTTGTCATACAGTTACCCTACAAATTGTAAATTTTTCCCAATTTACACAAAACCGACTCAAACCTTTAATTTTTTACTCTAGTTTCTCTCCACATTCGACCTAGACCATAATTCAATCATATATATGCTGATTATCACTCCAAATTTCAACAATTGAGGGATTATACATCGTTTTCCCAATATTGTTTCCATGTAACTTCCATCATATAGTTCATATGCAAGTTGTTATTCTTCCTGTACAATTCAAATTCGTCCCATGTAGTCCCAATGCTGCAAACCTGGGCTTTGATACCAATTTTTAATGCACTCGGCATCCTCAATCGTCCATGGATACCACAAGGAACTCAATTTCCATGTCTGGATTCAACATTCATATTCAGTTTCTTTTTTGTTCAATTTAATTCATTTCAATGGTAGAGAATAAAATGAAATGGTGGCCCAAATTAATTCATGAATGAATTATAATTTACAAGAAACACAAACATGCACACATATTCCATTCTAAGCAAATTATATGAATTTCAACATTTATACATAGTAAATTAAATAACATTGAAACACGAAGTTGAACCATGGAATTAATAGTCATATAGATGCTTGTATTTCAAATCAAGTTTCTCCAACTGGTTGCATGTGAAGGACATTCCTCCTAGCCATAGGCTATGTCAAGCCAAGTCTCACTTTGACAGGACACCCTTGAGCTGGGGCGATCAATCCATAAGGGAAAAGCTTTATCAATCCTAATTGCTAAGCTAAATCTCTCATGCAATCCCACTGGTACCTAAACCCCCTCCACAGTTGTCCCAATCCTCAATTATCCTTCCCCATCAACCTACACAATGCCAGGAACAAGCTCCCTTCTCTGAGTTAACAGCCCCTCAGCAAGCCTCCAATTCTCTTCAGGAACTCCGGCACATGATGGAAAGGAAGTCTTTGAATTGGAATTCTAGGGCACAAGCTACAGGCTAAGTTTCTTCCACACCAGTCTACTCAGGTTAATGGCATGCAGAATTCACGTTTAGTTGTGGAATCTTCATCCCTGTTACAGTATCCAACTATGGATTCTAAAGGTGATGTCTAAGGAGTGAAATTCGAAATGTTGGATAGAAATGAACATTTGAACCCCTCTCTAGCTTAAAAAATCCCTTTTATACTCATATTTCAGGCTTCCATGTGCCCCCTCCACATGAACCACTTTTTCCCTCTTAATCTTGGCATAGGATAATTAAGTAAAGCTTAATCAAAGAAGGGATCTTAGTCATGGTTTAATAAGGCTAGGGAGATACACTAAGGAACACTATCACTTCCCCACTTGTGGATTCATAATCCCCCATCTCTTCTTCATCCTTATTTCCATGCAACCATTAGATATCTCTATATTAATATCAAAAACATATTTACATAGTCTTGTCTTTTAACATTTTACATCAATATTTACAATTTTTATATTATGGAGTCAAACTGGGGTATTACAAGGCCTAGTTGGTACGAGATGACATTGATGGATGCCCAGGAGTAGGAAAAATATCCTAGGAGCACAATGAGGGAGGGTAGTCCTTTGAATAATTTTTCAAGCTTCCTGACACTAATGTGTAGAGAATAGGGTCTTGACTCAGTGAAACTATGCCATAGCACCTTCATTCATGGTATATTAAAGAATACCCCTAATTTCACTAAATATTGATAAATACCTACCAAAATACTTTTGGTTATCCCCCTCCCAATACATATTTCCAATTGAAAAAACCATATTTTCATGAGATATTCACTATTTTTACTAGATACCCCCTTTTATACCCCAAATACCTATAAACCCCCCATACCCTACTCCCCTCCCCCCCAATACCTACAATATATTGAACTTATTTTTCACAATTTAAAAAATCCCCTTTATGAATGAATGCGATAAGATATTGTTCAACAAGGTGAATACCTCATGGTGTAAAGTCAACAACTCTGTGACTCGAGTGATCAGGGAACAACTGACCAGCAGAGTTGGATGGTTTCCAATATGAAATATTTTGTGTGTGATAGTGTGCTAGGGTCAGAGGGAGAACCATTTCTAGGTGACTCTTCAAGAAGTCCCTTCCTTTCTAAGGGGGAGTGTTGATGATTGTAGCCTAGACATGTACTTCTGCATAGTCTAGGTGTCAGGCATGCATGTAATGCTGGCCTTTGACTAAATTTGTTTGATTGGAGTTTGAGGACACTTATATTGAAGTGACCCAGTTAAATAAACTTGAAAATTGTGTTATACTTTATTATTTGAATAAAAATTGGTGATAGACAAGAAAATGATGATAATGCTCGATTGACTGAGAAATATGAATTGGAGATTATGTTAAGAATAAATGAAAGAAATGATGCTTTTATTCCGTAGATGTGAATAAATGCTACTTGTTTAGTTAGCAATGAATAAATATGAATAATGCATGATGATATACTTTATATGGTGTAGTGCTACTAATGTTCACTTTGAGTGTGTGCATGTAATGTCCCCATTCAAATAAGTGCATAGTAAGGCAATCCCATCAATCCTACTAGTTTCCTAGGTTGGATGGGCACATGTGGGATGGTAATAAGGAAGATAATAAATGATATTTAGACATTAGAAGGGTTCAAGCATTTAATAAATATGATGAATAAATAAATTCAAGAGAAATTCTAGGTGGCAAGTGGTTTTGGAGACATATGGAGGTGGTGGGACCCACACTAGCTTGATTTTTTAATGACACATGGCAGCTCTCTCTTGCCAATTCGAATTCATGGGAAGGTGAACACTCTTGGGTGAGTTGGTAAGTCATAACACATGGCATTGAGCATCTTAGGTCAAAATGGGATGGAATAGTAACCTCCATGGGAGAGGAAGAGTCAAATTGGAGACTATTGGACACTTGGGCTAGATTCCCTAGTTTTATGACAACAATAATGAAGCATCTATGACATTTATGACAAAATTCAGACCTGAATTCTTACACCTGACCATTATGACATGTCAGCCCCAAAAATAGGCTCAAGAAAGGCACTCATGGAGTTGGAGGAATCTAAAGAGACTCAAATTCGAATTTGGGAGAAGATGGAAGGTTGGAACTAGGAGACAAGTGGCAAATGAGGAATATTTTCTAAATGGAAAATTATTGAATCTATTGAGAGGATTTCGACCCCTTGAAGGCTAATGTTGGTTATAAAATGTAGAAATCAAGTATGAGAATGGCTTTTGATGATTTGAGAAAAATTGCATTTGTGAAGAGAGAACTAGTGGATGACTAGTTTCTTGCCTTAGCCAATTTCGAGGGTGAAAGATTCCCATCCAAGTTGGTGTTTGGAGAGGCCACTCAAGTATTTCATGGTGCTTTAATGGAGTTTTATTTGTAGGTAGCAGATACAGGAAGTTTCATGGTTTGGTTTAGTGCAGCACTTTCTCTCCACCATTTCCAATTTTGAAGGCATATTCGGGCTCCTTGAGGGATTGCGCTTTGGGTGAGATCTTGCACTCATTGGGAGAGCTTCATATGATATTTTTCTGATTGTAATAGCTTCATATCCTCTGTTCTTCATATTCAGAAACTCTCAGGTCGAAATACCCATTGAATGTATGCAAAATTATTGATTAATGAGCAAACAATGTTCGTTTCCCCAATGCTTTGATGTATGACACTATAAGGTTGATTATTTCTAATGGATGGATGATTCTCTGATATATTTGTGATTAATATGCTGCCATGGATATATTCTACAAGTTTCATGTACTGTACTTGAGCATTTGAAGCATTTTTACTCAGTTTGTTTGTATTGAGAGGTGAAATAGTGCCATTTCCCCAAGGGTCGAATTGGGGGTTTTTGCTGTTGAATGTGAGAGAGTTAGAACAGTAGTAAAAATCAATTAATGGTGCATATGAGACCTTAATAACATACTTAACACATTACATACTTCTGTTCATAAATTCGTGGGAGTTTGGAGGCATTTGGAAGGCCATTTGCAGTGTTACCCCGGGGGGATTTGATGCACAAATTACTAGTCAAAATTACCTATATTGATCAGAATACAAATCAAGTTTGCAACAGTATTTGGAGGGCCATAAAACATCCTTGAACCTAATATTCAAGTCTAAATACCATTCATACACTCCTACAGAATATTTGGGAGAATTTGGGTTGATTTGGAGGTCAAAACAGTAAAACTAGTCAAAGGTCGAAATTGGGGAAAAAGTGGAAAAATTGGCATTTTAATAAAATTTTGAAAAAGGGTCATTACGGTGTAGTGGCAGGTAAAATGAATTACCGAATGACTCTCAAATGGAATAAAAGGGGGTCGTAAAGAATGGGTAACATACATAGAGGTACGACGATGGACTGTCAACTCTAAAATAGCATTCCACACACGAGTATGACATCCATATCAACTTTACTCGGGTAGCGTGTGTCATACAGGAGAGGCCACAATGATTTGGTCGCGTACGATGTGTTGAGGGAGGCGCAATAAGGAAGATCTTATTCCTCAATCGCCATTAGTCTCCATAGAAATGTAGTTGGATGATTATGGTAACGATTCCTAATCACTACATCGCACTCCCCACACGAGGACAAGGAAGATAAAGTTGTTGGAAGGACCTATAGACGTGGTACCTAGACAATGACAAGAAATGGAATTGCTTGCATACTTGCACTAAAACATTTAGACACATATTGAATTATGCATATGTTAAAGTTAAATGTGAGAATAATTAAATGAAAAAGTATTTAAATTTGAGCAAATATCAAGGGGGTATGTTTTATGGTAGACTTCATATGCACCCATTGATTTAGGAAGACATGCATTGAATAAATATCAAAAATAAATAAATAAATATTCATGAGTTTAACTCCACATGCACCCATTGATTTAGGGATCAGGATTTTAGACTAAAGAGACAACTAACAGTGAATTGAGGAACTTATGTGCACTATCATGTGAAAGTGACACATGGTTGCATGAGAATGAATATTAGAAAATTAATTAAATAATTAATTTTGCATGAGAATGAATATTAGAAAATTAATAAAATAATTAATTTTGCATGAGAATGAATATTAGAAAATTAATAAAATAATTAATTTTGCATGAGACGACACATGTCATCAAGGATCTTTCTATTTAAGAATGAATGAATGAATAGGAAAAGACCTCTTGCTCCCTAATGCTGGATGGATTCCGTAATGGAAATTTGAGTATAGTGTGATCTATGTGAGATTGGTTGAGAATTACTTGGGGGATTGGGAGATGTCTTCTGAGTTTTTGGGCATGTATGTTCTTTGCAACCCCATATCTACTCGGGGGACTAGGAGGAAGAAGAATACTCCCAGTGTGGTAGGGAGGTGAACCGAGGAGTCCTTTACTTTTTCTTTGAGGATTGTCGATCGCTTTAGAGCTATAGTGATTAGAACTTCTTCGTCAACTACTAGGACAACTGATTAGATAGGTTCATTGTTATGTATATTATTTTCATATTGTATTCATATTACATAACTGCTTAACTCTTGTTTTATTAATGCGAGAGGGCCTGCAATTATATCATATTCCATATTGGATCTATGCTATCATAGTAATAAAAATTTTGATAAATCTAGGCAAGGATTTGACCCTTAACATTTCCTCTTGTCTATGAATTGTTTCTAGCTAAAGTATGATTATTGCTTATTTTCTAATGAAAGAAAATCAAAAACTAGATTTGAAAGTGTGTTCATTAATTATTTTTTAATAAAGAAAATCAAAAATTATATCGAAAAGTCTGATTATTATTTATTTTTGAATAAAATAAAATCGGAAACTAGATTCAAAGGTCTGTTCATTAGTTATTTTTGAATGAAACAAATAAAAACCTATATCGAAAAGTCTGATTATTATTTATTTTCGAATGAAAGAAAATAAAAAACTAGATTCGAAAGTCTATTAATTAGTTATTTTTGAATGAAGTGAATCGAAACTTATATCAAAATGTTTGATTATTATTTATTTGGAATAAACGAAAATTGGAGACTAGATTTGGAAGTCGGGTTATTATTTATTTTTGAATGATGCAAACCGGAATTTAGATTTGAAAGTCTGTATATTTATTCTTAAATGAAACTAAATCGAAATTTAGATTAGGAAGTCTGTTTATTAGTTAGTTTGGATAAAAGCAAATCGAATACCTATATTTTTTTGAAAGTCTGCATAATTATCTATTTATTTCTAGGAATCCTCGAGCATGCTATGTAATGGGTTTATGATATGCATGGTAGTTATACTTGTGATATTCTACAGGTGTATATCACTCAGCTTGAACAAACCTCACAAATTCACTCATAGAATTGCAGAGAAGAAGAAGAAGAAGAAGAATTGGATCAATATTCACACATGAAACTCAAAGAATGTGGAAAACTGTTGTAAGTATGTTCATCAGTTGTAAGCTAGAAAAAATGCGAGAGTACAATAGAATGAATTCGACTACTGAAAGGTGATTCGAATTCTCCTCAAGGTGTGGCTTGGACAACATTGGAGGCATCACCCAATTAGTGGTAGTAGTCACAAATAGTCAAATGTCAGTCAATGTGAGTCTAACTAAGTCTAACTAAGTAATGTGAGCACAAATGTAGGGAAGGAGACTCCAAGGAGGGAACATAAGGACTTTCAGTAATCAAGTGGCACTCTGATACAGACAACTGGAAGCTACATGTAGTTAAACTGGGCAATAAATGCATGAACTGAGCAATCAATTCAAGAACTGACTGTTGGAATCCAAGAGTGAGTAGTAGGGCACATTTGTAATCCAGATGATGAAAACAAGGCGCACTAGGTAGGTAGGAAGGCTATTGATGGCTAAAAACAGGCTCTAGGGGGCTAAAAATAAGCTCTAGGTGTTGAGGAGACTACCATACTGATGATTGGATGCATGCAAAATGCAAAATGCATGCAATGCATGAAAATACAAATGATGATGGTGAGAATATTTCGATACCCCCCCGCAAGCCAAACTATGAGGAAGTAACTGAAAAAGTAGGGCCTTGGTAATTGAGACCAAATGTCACCTCATACAACAATCTAAATAAAAATGTGAGGAAAGAGGGAAAACCCAGTGGGAAGAAAGCCCCCCCCAAAATAGACCATAATATGCTAATGTAGCATGGCATCACTCACCCCAAGAGGAGGCAAGTGACCTTATTTATCGAGAAAGGATCGATTGGCAAGACATGGATCAATGTGAGAAGGATGAAACCTTCCATTCTGAAAATCAGATCTAGTTCTCCTTGGATCAAGTGGATCTCCAACAAGATCATTGGAAGATCTAATAGTTGTGGCTTCCCATCTCGGAAGAGGAGGATCATCAGTTGCTAGATATTCAGGTTCTTGTGGATCTGGATCTAACATTCACTCATCTTCACTATCAATTGATAGATCTTGAGGTTCTTGTGGATCTAGATCTAGCATCCTCTCTTCATCATTTTCAATTTCAGAATCTAAATCTAAACTTTCTTGAGATGAAGCTTCGCTCTCTTGCTCATCAAGTAGTGGTGGTGTGGTAGGCAAGCTAGTTAGCTCAACATGATGAGCATCATGTATATTCCATTCCTCAAATTGAACACTTCTTTAAAGGAATGTTTGCATAGTAGAAGGATCAAGAAGTTTGTAGGACTTTGCACTTAGTGCATAACCCACCAGTATACACTCTCTGCTTTGTGAATCTAGGGCTCTCCTTTTCTTTGTTGGAATCCTAGCCCAAGCTCTGGATCCAAATACTCTAATATGAGATACATCATGTTTGTAACCCATCCATGCTTCGTAAGGGGTCATCACTTTCAGACCTTTTTGGGGGACTCTATTCTGAAGGTAGGCATCATAGTTGATGGCCTCTGCCCAAAGACTAGGATGCAATTCTTTAGACTCTAGCATACAGGTTGCCATCTCCTTCAAGGTTCTATTCTTTCTCTCTGCAACACCATTTTGTTGTGGTGTGTATGGAACAGTGTGTTTCATCTCTATACCTTCATCTGCACAAAAGGTTTGGAAATCACCCTTCACATACTCTCCTCCATTATCAGTGTGGAGGGCCTTGATATTCCTATCAAAGAACCTCTCTACAGAAGCTTTGAAGAACTTGAAGTAACCAAAAACTTCATATTTCAATTTAAGAAAGTACACCCAACTGAATCTAGAATAGTCATCAATGAAATTTAAGATATACCTTGCTTTATTCAAGGACAGATTTGGAAGTGGCCCTGAAACATCATTGTGAATGAGCTCAAGAGGTTGAGAGGCTCCCCTCACCTTCCCTTTCTCAAACTTATGCTCTGGATGCTTTCCCATCAAGCAACCTTTACAAGTTCCTTTGGAAAACTTGATCTTGGGTATTCCTTCAACCATCTCATGATTGTGCACGTCTTGCAAGTACTTGTAATTGAGGTTCCCAAATCTTTCATGCCAAAGTC
The DNA here is from genome assembly GCA_027924585.1 of Larix kaempferi. Taxonomy (NCBI): domain Eukaryota; kingdom Viridiplantae; phylum Streptophyta; class Pinopsida; order Pinales; family Pinaceae; genus Larix; species Larix kaempferi. Next base: position 1,412,264 of record BSBM01001116.1, read on the forward strand.
TACTTTCTTCATTTGCATGTGTGAACAATGCATTTGACTTTGAGTAAGGTAGGAAGTGAGAAAACTCATAGAGTTTCGAATTGTGAACAACAATACATTTTGCTATGATGTGTCCAGTTGATATCTCTTGGATCTCGACCTCATTAGGAGTGAATATGACCTTCTTGGGTACTCCTGTATGAGTCATTTGATAGACAGAAAGTAGATTTGTTGCAAGAGTAGGAACATATAGTACATCACTGAAATACCCATGCTCAATGATGATCCTTCCAATCCCCTCAGAGGAGACCTCAGAATCATTTCCCATCAAGATTGAAGAGCCAACTGTGGATTCAAAATCAAAGAAGAGATTCTTGTGAGAAGACATGTGCCTTGATGCTCTAGAATCAATGACGAAGGAGGAATCATTGGAAGTACTAGCCATGAGAGCATGGCACCTCTCCTTGTCCTCATCTTTTGGATCAAATTTTATCCTAGCATTCACTGGTACTGGAAGGTTGTTCTTTTCCAGTAGTTGTTCCATCAAATCTATTGTTTTCTTCATACAAGCACTCTCAGGATGGAAGCCCCTGTTGCAATAGGGGCATTTGCTCTTCTCCTTTTGAGATTGCTTGCCTCTCTTAGAATTCGAAGCCCCTTCCAACTAAGAGGGAGCCTCTCTTAGATTATGATCATTCAAATTTCTATCTTTAAATTTTGTATTCCCTTTGGCATTTGCATTATTCTCTTATGTTGATTGAAGAGCTGAATCCATCCTTGGTTTGATCACTCCCACATGCACTAGTTTGTCTTGCTCTTTTGAGAGAGACTGTATGAAGGCTTCAAGAGTGGGAATATTCCAATTTGCAATGGATAGCTTCGTTGACTGGAAGGCGGAGACAAAAACTGAGTAATCAGCCCCCAATTTTGATAGAATGGAAAGGATAAGCTGCTTCTCTTCTTTCTCTATTCCATATGACTTCAACTATGAAATCAAATTTTTGAACTTGGTGAAGAACTCATTGATTGAGTTGAAACTATTGGGGATCATAAAGATAAGCTCATTTTCCAATTGGTGACCCTTCAAATCATATTTCTTCCCAAATAGTGATTCAATATTTTCCCAAACTTCTTTAGAAGTTTTGAGATCAATGACACGAAAATGTAGATCATCGGAAATACTGAGGAGTAGCAGTCCAACTGCTTCATCAAGTTTATCAAGATACTTTGATTTCTCAAATGCTCCAATGGGCTCAATTGCAGAACCATTCAACACTCTGGAAAGGCTTGTAGACTTCATGAAGATGTTCATATTTGTCTTCCATTCGAAATAGTTGACGGAGGTGAGTTTCAGATCCATAGTAGATGTTGAATTCGAATCTGCTGAAGATGGAGTAACCTTCAATAAAACAAGGAAATTTTGATGGATATTTGTTGCAGAATCTAAAGAACATTGCTTTCGGACAGTGAGAACATGTGATAGGATCCTTCACACCTGGCTAGACCTCACTGGATTGCTCCAATGAATTCAATGCAATGGCACTAGGATTTGTTGTGGAAATCCAGAAGCTTCTGGTGCTCTACTGAAAAATAGTTGTTCAATAAACTGCTGCAATTCGAATAGTTGTATCAAGCTCTGATACCATGTGATATTCTACAGGTGTATACCACTCAGCTTGAACAAACCTCACAAATTCACTCATAGAATTGCAGAGAAGAAGAAGAATTGAATCAATATTCACACACGAAACTCAAAGAATGTGGAAAATTGTTGTAATCATGTTCATCAGCTATAAGCTAGAAAAAATGTGAGAGTACAATAGAATGACTTCGATTAACCTAATGGTGATTTGAATTCCCCTCAAGGTGTGGCTTGGACAGCATTGGAGACATCACCCAATCAGTGGTAGTAGTCACAAATAGTCAAATGTCAGTCAATGTGAGTCTCAATGAGTCTAACCGTGTCATGTGAGAACAAATGTAGGGAAGGAGATTCCAAGGAGGGCGCATGAGGATTGTTATTAGTCAAGTGGCACTCTAATACAGACAACTGGAAGCTACAAGAAATTAAATTGGGCAATAAATGCATGAATTGAGCAATCAATGCAAGAAATGACTCTTGGAAGCCAGGAGTGTGTAGTAAGGCGCATTTGTAATCGAGATGATGAAAACAAGGTGCACTAGGTAGGTAGGAGGGATACTGATGGCTAAAAACTGGCTCCAGGGACTGAAAATAAGCTCTAGGTGCTGGAGAGACTACCATACTAATGATTGGATACATGCATAGATATAGAATGCATGAAATGGTGAAAATATTCCAACAATACTACAACTCTATGGAAATTGATCTCTGTAAAATCGACCATCCCATCACGTTAGCAACCGCATTCTTGTAGAGAGAGATCGTATTGTTCTTAGCCTATACGAACATTAAACATTAATGCTTATAACCTGTATTCGGGTCTGCACATTGTTGATTGTGCCTCCTTTTGCTTCGACTTTCATATGTCAACCATGTCACGTATACCTACGATGGTCTACCCTATAGACAAATTGTTTTCTAATCGACTGTATCATGAATATGATTACGCACCCATGTGACTATGCTAGGATTGCTGGTGATATGTATAAACGTGTTTGAGTCCTTGACAACTGTGACTCTATGAACTCCACCGGAATCAGCTACTCCTTTTCTTATAACCATCAGTTTGGGTTATAAACTCGTGATTATTTCTTTGTTGATTGATTGTTATGTATAAAATCTATTCTAGATTAGGTTGAATGTTTCCATACTTAGCAGCTCTTCAATCGCACTCCAATCCCATTCGAATGAAACCACCCCAGCTATAAATCCGATTAGTGGTTGTGCTGAGGTCAGGTGCATAACTGGTCGATTAGCACTCAGATAGATACCATGGGCGTATCTACAAACCTAGTAACTGCAGTGAAGGAATCCGATTAATTGCTAACTATTGAGATGTGATTTGAGCCAGTTGGATTGCCTTTGGTTTACCGGCATTCCACTTACCGAGTGAATTGATTAAGATCCTTACCACTGCTAGAAATGACTGGTAAAGTGGCGAGAATGTCGATTATGTTGCTCGCAATTTATATCAATCCAACCTTTCAATGAACATTGAACTATTCCTGCATCGACGTCCATCACTGGATCTTATATCTGCAATTTATGACTGTTGTCTATCTCGTGGTGACATACAATAAGACTCCAGCATTATGGCTGAACCGCCCACCGAACCCATTTTGGACTGATAGTTAAACACCTTGCATTGTTGCATTACTCAGCCACGTAACCTGTCTTACATATCGCCTTGTTCTTAACGATCGCATTGAAACACATTTGAAGGATGTGATTTAAAGTTTATATTTATATTGATTAATTTAGGTGTAAAGGTTCAATATTTATATTGACATTTTAATTGAAATGTAGTAGAAAATATGTAGTTCAATACTTATAGGTATATGTTGTCCATAAGCCTAATTTAGTGCTTATAATTATATTTTTAATCTATGTATAAAGTTCAGAGTTTATATTTATATTTAATTGGAATGCATTTGAAGGATATTGATCAATGTTTGTATTTAGATGTTATTTGAAATGCATAGTTAAATTTTTACATGTATATTTAATTAATATGTATTTAGAAAGATATGCATTAATGGTTTATATATATATATATAGTCATGGGTAGTTCTAATAGTTGGATTTAAGAGACAAAATGATGTTGGGATGTATAGTTTAATGACTAAATATATATAAATAAAAATGAATATGGAGCATACGATTAATATGCTTACTTAGATTGAAATAGTGAAGTATAATTTAGAACATAAAGTATGGTGATGATAATGACTTTGGTTTATATATTATTAAATATATCTATAGAGATTAAGAGTGGTTGAGTAAGTTGTAACTGTAATTATTTATGGATAACTGAACAAGTTGGAATTATGGTTTCCATTATATTTAAAATGGGATAAAAATATTCCAATCGATATGTTAAAAGAAATTCAAGGTTTTCAGGAAGTATTCCTTTAAAGTGAAATTGAAGATATTGAGTTACACGAACATAAATGAAGTTGTTATGTACTTACAAAAAAAGGACCTTCACATTGACTAGCGACAAACCCCTACAATGTAGGAGTCATCCATATTTCCTTTATAGGTACTTTCTTTGTTAAGAAAGTGACTATTGTATCACTTTCGTAAGTTTAAATTAGGAAAAACACATTAATTAACTTAATGTTGGCTAATGACTAAAATTGAACTTAATATTAAGTCATAACCCTTGATCTTAAGTGAGGCTTGAGATCTAATCTCAACCATCGATTACTTTGGAGATCTAGGGTTAGGGTTTTGTCATTGAGATGTTATAAAAAGAAGCCTAAGGAACGAAGGAGACACACAATAGTCAAACAGAGTGAGTGAAATCTCATTGATTTGTTGGAGAAGGACTTTCAACGAAGTGTGCAGGTGCAAGGGAAGAGTCAAAGGAAAGGTGCAAAGGAGCAGTAAGGTAGATAATAGCCAACCAACAAGATCAAAGGATTGATCTTGAGGTTTGTAAGGATTTTCTATTTACTGTTTTGTAATTCCTCACTGGGCCATTTTCCAAGGATGAGATCCTAATATTTTATCTTAACAAAATCACATTTTGTTGGTTTTTCCCCAGTTGTCATTTTCTAGGGTAAACAAGTTTCAAATGTGTGTGTGATTTCCTATTTATTTTTCATTGTGTAATTAGTTAAGAACTCGGTGTATTTGTGTTCATACTTTTGTTAATTATTGGAATCAAATATCAGACATGGGTTCAATAAATTAACACAGAGATCATTGTGAACAATTTCTAGTTGGTCCTATGCTCGTCATGTTTTCCTGGAATCAAAGGCTGCTTAATGATGCTTTCCAAGCATGCACCCTATACAAAATCCATCAAGTGGAACAATATTTGGGAGGACAATAATCATATTATTTTTTACCATCATCTTCAAACTTTGAAAGTTTAGATGTCCAAGTCATTCATGCCAAATTTGAATTTTGTTGTTAATATGAGCAATGGCTATAATCGACCCAATTGGTCATAAATCATTCCTCGGAGAGTCGCGAAACTTGTATAGTCCATCTTTGGGATATAAATAACCTGAAGCAAGATTTTCTCCCCAATTCCTAAGATACTTTACAATCTTTCTATATGAAGAGTGCAACCAAAATCAACTATCCACTTAGTTTGAGTGGTGTGGGAGTGTAATGCATGGGAAGTGCTTCCATAAAAGATGAATTTATCTTCAAGTTGGTGATCGAGGGACCAATTGATCTAGATTTATGTGAGAATTAAATTAAATAACATATATAGAACACATACACAGATATATTGCAAGGAACACAATGATACATTAAACACAAATTCTATTAAATGGCAGAAATAGAACAGACTGTAAAATAAATCAGCTAGAATGGTGACCAATAGATTATCTATGAGAAGAGATGTAATTACTATGCTCATTCATGACAAGTTGAATTCACAAAGATTTTGAAAAGGCCTGTTTATCATAAGCATGAGGGGAAAAACCCTAAACGTACAAAAACCTAACCCTTGGAGATGAACCGCATAAAGTCTGTGGCCCCAAGATGGTTAGTTGAACAGTCAACTTCCCAGGTCCTAAATTTTGCATACGATCTCAGTTTGGGGTGCTTGGTAAACCATTAAAAATATCTATCCGAGGAGTAAAATAGTGGATGGGATATAGATAAGAGTCTATGGCTATCATTTGGGCCACTACAAGCCAAAAAAAATCATTTAGGGCCTCAAAACGGCCCTGAAAGTTCAGGACCCGAAAAACTATAGAAAATATACTAGAAAAATGACAACATGGAAAAATGTTTTGAGCTATTGGAATAGGTGGGTGGCCACTGATATCCATATGGACCATTCCTCCCCCCTTAGGAAGCAATGGTCTCCATTGCATTGAGTTCCCACATCAAATGGGGAAAATTCTACTGAACTTGACTCCTGGTGAGCCACTTGCCTTGATGGAGTAACTACCTTGCTTTGAAAACCCAATATAGTTGGATATTCTATTGTCTGGTTCCATTAACCTTTGTGTCCATGATCCTATCATTGGTTTCATATTCCATGCATTCAGGGTCAATCTCTATAGGTCTCAATTCCTCTGCCACCTCTGATGTGTCCAACAATGGTGGAAAATATGGGCGAAGGAGCTCCACATTAAATACTAGGCGGTGACCAAGGAATGGATGAATGCTTAATTCAAAGGCATTCTCACTGACTAACTTGGTGATGGTGTACGACCCATATCAAAGTGGATGAAGCTTCTGATGGGGTCCGGTGAGGCTCTTTTTCTGCAAATGCAACCAAACCTTATAACCAAGCTGGAACTTGTGTGGAACTCAATGGTGGTCATGTTGCCGCTTGTACTTGGTATTGGATTTTTCCATAATTTCATGGACTTGTTGGAGAATGTGTTGGATTCATTCAACAAATTTGGTGCCTTGAGTCAGCTTCAGTCTTAACATGGGAAGATTCCTCCTGTGTGGATGCAATGGGAAGAGCTACATCAATTGGGTCCAATGGTTGGAACCCCATGCACACTTGAAAAGGGTTGTGGCAAGTAGAGATATGAAGGGCTATGTTATAGCTATGATTAAAATATGGAAGACTCTCATGCTATGTGCATGGATGTTTAGAATTGTACATTATCAAAATATTCATTATCATCTGATTGACTACCTATGTCTATCCATCGGTTTGGGGGTGGAAGGAAGTCAATTTGGTGAGCTTCGTATCCATCAATGACCTTAGGTGGACCAAAAGGTTTCTCCTAATCTAAATGATAGTCTATGGCAACCCGAAATGAACCCAAACACGCTCGAAGAAGAGCTTAGTAGTGGCTTCAGTGGATATGCTTTCTTACAAGCTATCAGAATGGTCATCTTAGAGAAGTGATCCATGACCACAAACACACAGTCATTACCATGCTTGGTTGAAGGTAGTCTTGACATGTAATCCATGGAGATGGATTCCTGCAGCTCATTGGGATTAGGAAGAGGGGTGTATAACCCCTTCTTCTTAATGGAAAGTTTCGTGATGGTGCAGGCAGTGCATGATCTAATGTATCTACTGACATCTTGTCAAATCTTGGGCCAATAAAAATAATTCTACAACACCGCCATTTTATTTTCAGTGCCAAATTTTCCTACCACCTGATTGTAATGGGATTCCCAAATTAGATTCGCACGCTCGCTTGAAGGAACACATAAATGGCCCAGGTTGCATAAAATTCCTTCTTGGAGATGAAAGTCTACCACTGGTGTTCCTGCACATAGTTCTTGATAGGTGGGAACAAATTCGGGATCAATGTCATATATTTGAGGCCACTTGGAGGTCTTGTGGCCACAAGCATTGAGCAATGTGGTCAATTTTTATACTGGATGTTGATTAAGGAAATCAATGACTTGATTGGTGCTTCCCTTCTTATATTTAATGTTCAGGTGGAATTGCTACAGGTATGTGGACTAATTTTGGTGATGGTCATTATGTAACTTTCCTTGTGTTTGCATGAATTGTAGGGGCTTTTGATCAGTTTGGATAACTGACTCTTTTCATAGGATGTAATGATTCCATTAGTGGTAGGCTTGGAAAATGGGGTACATTTCCTTGTCATAGGTGGGGTACTTGCAGAATGCATATGAAAGTGTATCATTGCAATATGCCATTGGATGTCCATGATGAGTGAGTGATGCGCCAACAACATAGTTCAAAGCATCTGTCTCAATTTCAAAGGGTTGTTGCAGATGTGGTAAGGTAAGGACAGGCGCTGAACATAAGCTTTGTTTCAGTTCCTTAAATGCTTGTTGTTGTGGCTTGGACCAAACAAAATTCTCCTTAGACCCACCTTTGGTCACATGGATAAGGGCACAAACAACATTAGATAATCCCAACACAAACTTGCAATAGAATTTGGCAAGGCCTAAGAAGCTAAGAAGCTATGCAAGAGTTGTTAGGGTCGGCTAGTCGTGAATGGCTTGGATTTTTTCTAAATCCACATGCACACCATGAGCATCCATGATGTATCCTAGATACTAAATCCTCTCCATGCCAAATGAGAACTTATTTATATTTTCTTATAACTTGTGTTGTCGCAGGGTGCAAAGGACCTAATGGATATGCTACAAATGTTATGTCCATGTTCTGCTATAGATAAGGATATCATCTAGATATACAAACACACAAGAATTAGTGAATGGTTGGATAATATCATCCATCATCCTCATGAAAGTTTCTAGAGAATTAGTCAATCAGAAAGGCATGACCAACCACTCGAAAAGGCCTTCTCGAGATTCTAAGGCATTCTTCTAGACATCGGTCTGCTCGATTGGAACCTGATGATAGCAAGACTTCAGATCAATATTACTGAAATATTTGGCACCCTTGAGCTGGTAAAGAAGTTCATTGATCCGAGAAATGGGATACTGATTCTAGACTGTGATTTTGTTTAGACCTTTGTAATCAATATAGAGTCGCCATGTCCCATATTTCTTCTGTACCAATACAATTGGACTCCAATAAGGTGAGGAGTTGGGTTGAATATTCCATTTCTGGATTAGTTATTGAATCTAATGTTTGAATTTTTCGTTTTCCATAAGGGAATGCCTGTATCCCATCCTGTTAGTTGAAGGCGCCCTGGGTATCATATCAATGTAAGGCTTGACCCGGAAATGTACTTGCACCTCGGGAGAAGTGGTGAAGATGTCTCTATATGCTTCCACAATCATGTACTCCACATGTTTCTGCGTGTAGAGGGATCTCATGTAGAGGTAGTCGAAGTTGAGGTGATCTTTCACTCACCCTCAGAACGAATCGTGAAGAGGAAAAATTTCCCGGTCTAGGAGATTACAGTCCTGCACTGCTTAGCAATAATAAGAGACACTACATTGGTGGGAATCATCTCTGGTATCCTGTGGAGGTTCTTTCCTGAAGTAACAATGACACTACGAGGCCTAGATTCATACATAGTATGACATTTCCACATATATGGTTTTCCTAAATGAACATCACAAAATTCAAGTGGGGAGACATCACACATTACCTCATCTTTGAAGGGATTGATGTCATAGGGTAGTCCACATTGTTAACTAACACGGAGGTCCTGTCCTTGGCTGAGCCACCGAATTTTGCAGGGTTGTGGGTCTAGTGTCATTGGAAACATCAACTGTTTGACTACCTCTGTAAAAATTAGGTTTTTTTGGATTCTACTATCAACAATGAAAAGTAGTGTAGTTCCATTGACCCACATATGTGAGTGGAAAAGGAATTCTCCTTCCTATAACTCCTCTAGATCGTTGAGCTGGACCTTTGCGGTAGCGATGGTAACATTGGTTTCTGTATCGATGATACACTTTCCCTTGTATGAGACTAGGATGTTGGGTTAGACATCAGAATCAAAACCAAGATCTAACTCTAAAGCATTGATCTCAACCACCAATTACTGCTTTGAGTGACATTCATCAGTGTTGTGCTAGGGGCTCTTATGAAATTCGTACCATTTCCCGGTGTCCTTCTTTGTCTTCCTTTTACCCTTCTTTGCTTGTGATTTGAACTGGTTTTCCTTACTCTATTATTTGTTATGCGGGCCAAGGTTTCCATTTCCTTGCTTTTGTGGCAGATTCATAGACCCAAAATCTCGCTTATTCTTCTACTTAAATTTTTGCTCAATTTTGACAGCATATTGATAAGCGACACCTAATGAAGAGATGTTTAGGAACTCCATATCTATTCAGATGTACCTATGCAGGCCACTGCAATATTTCAAAACCAAGTGCCGCTTGGAGTCCCTAATATCGATATTTGTGCACAAGGTACGGAAGCTACTTGTGTACTTTGCCACTATTTAGTCCTTCTCCTACCACAAAGTGGTCCATTTTGTGCATTGGTATTCATAGCTACCAATGGGATAGTATTTATTCTTGAGGGCTTCTATAAAAAATTCCTAGGTGGGTTCTCCCCCAAAAATTTCAGTCTCGTCTGTGGCATTTTTCTCACAACAATTGTCCCACCAATATTTCACATGGGGCACCACCTTAAGGAGTGCAAAGACAATCTTTTCCGTATTGGAGAAATTATGGATATAGAAATATCCCTCTAGAAAACTCAACCATTTATCTAGGGAATCAACAGCTATATGACCTTCAAATACAGGAATCTCGAATTTAACTTGTACCTTGAAGGGTGTGGCTCCTCCGAAGGGGCTGCTTCTTCTTGATGATCCCTCTGATGTTGTCGACATCTGTCGAAGTATTTGGGCGAAACAATCCATCATCTCATTCCCCTATCGCATGAGGGATTCCTCAAGAAACATCTTAATAGGATATCCTTCTCCATCATATCCTTTCTCCTCAGCCATGAGGGAAAGTTTGGGCCACCGAGGGTGGTCTTACTCAAGTTTAACTTGTTCAAGACCCAAGTGTTTATATTTCAACCTCGTCGAGGACATGCATGGAGAAATAATGAAAGAGAAGACCACTCTGATACCACTGATATGGATTTATGTGAGAACAAAATGAAAGATCGAGTATAGAAACACATACATAGATATATTGCAAGGAACACAATGACACAGTAAAATCAAATTATATTAAATGGCATAAATAGAACGAACTATAAAATAAAGCAACTAGAATGGTGGTGGCTTAACTTTGAGAATAGATGTGATTAATATGCTCATTCATGAAATTGAGTTGAATACAAAAAGAGGTCTAAAGGGCCTATTTATCATAAGCATGAGGGAAAGAACCCTAAACATCCAAAAATCTAACCCTAGGAGATGAACCTTCATAAAGTTTGTGGCCCCAAGGTAGTTAGTTGAACAGTCAACTTCCCAGGGTTATAAATTTTGTATACGATCTCAATTTGGGGCTCTTGCTAGACCATTGGAAATATCTAGAGGAGGAGTACAATAGTGGATCAAGCCCAGACAAGAGCCTACGTCTATCGTCTGGGCCTCTGCAATCCCAAAAAACATCGTTTAGGGCCTTAAAAAATCCTCGGAAGTTCAGGACCCGAAAAACCGTAGAAAAAATACTAGAAAAATGACAACATGACAAACTATTTTGAGCTAGTGGAATAGGCGGGTGGCCACCGATATCCATTTGGATCACCAATCGACACACCTTATTCAATATTCTTTACCTTTTCGTCCAACAAGTTTTCTTCACATGTCCCACCTTTCCACATTATTGACTTTTTTTCTTCTTTTGATTCTTCTTGGTCGACGTTGACTCATCATTCTTTCCTTTATTAGGTTGTTTGATACACTCCTATCATTTTTTCAATCAACCTTGTTCTTTATAATTTTTCTTGACCTTTCCTTTGAGCAAGTGAGCCTAGTGTCTACTACTGTTTTTGGACAATCTACCTAAGCGGACTTAAAGGTCATATCTCCCTCGTCCAAGTGGATCTAGAACAAATAAACACAGAATAGAATTGGTTTCTCTAGATCAATAGAAATGCAAATAGATAAATGGGTCTCTTACCTGGGATTCGCAAGTCCTCTTGCTCTTTGCTTGATCCAATGCTCCAGCACCTTCATATATACAGCTGCAAAGTCCTCTTGAACAAGTGGAAACAATAAAACAATAAAAGCATACATCACATATAATTAATCTAACCTAACAGTTAAGGAAGTAAGCTCTACACATCAAAAACGCGATAATATATATGGGAAGAGATTATATTAATTGTATAAAGGAGAGTACAAAAGAAGAGAACGTTACAACCTAAGCCTTAACGTCGCAACCTTCCTTCCAACAAGCCAAACCAAACTAGGCCTCCAAAGATGAAGTAAAGCTCTCAAGGATGAGTGAGAGTCACCTAAGATAATTTCACCAGCATGAGAGTACTATAGACTTTCCTCCCTTTGGAATGAGGAGGAGCTTCATATTTATAAGACCAAGTGGATAGAGTAGGTTGAACATTATGGGGAGAAGGCTAAGGGGTCATCCCTTGAGGTTAGGGAACTGAAGGCTAGCTCACCTAGAAGTTAGGGATGACCCTCCACCTCATCATGCTCCGAGAAGTCCCTAGAAGGTCTCATTTATCCATTTTAACCAACCCTGGCGCATGATGTATGAGGACAATTTGCGCCAGGAAGGGACAAGCACAGGCTGAATGAAGGCAACCTGAGCTACCGATGCAAGCTTCTAGATGACACTCTGCGTCGAGCCTATTCAAGCGCTTCTTGCTGGAAGACAAGCTGTGCTGACCTAACTAGAAAATGTGGATAAAGGATCAACAACTTGCTCTAAATGACTTTTGGTTAGGGAAAATTCAAGTATCAAGGCATTGAGTAGGCATAAGACTCATGATGACGATATTTAGGTGTAACGGAATGCCCCCCAAAGCATGAAGCTGGTAAACATAAAACATGTGATATGCTTTGAAAGATAGATGGCAATGACTTGTTGGTTGGAAGGTGCTGTTGCAGTATAATTGACACTATGATACAAGTCTCATGACCCACAACATGGTTTCTGACCTATACATTGCATATCCATGGTATTAAAGACTGACTGAACACAATCATGGCTACTAGACACAATTGTAGATCCATGATGAGATGATAACACAGCCATGACCAATACAAAGTGGATCCATGCAATATAACTCAAACAATATCCATCGCAACCTGGGTGAAATATGAGAACAACCCAGGGTCTTCAAGCCGAACCTGCAATGATACGAATATATCCATGTGATGACAATGTCTTACAGTCGAACATGGTAGAAACCACTTGATTACCGGTCATTGATGTATACCGTTAACAAGCGCAAGAGAAATCCCCATTGATGTCAATGATTCCCAAGGTATCGTAGTAAATACCATCGAGTGTGAATTAATGAGTTGAGGTCAAACACTCGACGAGATCTTTCAATCAAGAGCCAATGATGTAAACTCATGTCGAAAGAGAGGTAACCTGCCATTGAGGCATGCAGGTCCAAGGTACTTGATTGGTTTCTAGATTCAATCCTCGAAAGAGGTGTTGAAGTCAACAAGGATCAATCCGTCGAAGGAGGGCCATGATGAATCCCCCATCATTGACACGAAACACGACCATAGATGTTTGGATTGAATCGAACGGTAGAGTGGTGTGCAATACTGACGCAGGGTAGACCGACATGATGGAAGGTATACTGACTACAGATAATGAATAACGAATGTCTCTTGAACATGGGCATGGTATGACTTGGCAGTATTGAAATGACGAGAATGATACCAACCCAAAATGCAACTAATGACGGAAGCATTCTTTGGATGACCCAAGAGAGTGACAGGACTCATGAAATCAACAAGACTCGAAGAAAAATGGATTACTTAAGTACTTAATGCAAATGCAAACAAGTGTCATGTTCAAGAGTGACTAAGTACTACCATAATAACAATGAACACAATCTCATCCCTATTCCCCATCATGATTGATGAGTACCTCTTTTGTTTTTTAACGAGCTTGAGGAGGGTAACAGATGCTCGGTATATCTCATCCCATGGATGAGTCCAATCCCAAATGTTTTACAAACGTAGGATAGGAGGGGTTCATCCCATGACGGGCCCTTCAATGTTAAATTTTAACGAGTCCATAGCAGGTAAACTCGGCGTCATTTCATGTTTAGAGAGTCTGAAAAGAACTAGAGAAGACTCCAAAATTCCTTTTTCGTAAAGTTAGTCTCTTCACCCAAAAAAGGGTAAAACAACATGAGAGAGAACTCTTCCAGTCATGATTGGCTGGAGTACTCCTTTTTCATAAATAGTGCCTCCTGGTCCAAAAAAATGGGTAAAATATCACTAGAAAGACGATCATTCAAATACTTTTACAAGCGTGAATGTATCAAGTTCACTTGGTGATCTTTTCGTATTTCAAGAGCCTGAAAAGAGATTAAAGAAAGACTCCAAGGGGTTCATTTTTCGTGGAAGTTTAACGAGCCCAAAAAAGCGATAAAATATAACTCGGTAACGTATTCTCATTTTTTTACGAGCACGAGAAGGAACAAAGACTTATCTCGGTGTCATCATTAATTGGTTTTAATGAGCGGGATAACAACACAAAAAATGCTCGAAGATTGTTCACACCCGACAGTGAGAGCGAAAAGGCTACAAACACGAGCAATCATTGATGGCATCTTATTGTACCTCCAAATCTTCAAAAACTAGGTCAAAATAGTCGATTAGGTATTCAGACGTGCAAAACACTTCCAACTATAGGAAAAATAGCCCAATAAACAATAAATTAAAAAGGGAATATTTCGTTTTCAATATAAATAGGGAAAAATAGTGAAAAAGAATTACTATTTTCTTTTACCAATTTGGAGAGTGAAAGTGACCTTTGGAGAGCGATTTTCAACCGTTGATTGCAGGAGCCGTGATCAGCCATTTCCCATGCCATCAGTGTCAGGTAACTACAACCGAGCCATAATTGAACTGTTTCAATGCCCCGCGCCGACACTTTGTGAGTTTTCTCGCAAACTTGCGAGGAGTCCCTCACACCAGTTGAAGACCATTGGAGCCATACAATCTTCAACATACATCATCTGGGACTTTCTCTCCAGATGAGCAGATCTACTGCCGGCCACCCTCACGGTTGTTCATGGGACTCTGAATCATGCAATGACATGCTTAAACATGAAGAGTGCGGAGGTTTTGTCATCTTCATTGTACGTAGGCATAGCCTCGGCCCACTTAGTAAAATAGTCAATGAATACAATGACGTAACCATGCCCCCCTGCCGAGGTAGGCTTACAGTGTGTGAAATCTATGCCCCACTTCGCAAAGGAGCCGACGACAATAACTGGATGTAAAGGGGATGGATGTGAGCTCGTTTTGAATTGGAAAATATGGCATGGGGGACACTTCTTAATGGCCTTAATATAATCTTTGAAGATTGAAGGCTAGTATTATCCAACGCGTAGGATTTTCTGGGTTGTATCCATCCCCGAAAGATGACCACCACAGGCCTCAGACTGACACTCATTCAGTATGTGTTTAGCCTCCTCGTGTGTCAAACAACATCGAAGGATGGAGTCAACGCCATGATGATACAAGGTTTCACTGATGATCAAGTAGTACTTGGTGTGGTGGCGTATACGATGACGGTCATCACAAGATAGTTGAGGGTTGAACCGTTGGGTTTGAAGATATAATGTGATATCTCCATACCATGGGTCAGATGTGCTTATGAGAAAAAATGACTTGTCTAGAAGGGATTCGATGGGCTTAGTTCCCGAATCAACACGGGGAAGATCGCAAATCAGCTCCGCAAAAACTAAGGATTTCTTTGACTTGGATTTCTCGAAGAGGAGATCAAATTCCTGAAGTATCACAATCCAACATGAACATTTTCCCCTGAGCACCTAACGTGTAAGGACGTGGTACATGGGGTTCAATTCGACAATGACAATAGTGGTTCAAAGTAGGATGTAGTGACAGAAATTTTGGACAGCAATGACTGCCGTGAGAGCGAGTTTCTCGACATGTGAATAACGAGTTTCGGAGTCAATAAGACCCTTACATAGGTAGTATATCACATTTCCATGGGCATTATCATCTTCCTGGACCAAGACTATGGCGATCGTGGTGGCAGAAGTGGCAAGATAAAGGATATAATCCTTATAGTAATTGGGTGATTGGAGCACAGGGGCATGAATAATGGAAGACTTCAAATTGTCGAAGGATTGTTGGGATTGGTCGTCCCAAATGAAAGGGACGTCCTTCTTCAACAATCACATATATCCCTATGTCTTTTGAGCGAAATTACATACAAAACGTCGTAGGTAGGTTTCCTTCCTTTGTAAACTTTGTAGTTCCATGATATCAGTAGGAGGTGGAAGAGCGACAATGGATTCCACCTTCAATGGATTGATGCAGATCCCATACTTGGAGAAGATGAAACCTGGGAGGCAGTAATGTCCCTTTTTAATAATTTTATTAAAATGGCAAATTTTTCACTTTTTTTCCCTAGTTCGACCTTTGACTAGTTTTAATGTCTAGGTCTCCAATTTGCTCCAAATGCTCCCAAATATTTTGAGAAGGTATATGAATTATATTAGGACTTGATTATTATTTTCAAGGATGATATAGGACCAACAAAATACTTCTGAAAACCCCTTTAAGATTCTGGCCAAAGTAGGGAGTTTGACTAGCAAATTCTCTTTGACTAGTATTGGTCCCTTGGTCTCCAAATGACTCCAAATTCTCCCAAATTGCTATAGAAGGTACTTGGATGATATTAAGACATATTTATAATGTTTATGGATTATCTGTAGTGTTCATATGACTTCTTCAACTCCTCTTTCAAATATGGTCAAGATAGGGATTTTTACTAGTAAATTGTGGTTCAAATCCCCTAGGGGTAGATGATGAAAATGACTTTCCAAATGCACTCAATCCAACTCGAATTTCTGAATGGAAGTAGGGGAAATATAAAGGAAATAAAAATTAAATCATATTCATCATCATTCAACTTTTAATGTCTTCTATAACTCCCTTAAATCATATGCAAAAAGACTAGCTTCAACCTTGGGGAAAATGACATTAAATCTTGTTCAAATAGTATTAAATTGATCAAAATGACTCCAGATGCTTAAGTACTGAACACGAAAATTGTGCAGCTCATAAATTACATTCCATGAATCATAAATAAATCATATGAATGATCTTTCATTCGAATACATCAATACATCATTGCTACACATCAAGGTAGTGGGGAAATGGCACCATTCTTTCATTAAAAATCAGATTTATACATTTCCACTTAGAATTTCGACCTGAAACTTTATGAAGATGAAGAAAATAGTATTTAATTCATATTACAAAATAAATGGGGCATTAGAATCTCCACAAAGAGTACAATAGCTCACCAAAAATGCCCTCCCTTAAGGATCAAGATTATGCAATGAAAACTGGAAATGGTTGAAGGAGTGAGATGCGCTAGAAGAAACCATAAGCTTCCATGTAGCTTACACCTGCAAATCAACAATCCATTAAATCTCCATGAAATACTTGAATGTAATTTCCAAACACCAACTTGGATGGGAATCTTTCACCCTCGAAATTGGCTAAGGCAATAAACTAGTCATCCACTAGCTCCTCTCTCACAAATGCAATAGAATTCTAAAAATGATCAAAATATTCCTTCATTCTTTGTTCTTGACATTTATAAAGTTTACAAGCTCTCTATGGGTCGAATTCCTTCCAAGATATGCATTCCAACTCAAGTTGGGAAGAGATTCCAAAGGATGCCACTTGTACAACAATTCCTAATCTCGCACTTCCACCAAATCACATGTGGAAGCATCTTAGCTGCCCTAACTCCCTTGAGCACCCTCTTGGAGGCTACTTTTAGCCTTTAAATATCATATATGTTAGATTTCAGCCTTCAGGTATGATTTGTGTCATAGGTGTCATAGCATCTTCATCATTGTTGTCATAGAGCTAGGGAATCTAGTCCAAGTGTCTCACTAGCTCCAAAATGCCTCTTTCTCTTCCATGGGAGTTACTCTTCCACTCCAATTCGACCATAATTGATTCATGTCAAGTATATTGACCTTTCAACTCATCCCAAGACTCTTGGGCTTCTTATGGATTCGAAATGACAAGAGAACGATGGCATGTGGCATAGAAATCTAGCTTGTGTGGGTCCCACTTCCTCCATGTGTCTTCATGGTCAAATACCAATTTGATTTTCCCTTGTATATATTTATTTAGCTCCTTTATTAAGTATTTATGATATTCTAATTTCCACACATCATTTATTATCCTTCTTATTTCAAATTCCAATGCTTCCACCCACAACCTAGGAAACTAGTAATTTTCCTCCTTGGCAATTATTTGACCCTTAACATTAATTTGACAAACTCTCATGAATATAGCCAATGGGATTAGACCATTGTGAACCAATGAAAAATTTGGGACATGAAAGAGGCGTCCTGATTCGACACAGAAAATGCACTTGTGAGGATTCAGGCAGATGTTATACCGCCTCATCTGATGAATACAACCATCAGATGGTCGATGTGGAACTTGCGATGCTGTGAATGAGCAGGGAGATCATCAAGATAGGGATCCACAAAGTCCTTCACATCATGAAAAGCATACGACATGGCCCATTGGAATGTAGCACCAGCATTTTTTAGGCCAAAAGGGATTTTACGATAAGAAAACGTAACCCAGGGGCAGATGAAAGCAGTCTTGTGTTGGTGGGCCAGGTGGATCTCAATTTGATTATAATCGAAAAAGCCATCCATAAACAAAAAGATGACGCTCCTAGCGCAACAGTCCATGATCTGATTGATGAAGGGGGTATGTTAGTTGTGCTTAGGAGAAGCCTTGTTCAGGTCCCTATAATCGACACAAACCCTAATAGTACCCTGCTTCTTGGCCAAAGTGATGACATTAGAGACCCATTCTATTAAAGGAACAGGATAGATAAAGCATGCCTTCAAAATATTTTCAATCTTAGCTTTAATTGCCATAGTTTTTCGAGGATGCACTATTCATAACTTTTGTGGACAGGTTTAGCATTTGGATAGGTTTGGATCTCGTGTACAACAATGGCAAGATCGATCCCAGGAATTTCCTCATAGGTCCATGCGAAGACGTCGTGAAATTGTTTGAATAAGGCTGTGAATGTGGTAAGCTAATTGGGAGAGCAGTTCTGGCCGATTCGGATATGTTCCACGACGCCTGGTGTAACCGAGATGTCAATCGGAATGGTAGGCATGATGTTTTCCATGTTTCCTTCCGTAACCGTACCACAAGTGAGGATCGGTGACTGTGGGCAAGGATAGACATCTGGTGAAAAAATGGTTGTGATAGTGTTCTCCACATAATCTAATGAGGGTAGGAAAGATAATCGATGGTGAAGGTCTTGCCACGAAGGTTCATCCATGCTCATAATCTCCATAATGGACTCATCATAATAGAAATTCCGGAGCGGAGGATCGGGTGAGGATGACGTCCGCTATAGAGAATAAGACGTGGACGCCACAGCCAAGTGGTCCTCAGGGGATGACTGGATAGCCTCATAAGTAACTTCAGCTGGTGAGAGAGGCATAGTATCTCCAATCAATTGCATGGTGGCCTCATCAGGTACAATCCATTGATCTATAGAGTTGGAAGATGATGGAATCATGGAGGAGATCATGTTCACCGAGGTAATATGTTTAGGGGGTTCCGGGGTTGGAAAGATTCCCATAAGAGATGAATATTTTATGAGGCCGACCCCCACACTCTCGTATAACTGCGAAGATTGTCCTAATAGAGGGACATTGTCACTAGGGTGAGTAGCGGTGTCCGGTGTACAGAAGTCCAATTGGTTGATAGTGACAATTCATCCTTGATGGGGGAATTGCACAATGCAGAAGATGGATGACGCAACCGCAGTAATGGTGTAAAACCAGTTACAACCAAGCAAGAGATTATAATCCAAAGGGGCAGTGACCACTTCCATGTTAATGGTCACGGTCTTTCCCCCCAACTCTACTTCTAAGGCTTGTAAGAGCCCGTGAGGTTGGACGACCGTCGAATGATTTCAGGGTAGTATGGGAATGGTTTAACACAGGAGATTCAATGGCTCGCCAACAAGATAACAACATGACCGAGGTGGAAGCACCTTCGTCTAACACAGTACAATGGATTGTCTTCCCAGCAACCTTTGTGGCAATTTGGAAATCCAATTGGTGGCAAAGCCTCGGTTTAAAATACTCAAGTTTAAACATGATCGTATTTGAGGAATCCAGGTCTATTGCGCCTATTAACACTCGTTATGGTTTCCACGAGGGTAGGTGAAGGAGATCCCCCACCCAAACCCCCATGTTCATCCATTGGCCAGTTGCGTAAAGTGAAGAATCAGGAAACCCAAAAATGGCTAAGTGTCAAACAAATCCAAGCCAAATGACCGAGCCGCATTGAGAAAATGAGAGAATACAAGGCAATAAGAGCTTCTTCCACAACCAAAGAAGATTGGATGACGAAGATCAAGGAGCAGATCATATCAACGGTTAAAATGGCGTTCCTGATGAGTCCAAGTTACAAGTATCTGATAGCCTTTTTCCCACAATGAAGCACAAGAAAGGGTGAAGAAATACACTTGTTTTGTGGGAGAAATGATTTACCTTGATTATTTAATGAATTTGTTTTAAATATTATTCTTTTATGTTGAAAGCGTGTTCAATAAACTAATTATATGAAAAACGAGTATGATTGAGCAAGTGCAGGTACACTAAGGGACAAACATGCAAATCAAGTGAAGGACTGAAAGATCATACAAAGCTCAGCGCCTTTTTCCCTTATTTATAAAGAGAAATCCTATTCAACAGGATCTTCAATTAGACATATAGTTAGGTTAAGCATTAGAGGCATATATATATGGACCTCTCAAGTAGCGAGGGGGTCCTGCTGCCATTTTTGAGAACCATCGTTTTACGTTTTTATACTGCTGACACAATTTTTGTTACAAACCTTTATTAAACCATGCAGTTACTATTTTGAATAAAGAGATTGATTTTTCTTTCAATTCGGCATCTATAAGTTTTCCCCACTTCTGAGTACGGGTTGGAGAGGGTCCCTCCAACACGTAAGTCAGGATATTTTACTGTTCAATTATTTTTCATTATGTGCTTTGTATTGACTTAATCTATATTGCATGTGAAATTATTTTTGATGGTATTTAAATAGCACGATTTGATTTATGTAGCAAAGAGACCCTTCTGATTCTGTAGTTGGTTATAGCGCATTCTGTAGTTCGGTAACGTTGTTTTCGTAGTCCAGTAGCAGCATTCTACCAAGACATATTTCGACACTTATTTTCCTGTGTGCTTGCATTACTTATGAAATAGTGATCCAGATCTTGAAGCTCATGCACTTTTCCATTATTATAGTTTCTCGTGAAGATTGATTACTTTCAGTACTTTGGTTAATTGATGATTAATTCGTAGCATTGGATAATTGCATTCTGAACTTAGTTTTTGGCATTTGAATATGTTAGATCAGATTTCTCGTTTATGTATTCGATTTACAGTATTTACTTCTTAGATTAGAGATCCAACGTTCGGTATTTTAGAATAGATCTGCCAATTTTTCAGCATTCAAATTCATAGTATAGATTTACTGTTTTCCGCAAGTTAATTCTTAAGGTACATTTACTGTTTTCAGCATTTAAACTTCTTAACATAGATTTATTGTTTTCAGCATTTAAACTTCTTAGCATAGGTATTTCTCATCCATAGATTAGGCAATCCTTTCACAACTTATTCAATTTCTTTTTAGGCAACACTTTAAACATTGATACTAACACCCAACCACGACAAAGACTATCCTATAAGAGCACATATAGTGCCAACACCTCTGAAGTTTGTATGTCCCCCGGGTTGATAATTGAAGTAGGCTCCTGTTCTAGATGCCCTCATTAGGCATCCATTCTAAGAGCTCACCAGTTCCGCAGAGCCGTTTTCCCGTTCCCGCAATTCGCATTGCGGATTGCAGAAAAGCAATTTCCCAAAGAACTCAAAGATAAGTTTTTGCATTATGCAACCCGCGTTGCGGATTGCGAAGTGAAAATTTTTCAAATGGACAAAAAGGTAAATTTTTGCATTCTGCATTCCGCATTGCGGATCACGGATTGTAGAAAGGTAATTCTCTAGAAAAGCACGAGGCCGAAAGTCCAATCCCTGCATGCCACATGGCGAATTGCGGGTTGCGGAAAGGGTGTTGCGGAAATACTGTTGCGGAAATACTGTTGCAAAAAGACTATTGCGGAAGGGAAATTGCGGAAGGGCGATTGCGAATCGAGAAAGGTTTCACAGAGAAAATTGTAGTCACGAGGAATGGATATTTTTACAGGGAAATGGCACATCCGAGAGAAGCGAAGGGGCCTGTTTCTGTTACCTGTCTTGATCAAACCTGAACAACCAGATCCACTGGACGAGCAGGTGGATTCCATGGCCCAATGGTGCACTACCAGCACAAGTGATTCTTCTCCTCCGCGCATGGCAGAATCAAAGGCTGTTTATTCGGGCGGCTCTGATCGAACCACCTCATCATTACCAGTCCGATTTTTTTTGAATCAGTTAAGATATTTTTTTTTTGTAAGCCTATAAAGGCAAGGTCCAAAGTAGACCAAAGGGTTGGACGTTTTTCTTTCAGAGATAGTATTGCTCTACATTGTATTAAATTCGGCCTCTTAATTCAATGAGCAGACCCAATTTTGGAGCTTGAGATTCTTATGATGTGTGTTCTGATGTTTGTTATTTCGTGTGTATGTGTTCTTGCTTTGTATTTCCATTAATTGTTTACTTCTGCAGTACCTAAATATCAAGATTACATGGTTTGGGATTCATGCCCACATGCTCCAAATGCATATGACTAGGTATTCCACCCTTTTCCTCTTGAAGTTGTAGGTTAGAATTCATTCTTAAATGCTCTATCCTTGTGGCAGAACTTGTCTCCTTCCTCTACCTTCACCTACTGATTACTTCGATGTGAAATAACCGTGTCTACCTTTCCTCTTTCCCCTGTAATCGCGACCCAAACCTGCCATTGATGACAGTAACCCACCAAAGTTGACTCCATGCCCAACTGTCCTCTTGTTCTTAACTCCAACCAACCAAAAACCCCTTTTAATTCATTATTTGAAGGTCTAACCACCATGTTTGACCAATAACCCATCCCATTTTAAGCTACTTCCTGTTGCTGGAAGCCCCCAAAGGGAGATCCCTCCCTGTGGTTGGAAAGGCTAGTTTCCATCCACTAAATATTGGTTTGCAACAATTACCCCATGGTATTTCCTACCACAACGCATGAAAATATTGGGTGATAACATTATGGCGACTCTGCTGGGGACAATCTCTGGTTTTCACGGTATAAAATTAGACCTTTGAGGGTGAATAGAGAGTCTAATGTTCCAAGGTTGTATCATTCGCCCTGGAAACTCCAATTTACATTCTGGCGATTCCACTGGAGATCAAGCTTACTTCAAAATATTTGTATCAGATCATAACTGATTACTAAGGGTGAACAGTAGTCAGACGCTAAGAAGATCCTGCATTATTCTCATGGAGAGTCCATATTTCGAATCAGAGAACCCCTAGGAGAAATTCTGGCTCCCATAAAAATACCTACAATAAGTCATCTAGATCCCGAGCTACCAAAAGTTACTTCATACCCAGAGAAGGTCATCAAGAAAGAAAAGAGAAGCCAAGCAAGTATTTCTCTATTAGCTAGGTCCTTTTCTTTACCTAAGAAAGAGGCATGTGTTATAGAAAGCGTCCCTCCAAGTTTAAGGACTGAGTCTTCTCCATTCACACCCAAGTCTGAGGCTGATCTAAGGGAAGTCCTGTTTGACCAAAGAAAATTCCAGACCCATTTCCTGAGTGCTTAGTGGGAAAATTTACAAACCTGGGAGGAAATTAGTGGCCTGTATCCCTTCGCTAAAACTGATGGCCAAAGTACTCAAGTCTTGAGTATCACTCTCGCTGCTCCTAAAACCCCCTCTGCTCCCCAAAAAATCCTAAGAGCCATGGCTTCCAGATATGTTCCTTTGGCCCTCCCACCAAATCCCGATGACCTACCTATGGGCTATTCCCAATGCCTCATGAGATTTGATGGGGATGGAAGAGTCTCTGCACAGCAACATATAACCAGTTCAATGACTTTACAGACCTAGAAGAGGTAGATGAAGATGATGTTAAGATGAGGTTGTTTTCCCAAAGCTTAGCAAAGGAAGTGAAGAAATGGTTTAAGGTCCTTCCAAATAGAGGAATATCTACCTATGAAATATTTGAAGAAGCTTTCCTAGTCAGATGGCAGGATAAGAAAAACCTTATCCATATTCTCACTCAGTATGAACATACAAAGAAAACCAATGTGGAGACTGTCCAAGAATTCTCAGCCAGGTTCATGAGAATGTACAATTCCATCCCTGTGGACATAAAACCCCTTGTTGGGGCAGCCAAGCTTCATTTTTCCAACTGTTTTGACAATGACTTTTCTCTCATGCTGAGAGAAAGGAGATCTCCCACTCTGCCTGATATGTTGAAAGATGCACTATAAGTAGAAGCCAACTTGATGGCATCGGGAAAAATGAAACACTTAACTGAAGCTGAGAAAAACAGATGCAATGAAGCAATGCAGCCTTCCACGACCCAATCCATGGATGCCAAATTTGAGCAAATGATGAGAACTATGGAGAGACTGGTGGATAGGATCTCCCTTGATAGAAGGCCTCCTTACAGAGAAAACCCAGAGCCTCAAGCTCGAAATAAAAACCTTAGAAGACCCCCTGCCCCACAAGGAATACCTAGAGAGCCAAGAAACCTTGACAATCAACCAATTAGACCACCTTTTGCTGAGAACTTCATAGATGATGAAGAAGAAGATAGACATACTGAAGACCAAATCCATCTCTTTGATCAGATCCAAACCCAGTTCTATTTGACTAAATATGAACATGTCCGGTCTTCCCTGCAATCAGACGATGCCCCAGGTGAATCAAAATCTGACCAGTACCAAAGAGGGATCTACAACGCCATCTGTGAGTTTGAGAGGAAGCAAAATTTGAGGAGTAGAAAGCTAACAGTAGACCGAGGAAATTTTGTTGCTGATCCATCCTCTTCTCAACCCCCAAGAAAGGAAATCCCTAAGAGAAAAGACCAAAGGCTGCAATATCTAAGGAGACTCTTGGGAAAGGGAAAGAACCTCCGAAGAAGATTTTAGAAGGGAGAGGTGAAGGTGACACAAATATAGAAGAAAATATCCCTACTGCTTTCATTTTGGAGAATGAAATATCTAAGATTAAGATATCCATCCCCTTGAATGAATTGGTCAAAAACTCAGAGTATAAAGACCAAATCCTAAAGGTACTAAATGGTGGAGACGAAAACCAGCCTAATACTCTCAATCTGCAAGATGAAAATCCCACCCTTCTGTTTGGCCCCCATGTAGAAAATTCCTCCGAAATTGATGTCCCTCCTTTCTATATCAGTCTCAACATACATGACCATATCCTGCATAATGCCATGTTTGATTCAGGAGCCTCTCATAACCTCATGCCCAGTTCAGTGGTGGAGAATCTTGGGTTAGAAATAATCAGACCCTACAAAGATTTGTTCTCATTTGATTCCAAAATATTTCCATGTATAGGGATGATTAAAGACATGGTGGTCTCACTAAATCAGATACCTCAGAAGAATATGATCATGGATGTGGTAGTGGCTGACATTCCACCTAAGTTTGGAATGTTGTTTTCCAGGTCATGGACTGCAAAGTTGAAGGGAACCATGCAAATGGGCATGTCTTATGCCACCATCCCTGTCTTTGGAGAAAGTAGAAGACTGTACAGGGAGCATATGTTGTCATGTGGTGAGAGACAAGTACAGGACTAATAACCACCCCATATTTTCCATAGACACGGATGTAGGTTCCTCAATTATCTACTGTGATCCAGGTTCAGAAGGAGAAGATGCAAAATCTGCCAAGTTTCCTGAACCATATGGTGAATCCAATGATGGAAATGGGGTTGTGAACAAAGAAGGAGTTGGAGCAGGGATATGGATCATCCCTCCAAATGAGAGAATTACATGTGCCAGGTTTCACACTTTCAAACTAATGTTTGACTGTTCAAATAACATGGAGGAATATGAAGCTTTGCTATTAGGCTTGAATGTACTCAAAGGTCTGGAAGCTAAGAATATCAAGGTCTATGGAGATGCGGAGCTAATAATCCAACAGGTGAAAGGAAACTATGAGGCTAAGAATCCCAGGCTAAAAGATTATAGGAATGCTATGTGGGACATGTTTGACAATTTCTTCATAGAGCACGATATCTTTTTCATCCCCAGAGAGCAGAATATAGTGGCAGACACTCTAGCCAGTTCTACTAGCAGATTTCAGTTCTCTGCTTACCCTTCCAAAACTCAGATGATTAGTGTAAGCCATAGACCCTCTGTCCCAGACAATACTAAGCACTAGAAAATATTTGAAGATGATCAACAGATAAATAAGTTCCTGGAGATGACTGGGGAATTTTCCAATATCCAGATTGATCAAGAGGACTATGAAGGGGAAGAATGGGAACCTGACCCACCAGAGCTTGAAACCACTTTAGGAGGCAAAGATATTTTGCAACTAAAGAGCAATTACATACCCAAAGGGTTTGTCCCACTGGAAAGACTGTTTGATGAAAATGATGTAGCCAGAGATCACAAGGTGGATCCAAACCCAAAGGAAGTAGAAGACTGTAACATTGGGACCAATGAAGAACCCAATATTGTCAAGCTATCAAAGTATTTGGCCCCAGGTATAAAAAAGGACTATATGGATTTGATGAGAAATTTTTCTAATTTGTTCGCATGGTGCTATGAAGACCTAAAAGAATATGACACAGTTGTCATCCAGCATACCATACCAGTCAAGACAAGGGAGAATACATTCAGGAAAAAGCTGAGAAGGATGAATCCCATGCTGCTCCCACTGATAGAAAAAGAGGTAAAGAGGCTATATGAAGAAAAAACCATAGTCTCTTTGAGGTTTTCACACTGGGTGGACAACATAGTCCCAGTGAGGAAAAAGAATGGTGAAATCAAACTATGTATTGAATTTATAAATCTCAACAAGGTGTCCCTAAAGGACAATTACCCCTTGCCCAAAATGGACCACATTTTGCAGAAGGTGGTAGGGGCAGCAAGAATGTCCATGATGGATGGATTTTCAAGATACAATCAGATTAAGGTGTAGCCAGAGGATCAGAGCAAGACATCCTTCACCACACCTTGGGGAACCTTCATGTATGCTAAGATTCCCTTCGGTCTGTTGAATGCAGGGGCCACCTTCCAAGATCTATGGACATAGCTTTTGCAGGAGAGAAAGACAAATTTGCAGTTATTTACATGGATGACATCACAGTATATTCTAAATCTAATGCAGAACATTTGAAACATTTGCACCAAGTGTTCGCCAAGTGCAGAAAATTTGGAATTTCTTTGAACCCTAAAAAGTCTAATTTTGCCATGCAAGAAGGTAAGTTGTTGGGCCACATAATATCTAAAGATGGGATCAAAATTGACCCAGACATAATAGATGCAATATAGAAAATTGAGCTCCCCAAGAGTAAAAAGGAAATTCAATCTTTTCTAGGCAAAATGAATTTCATAAGGAGGTTTATTCCCAATTTTGAAGAGATCATGAGGTCCATAACCTGCATGCTTAAGAGGGATACTCAGGTCAAGTGGACTGTCGAGCATAGGAAAGCATTTGAGGATATAAAGAGAGAAATTGTTGAAGCACCTGTACTGATCATCCCAGACTTTGACAAGGAATTTCTTATGTTTTCTTTCGCCTGTAAACACTCCATAGCAAGTGTGCTTTTACAGAAAAATCAGGAAGGAGATGAGCAGCCCATAGCTTTCTTCAGTGGGGCTATCAGAGACGTTGATATAAAGTACAACATTATTGAAAATCAAGCCTATGCCATGATCAAAACGCTGAGGATTATAGGGTTTATGTCCTACATTCCCATGTTGTAGCCTATGTTCCCAATGGTGTTGTGAAAGATATATTGACACAACCTAATCCAGAGGGTAGAAGGGAAACGTGGATATCTACACTACTGGAATATGACCTGGAGAGATCAAACCTACAAAGCTCATTAAAGGGAAAGGCCTGGCCAAACTCATGGCTGAGTCAAATTGGGATTCAATGAGTATGAACCTGCTGTCACACATACAGGGAGAAATTTCCCAAGATCCACTACCTTAGGTATCAGACAAATTCATGTCCTCTCCTTGGTATTCTGATATTGTATATGTTTTGCGGGACATGCAAGCACCCCCTAAGATGCAAAAAAGAAAATCTCGATCCACCAAGATGAGGGCTGCGAAGTATTGCATATTGGGTAGTTGTCTTTATTGGAAAGACCTTGGGGGTGTCCTCTTGAATTACATTGTGGAAGATGAGGCCAAAGCAACATTGAAAGAGTTTCACAATGGAGTCTATGGAGGGCATCATTATTGGAAATCCATTGTTCACAAAATTCTCAGGGAAGAGTTCTATTGGCCTACTATGTTCAAGGATTCTTATAAGGAAATAGCTAGCTGCCATGAATGCCAAGTTTTTGAAGGAAAGAAGAAGCTCTTTTCATTTCCTCTAAAAAAAATATCAGTGGAAGCCCCTTTCCAGCAGTGGGGACTTGACTTCATTGGTGAAATTTTCCCCAACTCCTCTGGGTAGCACAGTTGGATACTGACTGCCACTTATTATTTCACCAAATGGATCGAAGCAATTCCTACCAGACAAGCCACATATACAGTCATCATCAATTTTATGGAGGAGAATATCATGTATAGGTTTGGGTGCCCTGTTAAGATAATCACTGATAATGCACAGGATTTCAAGTCCAAGAAGATGGTAAAATTCTGTGACAAGTTCCACATCAAATTGGGCCATTCTACAGATTACTATCCCCAGGGAAATGGATTGGCAGAATCCTCCAACAAAATTCTGGTGCGAATAATTAAGAAGCTGCTGCAAGAAAATAAAAGGGGTTGGCACACCAAGTTGGCCCTTTCCCTGTGGGATGATAGGATCACCTTTAAAAGGTCAATTGGAACTTCTCCTTTCAAATTAGTATATCTAACATAGGTAGTATTCCCTGATTCCCTCAGAGGGCCCGTAATGAGATTGCTATAGGAGAAAGAAGAAGAGCCAAAACTTGAGTTGAGGAGAGCTAATCAACTGGTGGAAGTGCAATAAATTAGAGAAGGGGTGTAGGCTGAAATCACGAAAGCTCGAGACCGAATCAAGAAAAAGTTTGACAAGAAGACCAAGGAGGGTGATTTCCAAGTGGGAGACCTGGTACTGAAATGGGATGCTAGAAGAGAAGACCAGGCCCAAAATTTTGATAAACTTTGGCAGGGGTACTATACAATCACTGCCTACCATGGGAATAACACTTTCTTCCTGCAGGACGAATATAATGGGCCAGTCGGCAAGGGAGCCATCAATGGATGGTTCTTGAAGCATTATTTCAAGTAAATATCAAGTCCGCCGACCCACTCCCATTGTACATTGCCATTTTTATTTTTAGTTAGTCGTGTTCCATTTTTTTGATATGAAGAAGGAGAAAAAAGGAGGAAGGGAATAAGGGTCACTAGTCTACATGTTCTTACTACCTCACGGGGAGGATAGAATCCCCAGTTGGAGCCGCTATTAACACTCGTTATCGTTCCACCAGGGAAGGTGAAGGAAATCCCCCACCCAAAGCCCCAAGGTCATCCATTGGCCGGTTGCATCAAGTGAAGAATCAGGAAACCCAAAAATGGCTAAGTGTCAAACAAATCCAAGCCAAATGACCGAGCTGCCGTGAGAAAATGAGCGAATACAAGGCAATAAGAGATTCTTTCACAACCAAAGAAGATTGGATGGCCAAGATCAAGGAGCGGATCAGATCAATGGTTAAAATGGCGTTCTGTAGATCCATTTTCCTATTCCCTCAATCCGCATTGCGGATTGCGGATTGCAGAAAAGCAATCTACCAAGGGGGGAGAAAAATATAGTTTCCGAATCCCGCATTACGAATTGCGGAAAAGAAATGTCCTAAACAACTCAAAGATAAGTTTCTGCATTCCGCAACCCGCGTTACGGATTGAGGAGCGACAATTTTTCAAATGGCCAAAAGGGTAAATTTTCGCATTCCGCATTGCGGATCACGGATTGCAAAAAGGTAATTCTCCAGAAAAGAGCGAGGATGAAAGTCCAATCCCTGCATGCCACGTGGCGAATTGCGTAAAGGCCATTGCGGAAACACTATTGCGAGAAGGCTGTTGCGGAAGGATGATTATGGATCGAGAAAGGTTTCACAGAGAAAATTTCAGTCACAAGGAATGGATATTTTTACAGGGAAATGGCATGTCCAAGAGTGGCGAAGGGGCCTGTTTCTGTTACCTATCTTCATCAAACCTGAATGACCGGATCCGATGGACGAGCATGTGGCTTCCATGGCCCAATGGTGCACTACCATCCAAAGTGATTCTTCTCCTCTATGCATGACAGAATCAGAGGTTGTTGATTCGGGCGGATCAACTCAAACGGCCTCATCATTACCAGTCCAAGTTTGTTTTGAATCAGTTAAGATATTTTGTTGTTTTCTAAGCCTATAAAGGCAAGGTCTGAAGTATACCAAAGGGTTGGACTTTTTTTTTTCAGAGAGATTACTGCTCTGAGTTGTATTAAAATCGGCCTCTTAATTCAATGAGCAGACCTGATTTTTGAGCTTGAGATTCCTTTGATGTGTGTTTTGATGTCTGTTATTTCATGTGTATGTGTTCTTTCTTTGTATTTCCATTAATGTTTTACTTCTACTATACCTGAATATCAAGTTTACATGGTCTGGGATTCATGCCCACATGCTCTAGATGCGTATGACTAGGTATTCCACCCTTTTCCTCTTGAATTTGTAGGTTAGAATTCATTCTTAACTTCTCTATCCTTGTGGCAGAACTTGTCTCCTTCCTCTACCTTCACCTGCTAATTAATTCGACGTGAAAGATCCATGTCCACCTTGCCTCATGCCCCTGCAATCACAGCTCAAACTTGCCATTAATGACAGTAACCCACCAAAGTTGACTCTATGCCCAACTGTCCTCCTGTTCTTAACTCCAACTAACCAAAAACTCCTTTTAATTCATTGTTTGAAGGTCTAGCCACCACTTTTTACCAATAACCCAACCCATTTTAAGCTTCATCCTGTTGCTGGAAGCCCCCAAAGGGAGATCCCTCCCTGTGGTTGGAAAGGCTAGTTTCCATCCACTAAAGATTGCTTTGCAACAGTTACCCCATGGTCTTTTCTGCCACAACCCAGGACAATCCTAGGTGATAACAGCACCGATGGAAGCGAGAAGAGTCTTACGTTGATTGGGACAGTTTTCCAATACTTCTAGCATTGACATGGCACAAGGGGCTTGTCCCAGGTCCTCTACAATGTTATAGTTTTGAGCTGCCCGAGCATTAGGATTGAAAACTTCTTTTCGAATCATGCTCTTGACACAATACTGAGTCAAATGAAGGTTTCTCAATGGTGAGAGAACCTTGTGGCGCGAAAATATCTGAGGTAGAGGCAAAAGCTTTTTCAATATTACTTCTAACGGGTTCCTTAGGAGGGACTGATTCGTATGATCGTGATCGTGTATTGAGGTTAACCATTTCACTACGCATCATGAGAACATGCGTAGTGGAGGATGTTTCTCCTTGAGAAGGAGAGGGTTGGGTGATCATTTGTTGGTTTTGGGTGGGGAAGGGATCATTGAGAATTGCGGGTGTTGATTTCCTTTTAAGAAAATTCTACACTTCGTCTTTGTGTGGGCACTCTTTGGAGAAATGGTCACCACCACACAGTAAACAAGGATACTTGACCTTCCATTTATGTTTTGTGTCTTCGGGAGGGTTCTTATGTTCCTGCTGTTTGGAAGAATTCTTGGGTTTACCTTTGGTTTTCTTCTTGCCACTGGATTTCCGAGGCAAAGCTAACTGAACAGAATTCACCTCCTCGGTGGGGGCAAGAATAGGTGACTTGGTGGTTCTCCTGCCATCTTATGGCAAGGGTGGGGAAGAACCATGGTGGTTCGAGGATCCACCAGTTTGAGTAGAAGGCTGGGAGTGGATGGAACCAATAATGTCGTCGGAATGAGGTCCCTGGGGCATTTTTGCGGGATCGTAGGTAGGACGGGGAGCGTCAGGAACAATATCATGCAAAGTTCCAGATTGGGCATAGATAAGGTCTAAGTAGTGGGAAAGAGCGATAGCCTGTTCTTCGGTGACAGCCCCACCCATAGCTGCATCTCTAGCTACGGTGGGTAAAAGAGACTTCGTGAACCAACCAGCTAATAATTGGTCTGGAATGGGGGCCTTAATGATAAGTCGTCTCCTCCACCACTCATGGATGTGATCAGAAATATGAGTTGCGGTGGTCTGGCGGAGAGAAGTCAGTAAGTCCGTACCAGTTTCATAGCGGATGGGTAACTGGAAATGAGTTAGGAATGACATAGCTAAAGAACAAAAATCAAGAAACGAGTGCTGTGGTAGTTCAATGTACCACTTGGCTGCTGGACCAGTGAGGGTCCTTTGAAGTAACCTCAGACGAATCAAATCATCCATCAAGGAATTGGATGAGAACCATAAATGGTATGTCATCACATGGTTTTTGAGGTCTTCATCGGGCTTGCCATCAAACTTTGGAATATCTGATGGTAACTTAACCGGAATGGGTGGCCAATTAAAACCATGAAGGATGGGATCATTAGTTAACCGAGATAGGTATGACAGGTCGAAAGTAGCCAGAAATGTCAGTTGTTGATTTGGCTGCGGATACTGGTAGTATTGTTATGGAATTTGTGGACCAGTGGGACCTTGAATTGACTGATTGTAAGGTGATCCCATAGAGAATTTCCCATAAGGGGGCGTGCCACCTGGGTTGGGTGGTGGACCTAATGGTGGTCTGCCGCCATAATAGGGTGGTTCACCGCCGGAAGGGGGGAATCCTCCACTACCAAAATAAGGTGGCCCTATGCCTCCACCGCCGAAATATGGTGGCTCTCCGCCTCCACCGCTGGAATAGGGTGGTCCTCCGCTAGAAGGTGGGGGTCTGCTGTTGTCGAAAAGAGGTGGGCCTCCACCTCCTCCACCGGAGTAGGGTGGGCTGCCACCGTCGGAATGAGGTGGGCCTCCTACAGAAGGTGGAGGTCCGCCCCCTCCGAAATGAGGTGGGGGCCTGCCGCCTCCGGAAGGAGGTGGACCAAATAGTGGTGGGGGTGGTGGGACTTGAGGATAATTTGGTGGGGGTCCAATTGGCATAACATTGTGATGTCCCCATGGAGTGGTTGAGTTTCCGGGATAAGATATCCCGGGAATGATGTTCCCAGGATGGTATTGTCTCGACTGAGGTTGGAAATTACCTAGATATGTATAGCTCCATAGGGATTGAGTTAGGTTGGATGTTCCCCCACCATGAGGTAAGCCCATGGTAGGTGCCGCGACTGGTAAGGAGCTGCCAACTAAATGACCAGTTGGAATCCCTCCACTCATATTATGGTTAGAGAACAGGGGTTTCCCCCCAATAATGATGTTTTGACCAATTGTTGATGGTTGACTCACAATAGGTTGGTGGTTACTAACTAGCGGGCGAACATTACTTGTGATGAAGTTAAGAGGTAAAGAGTATCCTCCCCTCGAATTTTGGGGTGGGGGAGGAGGGGGGTAGCGTTCCAGTAGTAGTATGAGGGGTGTTGGACAATTTTCCTTCAATGTTTTGAGTTGTCTGGGGTATGGAACCGATCCCCTGATTAAGAGGTGTACTCGCAGGGAATGAGGGTTGACCAGGTTCATAAGTGGTCATGTTATGTATAGGTGTTTTTGGTAAAGTGAAAGATAAAGAACAAATTGTGGTATGTTGGGACAATTGTCCTTAAATAGTATCCTCCCCTCGAATTTTGGGGTGGGGGAGGAGGGGGTAGCATTCCAGTAGTACTATGAGGGGTGTTGGACAATTGTCCTTCAATGTTTTGAGGTAAAGAGGTAAAGAGCATCCTCCCCTCGAATTTTGGGGTGGGGGAGGAGGGGGTAGAATTCCAATAGTAGTATGAGGGGTGTTGGACAATTGTCCTTCAATGTTTTGAGTCGTCTGGGGTATGGAACTGGTCTCCTGATTAAGAGGTGTAGTCGCAGGAAATGAGGGTTGACCAAGTTCATAAGTGGTCATGTTATGTATAGGTGTTTCTGGTAAAGTGAAAGATAAAGAACGAATTGGGGTATGTTGGGATATCGTCACTTATAAATTTTGACTCCCTCATGAGAGACTTTGTCATCTGAGTTCTTCGCCGACCTCCCGTAGCTGGTCGAGGTGTTCCCTGAAGGGTGCAAAAAATCATCATTAGGAATCCAATGAGGGGGTGTTCTTCCTGTAGACGGAATTATGGCAAATTGAGCCAAATGTTTCCCTATAGTGGTTTCCCAAAAGGATGCAGATGGACCAAAGGTTGTGGACATAGGGTCATCCCGGGGTTGATTGAACCATTCTACAGCCCCAGGTTCTCCTTCTAATGAATGGTAGAAAGACGTGTCTCATGAAGTAGACAATTCCATGGTCACAGACCTTGGAGGATCAGTGATTAGGACTCAAAGGAAGTGAAAAATTCACTCCCGACTCCATGTTGGATTTTTCCTCTTCAAGTGACATGACTACAGCTGGTGGATCCATGTTTGCCCTCGAAATCACCTCCTGATTAAGGGGATATTCGGGTGGCAAGTTTAAAAGTCAGCGGGACCTTATCAAAGGTTGTTCATCCAGAATGGCTGAAGCAGAATCTCTCCTAAGTGTCTTCTATACAAAAAGAAAAGCAATCCAAAATCTACTCAAACTAAGGCCACAAGCAAACTTATGTGACAGGTGTGGATTCAAAAGTCTAGAACCTCACAAGATTGTCAAGGATTTGCAACTCGTGATATACCCCAGGGTCCAACAGTTATACTTGGCCTAATTTTTCATAGCACTAACCAAGGAGGATTAGGACTGTACCCCTCACTGTATAACCCGAATACCTAGAAGCACATTCGTAGTAGCTCCCCGAGTGTTGTTCTTGGTGTATTGCTCTGTCAATATGGCCAAATGGTTAGCTCGTTTGATTTCAGGAATCCTAGGAGATTCTCTCGATATACAAAAGGTATGTGGGAGCACAAATCCGTAGTGGTGTTGTCTAATGCACAACTTTACGATAAGAGCCTTCTGATAAATTACCGAGTACGTGAAGTGCCTTTCGATATACCCAAGGGTACGTGAAATAACCTTCGATATACCGGTTGGTATGTGGAATAACTGCAGGTCCCCGGGATGCAGTGTAGGAAAATAATGACAGCTGCCACGTTTTACGATGTTGTAACACGTCACTAACTTATCACACAAGTTACTAGTAGATTTTAACCTAACGCTACCGATTAATTTTATCTTATGCAATTAGGTGAATGCATGAGGTGCAGACAAGAATTTAAAAAATAATGCAACCCTAGCTACATGAAGGTGCACATTTCCTTTTCTTTTGATGAAGTCTATATAAGGTAAGGAGAAATTTCTTTTTCCAATGATCTCAACAAGACAACAAATATCAAAAGTTCAAAATCTACTAAAGATGATTAAAGCACTCTTTTTCGTTTTTTCCAACAAAACACAAAAAATCATAACACCAAATCAAACAAAAATTCTTTATATCTTTTCAAACTAGAATGAATCTAAGTAATGAAGAAAAGGAGGATTTCTGCTTAGAATGCACTAACTCTTCAATTTCCACAATGATGAACTAAAAAGCACAAAAAGACCAAAAGTGCATGGGACGTTTCAAATTTGAAATACTTTGCAAGAGTTTGAATTCACTTGATCTTTTCAAAGAGATGAAAGACTCATAACTAAGAAAAATATAATTAGCCGATTTCCTTTCCAAGCTTCTCAAAGATATAAACAATGAATTCCAAAGAACGAAACAATTCCACGACAAATTCCAAATGATCTTGAAAATTGATCAAATGAAGCACTTTCAATTTTCTAATGCATATATCAAAACAAGATCTAATAATAATGAAACTTTTCAGATGTAATAGCAGAAAACAAGAGACTGATTGCAACACTCTAATGACTCATCAATTCTCAAAGAAAAAAGACAAGAACCCAAATGAATTCAAAGATACTCAAATCACTCAAAATCGAACAAATGCAACCAAAATAATATGGCTAAGTGCAGGAAAGGTTTGGAATCACGTCTAGCACACTGAATAGATCTGGTAAGGTGATAATGGAATGCAATATCAAGCAGATAACTGTGGGGGATTGAAATTTCTCGCCACCACCGAAACTCTCACTTGACCAAATGGAACCCGAAAATCAACACAAACAAACACAAACACAAACAATGTTGAGTAAACAAATCTCTCACTGCAAGATACAACATAGAGAGGCCTGTTGGTTAGGTCAAAATCAAATTTTGGAGAGGAAATGTACGAAGCACCAAGCTTGAAAGGCCGACACACTCTATAGTTATGCTCAGAGCGCTAGGTGCACACTGTGTACAAGGCTACAGGGTTGGCGGCACAGGCTGTATGAAATTCAAATGCGTTGGTGGCACAATATGCTCAAAATAAGTAAGCACCTAAGAGGATGCAACACACTGGATGTACTACCCAGGTGCATCGGGAAAATGACCAATGGAAAAAAATAGAGATCTCCAAACAATGAAACAACAAATGGCCTGATACTGATCCAAATAGAATCAAGGAAATTTAACAGACTCTTCAACACAAAAATATGATGATGGGAGGGTTCAGGAGGCAAAGAAATGGCTCACAAAGAAATCAATGAAGAACACATTCAAACTAAAAGCAAAACTAAAGACTCCCCAATATGGTCACCATATTTGTTTTTGGACAATCTACCTAAGAGGACTTAAAGGCCAGATCTCCCTAGTCCAAGTGGATCTAAAACAAATAAACACATAATATAATCGCCTTCCCTATATCAATAGAAATGCAAATAGATAAATGGGTCTCTTACTTAGGATTCCCAAGTCCTCTTGATCTTTGCTTGATCCAATGCTCTAGCAACTTCAGATCTGCAACTGTAAAGTCCTCTTGAACAAGTGGAAACAATCAAACAGTAAAAGCATATATCACATATGATTAATCTAAGCTAACAATTAAGGAAGTAAGCTCTACACATCAGCAACACGATAATATATATGGGAATACATTATATTAGCTGTATAAAGGAGAGTACAAAAGAAGAGAACGTTACAACCTAAGCCTTAACATCGCAACCTTCCTTCCAACAAGCCAAACCAAACCAAGCCTCCAAAGATGAAGTCAACCTCTCAAGGATGAGTGAGAGTCACCTAATATAATTTCAACAACATGAGAGTACTATAGACTTTCCTCCCTTTGGAATGGAGAGGAGCTTCATATTTATAAGACCACGTGGATAGAGTAGGTTGAATATTATGGGGATAAGGCTAAGGGATCATCCCTTGAGGTTAGGGAACCGAAGGCCATCTCACCTAGAAGTTAGGGATGACCCTCCACCTCATCATGCTCTGAGAAGTCGCTCGAAGGTCTCATTTATCCATTTTAACCAACCTTGGCGCATGTTGTATGGGGACAATTTGCACCAGCAAGGGGAAAGCGCAGGATGAATGAAGGCAACCTGAGCCATCGACACAAGCTTCCATATGACACTCTGCATCAAGCCTAGTCAGGCGCTTCTTGCTGAAAGACAAGCTACGCCAACCTAACTAGAAAATGTGGATAAAGTATCAACAACTTGCTCTATATGACTTTTGGTCAGGGAAAATTCAGGGATCAAAGACTGAGTAGGCATAGGACTCATGATGACGAGATTTAGGTGTATCAACTACCATGCTGCCCTTCATCAAGCAGTCTTTGTTGATCCTTGGTTAATAAATATAAGAAGTTATAAAATATGAAGTCCTTACCATATTCTTTGCATGACATCAAATTGGTGCAAAATGAGGAAACAAATACATCATAAGGTGTCCTTATATTCATCAGGACCAGTTCAATGAGTTGTCCATCCTTCTTCAGAAAACGCTTGCCACATTCTCCCAATTTCAACTGTATCTCTTTGATGTGAACCAAATAGTCCTCAATCCTTTCAAATCAATGGGGTTCTAGAGAGATCAACTCATTCTATATATACATCACTTGACTTTCATAAACCTTTTCGAACAACGATGTTATCTTATTCCAAACAACATGAAGTCAGTTGATCCCACTTGTATGAAAGTGAACCTCCCTTGAAATGTAGGTTGTAATTACCCCAAACCCTCATCCTTCTTTCCATTGATGAACAAATTATCTTCGTCGCCATTTGGATTTGGAATAATGATCTTAGTATACTGGCATAGTCCTTTTCTCTTCAACAATGTTTCCATATCAAGCGCCCACATTGCATAGTTATGGTCATTCAAAATAATAGGTTCTATCTTAGAAGCCATCCTTCTAATATCAAATAGATCTGATCCAATTTCAAAGTTACCCATCGAAAAATATTCAGCCCAAAGTCGATCAACCCTAGATTTGACTCAACATGAATTGTAGACAACAGGCTAGGTCAAAACCAATACTTCTAATACCATGTCGGGAAAACTCGTTTGAACAACTGGACATTAAATAAAATAGCAGAAGGGATAAGTATTCCAATAAGAGGGGTGGTGTCTAAATATATTGTTTACAACAATTAAGAACAATGCATTACAATCAGATCATCACAATGCATTATTCGACTTCCATAGCAACATCAGTCGATATCAATACAGCCCATAGGGTCATTCTTTTATAGTCTATGTATCTAACAAACTTCTTGAAGTGAGGATGATCTAGTCCACAAATAAAGTTCATCAGTTCTAACTATTTCCAGGAAATATACTATGTCCCATTGATTAGTTGGCTTGTTTAGTCAACCCGACCACTTCCTTGTTGACCATTCAGTCGACTGATCAATTGACCATTCAATCAATTCTCCACTCAACTGCTCTTATAGTCAACTATTGTCTTTCTTCTTAATGTCTCTAGAATATCCAATGGTGTGATCAATCTGCATAGCCTTTGGTTCCAACATTCATTTATGCTTATACCTTGATATATTTGCTTATATACTTGTCCCATTTCCTTTATTTTATATGTTATTTGATTAGAAACCTACTTATAGAGGGTTTTGTATACCATTGTGCCAAAAACCTTCACTACAACTTTTCAGTCACATCAATTGCAAAATCGAGATATAAAATTGGAATATTTCACCTTGAGGGAGTAACGAAGATGGCCTCTGAGATCCCTCTTTGGGGGGTTCTGTTCTCTTTAGAAATCTCTCAATTGTGCAATGATTTGAGCAACATTGCTCTTTATGCGATCGACAAGAGAAATGATAATTTAACTACATAAACACTCTTAAAGGATATACAATAAATGACAAATGGAAGATAAGTTAGAAATTCTAAATGTTCAACCCAATCTTTCTTTATAGGGAGTAGACATTCATGCAATTCTATAAGAAGGTATCCCATTGAATCTAACCTAACCAACAATATAGTGTGGTTGGCTTCAATTCCTCCTATCAAGAGGGAATTTAATGGTTCTTTAAATGGAAATACAAGGTGTTTTGGGATAGGATCCATCCTATAGGATTCTAATGGTTTTTTGGTAGCTAGATATGCTTAGAATATTGGTATATCAACTAACTCTATAGTAGAGATGTTGGCCCTTTAGATGGGCTTGAATATTGCCCACATTATGAGTGCCAAATTCCTAATTTTGAAAGGATATTATCACCTCATAGTTAAGAAGATTCAAAAGGAAAATTTGATGAGGGGATTAAGAAAGTTAGTAGTACGTTGGTATTTAATCACCCACTTGCAAGAGATCCTTAAAAATCTCAATTCTTTTGATCACTTTATCTTAAATCATGTTTGTAAAACACAAAATTCAATTGTATATGTTATTACTAATATATGAATACATCTTTCTTAAGGATTTCAAGAAATTTGGTGCTCTGACATCCATTCTACACCTCAAATTAGCTATTTTGTACTTGTATCATATTGTAACTTGCTTTGACATTTTCACAAGCATGGGAATGACCACATCCTTTGTAAATGAGATTGCACCTATTAAATACCTCACTTTCGCTTGTTTTGTAGGTAATCTTCATCATCTCTTCTAAGCAATCCTTTATCCTTGGTCATCTATTTCTCTCTTTTCAAACTCTCTACAAGTAGCATTTAGGTAAGAAAGATTTGATGCCTTTCATCTATATGATATGCTCCTAACCTCACACATTAGGGAGCAATTATTATCACCTTAATTTTGATCACCTATTCCATTAAGGTGGTCATGCTAGAAACACCACCAATTCATGTATAAATTGCATAATGGAGCATATTGGGTCAATTCATGATGGCTATTTGAACCCCATTAACTAAAGACAAACTCTAAGTTGACTTCTTCTAGATTCATGTGGATGATGGATTATTACTTACACAAATTGTGTGGACATTCTTTTGAAGGTTACGCAACTCATGTGAAGCCAAAACATATGGCCTATCCATGGTGCATTAATGCTCACAAGCCATCTAAAACAACTTAGGGGTGCATACAAACCAATATATAACTCTCATCAAGCCAAATCTCTCCCTTAGATTTTCTTAAAGGCTATTTTGCATGGTATCCAACTAATGAGGGACAACTTATACCTGAGGACTAGTTCTTGAAGTTCTTATTTTTCTTATAAAATTAAGCCATGGGCCTACATTATGGAGGAAGAGTTCATAATAGAGTTAAGTTGGAGGAATAAGATAGGAACCTATCATTTCCCTCTTCTTACTTGTAGCATTATTTCCCTCTTTCTTGCTTTATTTCCATTCAAAAAGGTCATCTACAAGGGGACATGCTACCCTATACACTAGAGATAATGATTGAGCACACAAGGAGGATTAAGAAGCCTCCCAATGATTCCATCTATTGCAAATTACTCTCTAGCAATGTGTGTGTGTATGTGTGTGTGTGTTTAATCTCCTTCCATTGGAATAATAAATTGAGCATTTAATATTGTGGCCCCAAAATCTACTATTTGAATGCTATTTAGTTATTGAGTTCATCGTTTAATTTATCTAATGCTTTCATTTATGCTCGTAGGTTGATACACTTCTTACATGCATGTCATGTTTCCTTTATTTTATTCATCATTAGCTTAACAACTTGCTTATAAAGGGTTTTTGTACACCATTGTGCCAAAACTCCCCACCACAACTTTACATTAACATCAAATGCCAAAAAAATATACAAAATTGGAGGAATTCACTATGAGGAAGTGATGGAGATGACCTTGAAGCTCTCTCTTTGAGGGGTTCTATTGACTCTTTAAGATTCTCTCATTATTTGTGTAATGACATGAGGAATATTTCTCTTTACGAAATGGACAATAGAGAGGAGACTTTGGTGGCATAACCACTCATGAAGGATCTACAATAAATGACAACAATAAAATAAATTAAGGTTTTCGAAAGATAGAACCAATCTTACTTTCTAAGTAGTTGACATCCATATATGCTTTTACAAGAAGGTAACCCATTGAAATCTAGCCTAACAAACACAATGTGGGCAAGCCTTAATTCCCTACTTCTATTAATAAAAACTTTAATGGTACTTTAAAATGTAATAGCCATCATTCTAGGATAAGAGAGTTACTAAAAGATTCTCATGATTATTTAGTAGCTTTCTATGCTTAGAATATTAATACTTAACTAACACCAAAACAACTAAGATGTTGACCTTTTAGATGAGCTTGAAGATTTCCCACATGATGAATGCCAAATTCCTAATAATGAAAACATATTCTCATCTCATAAGGTTCAAAAGACAAACTTGATAAAGGGATTAAGAGAGTTAGAAAATCAATCGGAGATCTCTTACTAATATAAGAATAAATTTCATGGTAATTCGAAAAAAAATTGGTGTCATGACATTCACCCTCTTTTGTATCCTATATTAGACAAGAGAAAACTCATATGGGCAACTAAATATGGTCAACCCTAACCAATAACTATGGAGAAAATCTAAAAACATTGAAATTATTAACCAACATGATGGTACCTCTTCCTTTTGTGATGATATCCAACAACATCATCATGGGACACATGCTCTCGTTCTAGCAAATAATTCTATTGATAGATATTTAAAATTTCTTTTATTACAAAACATGGGATTGTCTAGCGAGGTCAATTTGCCTATTATGAAAACACTAAATGTATGATCATAACACACCTAGTTAGATAGCCCCCCATTATAATGAAAAAACTTAAAGGTATGATCATAACACATCTAGTTAGATAGCCTCGCCGCCCCATTATGGTATGCAATGCAATGATCATAAGTACGTATTAATGAGTGCTTGTTATTCACATAGGACCCTCATACCAAGTGAAATCCAGGGCATATATACATAAATAGATTTATATAGATCTATACCCCACACAGTCACACTATATTCGGAATCAGAAGCAGGTTAACATCAACTCAAAAGTTAACCTACCATGACCTGTGTGGTTATCTACGGATTACCCTCTATCTAAAAAACATCGACGAAAGGAATTAATGAATTACAGTTGCCGAGTATTCATTCCGTCGACGAAATCCAAGAATTTAAATTCAGGTAAAGAAATGGGGCGGTCGGATTTGCACGAACGGGAGGGATGGATGTCGATGAAGAAATGGCCACCATGAAATACGACACACAGTGTTTACGAAAACACCAGCTTAATGATATGCTGTTTACTCGAAGCATTTCCCATGATTGAATTACAAAGGCATCTATCTTGAAAGAATGATCCCCTCGGGACCTTTAAAAGGTTTGAGCTCTGCCATTTTATGCGACAAGTTCAAGCTGATCAGTATCCAGCGTTCTGTTGCAGTTCTTTTCACATTCTTTGCCTATCATCGTTTTGCTGTAGTAGGCTGCAGCTACCCTTCCCTTCGGTTTTGTTTAGAAGAAAAGAAGAGGTAATCGTGCTTCAAGCATCTTTTCCCTTCACAAATGTTTTCGAATGTTGATCTTAAAGATGAATTCTGTACTGATTTCTCAATACAGACGCGTAGAATGGTGCAGGCTTGCTTATTTTGTGTAGATTTTTTTTCCTTTAATGGTGAAGGGTTTCGCTGTTTTACCCTAGAGGTTTTGCCTTTAATGTAGAGCTGACATTTATTTTCTTCCATTAATTTAATTTACAGAAGCTACGTTTTCGACTGTAAATGCGCCGTGAGCTAGGTTTGGAAAATTGTCCACAATGGCGAGTGCGACCTCCTCGGCGATTGGAAATGGCTGGCAAAGTCCTCGAATTTCTTTCACTCTCGATCTCGATCGCTCCTACACTGATACCGAGAGAACTGCAATGGCTTACTCGGACGGTGGAAACGGCTGGCAGAGCCCTCGAATTTCATTTTCTTTCAATCTCTCGCCGGCCGACAGGCTTTTGCCGGAGAAACGAAAAAGAGCAGATGTGGCGAATATTAACTACGACACAGACTTTGAATTTTGTGTGGCAAGTAATAATTGTAATGGCTGGAATTCAACCACAGCAGAAACTCTGTTAGCCGTGGCCGATGAATTGTTCGCTGACGGCAAAATTCTGCCTCTAATTCGCGGCCCTATTAAAGCCCAACCTGTAACCATTGCTCGTCATCTCAGTCTTGAAATCTCAAGGTCTCAGTTACCGGTATCTTCCACCTCTTATCCTTCTTCAAATATAAAAAGAAACTGTTCAGGGGATGCTGCTTCCAAATCCATACGTCATAAGTCACCTAGTAAGTGGAAGGAAATCATGCTTAAGCTGAGCAACAAGGAAAATGTTTTTACAGAGAGCAGAGGAACAACATCAGAAGAAGTCGATCAAGATAGATCGGTTAGTAATGTGAAGCAACAACCAGCTTCTTCCCGGAGATCTCTATGTTGCCCCTCAACATTTGTCAGAAGCCGAATTAGAGCAGGACGCAAGCACAAGGCGGCGAACTTTACTTCTTGTTACAAAAGAAAGTCGGTACGGTCTCAGTGCACGTCTACAGGAAAAGAGACTCTTCCAGGCCTCGTCGAAGGTTCGAAACCCCTGGAGGCATCGAGTGTATGCAATAAAGTCCAACTTGACCCTGGTTATCTTGGTAAGCAACAGCCAAAGTTACAGGCCGAAGACGTCAGAGCTGAAACGAAGGCTGGCAAAAGCAAAGCCTGTCCGGGTAGGGGTATGGACAGTCATGG
Source organism: Larix kaempferi (assembly GCA_027924585.1). NCBI lineage: Eukaryota > Viridiplantae > Streptophyta > Pinopsida > Pinales > Pinaceae > Larix > Larix kaempferi. The sequence continues at coordinate 1,456,167 of BSBM01001116.1, forward strand.
GACTACCAGAAGGGTTCTTGGCAACGGGAGGTTGATGGTTCGAAACTTGGACAGGTCTAGTACTAACGCTGCAAAAGCTGTCAGCTTAGATTCCCCACCACCCGGAAAACCGATTATGGTGGAAGGTTCTTTACAACTCGATCCCAACAGAGGCATCAGAGTGAGTCCGGCGTGGAATGTGGGAGGCGGCTGGTATGGACCCGCTGAGCTCTTTTGCTTCCGTGGCTTCTTCTCCAAAAGGGAAAATTAACAACAACTTGCATATGATCATTACAATCATGCCTCTACTTGAATTCTCCTGGTTATCATCTCTGCAGAAATTATTATTTTTATCCATGAGATGTACTGTTCTTCACCATTTGTATTTTTAAACTGGAATTTATGATGCTTTGAGCTTTATTTCTCCTCTATTTTAGTTCCAAGCTTATGCTGTCCAATGCTTTAATGGAGTTGTGAATAATTAATGTATTTTCTGTCATGATGACTTCCAATTGGGGACAGCCGCCGACTCACTTTGACATTGTCATGGCGCTAGCAAAAAGCTTATGCCCAGCTATGAATAATCTACAAAATGTAGCTTACGGGTCCATTTGACATTAAAATACTGAGTGAGGTGGTCACAGCTAATACATAACTCTTCTTGGATTAAAATCTGACTGCCCTGTTATCAAATGGTGTTGGGATCGAAGCTATGATTCTTTGATGTATTCTTACGTTGTTACATAATTCGTGCTTGTTGGCAAAATCAATTGAGTTTTGTCTGTTGGCAAGATGCTACTATCATTTTAGCTATAATGGGGATTTTAGAAATAGGCATGGCCCTGGGACTTTGATTGCTCAGATTCATTTCACGTTGTCAAGATAGTTGTCCCGGGAATTTTCCTTTATCTTAGTACGATAGACTGAATGATTTTTATGTGGGGTTGTTATGATGATTCATCATTATATAGCACTATTTAGATAATGGGTGTCACTATTTTGGAAGAGGAACAAAATCCATTCTTTAAGGCTCTGCATGTTAGGGAAGCGTGAAACTGAGCAAAATAATCATGCCCAAAACACAAACTTCTTATGCTTTCCAATCATTTTAATCAAATGTGCTTTGCTTTCCTTTTTCTTAGGCGTGCCTTTACCAATCGATTCATTTTAGAGAGGTATATATATTTTCATTAATATGAATATAATATAAAAGTATACCATGATTGTAATTAGGATAATATATGCAAACCCATAATTATAACAAGGATAAGAAGGATAAAATATGCAAAGTCATTATTATAATAGTTGTAAGTCCACGTGTTAGCTTATAAATGTTTTATATAATTAATAAATAAAATAATAAATATGGAATATAGTTTTTTCTTCTTTTGTTAGGTAGAATGATATAAACTCCCAACTTTAATGTAAAAACACTTACAATGGTGTACACTGTTACGAAGAGTGTTTATATCGAAACAAATCTTTGTCTTAATTTATATTTATGGTTTATCTAATATGAAATAAAAATTCAGGATATAAACTCTTAATTTTAATTTTAATGAAAAAATAATGATAATGTTGTAATATTATGAAGAATATCAACATTGACCCTCACCGCAGGTGATGAGCGTGGGCCTTCCCACAGGGACTAGCGCCAACCCCAAGATGGGACCAGTACCCGCCACTACCAGCCAAGAGGCCAGGCACGTGAGTGCCCAGGCAACCCACCCCACCCAGCCTACCCATGCATCAAAGACACCTACCTAAGGTTGGCTTGTTAAGACACAGCCCCCCCCCCCAACCCGCTCCATTCTTCGGTTCGGGCTTCAGGCTGTCATCATTCTCCGGTCAGAGCATTAAGCAGTTTGATGGCTCCCATGTGTGTGCATTCCCGTCTCTGTACTCCACCTCCAGCCCGAGTTACTGCCATAATTGATTTGGAACCCCGCAAGAGTAATCATATGCACAACAGCAAGAGGAAGGCGCATGGTTCGCAAGGCTCGCAAGGTAACAGAAGCCTAGAAATTGCTAGACGTCTCACCCTCTGCATCAAGATCTTAGTTTGGGGAGGATCCTCCTCCAGCCTGAACTCCACATTTGAAAAAATACCACCTGAGAAAAGATCGTATATCCAACGAAAAACAAAGCCGACCGACCCCTCGCCTGGAATGTCGGTAAGATTCATGAGGGGGGTCATTGGGAACGCACCCATGTTCAAGCAGGAAATTCCGCCAAAAGCTCAATCAGAAATTCAGGAGGCAGAGGATGATGCACAAGTGACCAAAGGGTGTCTGTCAGACACTGAAACTAAAAATGAATTTGAGGCTTTTGTCCCGGACCCCGGGAATACTAGAGACCGAACTACTCTGTACCAGAAAACCTTGGATTACCATTAGCAGCATAAGGCAGTTCTTGGGAAGGATTTAGCAACAAGAGGGGAAGCACATGCTGAAATCCTCCTTCAACAAGACGAAATGGTCCTCCTCCTCACACAAATCATTCAGAACCAGAAGAAGATCGTTGAGTGACTAGGCATCGAGCTCGATGGTTTCCATGTCAACAAGACTGGTTAGATCATTAGTCTGGTTTCAGACTCTATCTTATTTAGTTTTCTAGTCGGCATTTCAGATTATATTACGGTTATATTAGATTTCTAGTTAAACTGAAGGTTCTCAAAACTTGTAGTTGCAGTCTTAGCTCCGAATTTGGGTATGTTTTCTCTATTTCGAGAAGGCCCTATAAACTTCTTTATTTTTGGTTCTCAGCTAAAGCTCTGTAAACTTTTGTTTATTTTGATGAATGAAATATAAAAATCCATACTAACTTACAAAAAAAATACCAACATTAAAATAGTGTTTAAAATATAGATATTGTTTTACAATTTTAATAAAGTATATCCAATTTCCTAAATATTATTGTGAAAGAAAATAGAAAAACATAATAAAATATAGTTGAAAGAGCTAAATTAATATAAAGAATCAACCTTGCATCATTCTAAACTAAATTGTAATAAAAAAGATTACTATAATTATGAAATCAATTTAACTTTATTACAAATATACACTAATATTTTCATCTTATAAAAAAGTATTAGTGAATAATGTTGTACTCCATAAACATATATATTGTTTATTGTAAAAATTGAATTAAGAAGTTGTATATTAGTTAAACCACTTCTTAGTTTAAGAGATTTTTGGTTTTCTTATTTTAGAATATATATTTTGGATAGTTATATATAATTGTAAAATATGAATAAAAGCTTTCTTTAAATGATTTTATGGAACATTCTTTAATTTGTAATACATGAAAACAAATATATCACAATAAGCAATATCAACTCTTTCTATGCCATTTACAAGATCAATTTCTTGGTAGCACAAATGACATTACATTTTTTACTTAATTATGTAAAATGTAAAATTTATAATGTGTAGTTTTTTCTATTAAAAAAAGATGTAACGTTTAAATATCATGCCTAAAATAAAGGGATATAAAGTTCAAACATCTTTTTGTTAGTATTAATAGTCATTTTTTCTTTAAAATATATATATATGGGGAATCGTTTTCTTTTATCAACCTTATGAGTGTTATAAAGATGATAAATTCTTTAGTACCACAATTTTTTTTAGGAACTTTTCAATATTCTCTTTTATTATGAAGCTTATGACACTTTATTATTATTTTAGAAATGATGGTTTTCTTCTTTAACTAGTTTAAATAAACAAAGAGATACTTGTGATCTTCTAGATTAGGATTCATTACCTCCTTATATTATCTTAATAATACTTTTAATATTATCATTATTCTTCAAAGTGACCTCAAAGATTTATCCAAAAAATTGGCATCTTTATGCCAACATGGCTTAAGTGATGGGTTGGGTTTTGATACTTTGATCAAAAATATTAAATTGTAATAATAAAACCCTAACAAATTATTTCATCTTGAATCTGCTTTCTTGAATGGTGAGTTAAAGGATGAAGTGTATTTGGTTCAACATGAAGGTTTTGTTAAGAAAGGACATGAGCATCTTGTTTTCATATGGAAGAAAGCTATTTATGGTTTGAAAGAGGTCTCTTGATCATGGTATATAAAGATTGATTCCTTCTTTAGTCAGAAAGTTTTTGTGAAAAGTAAAAGTGATCCAAACCTTTGTATTAAGAAAGATAAAGAGGGAAAATTTTGCTTGATATCTTCATATGTTGATGATCTCATTATCACAGGTAGTGCATATAAGCTGATTGAAGAAATTAAAAGTCATATGTCATAGGAATTTGAAATGAAAGATCTTGGTGAATTGCATTATTGCTTAGGACTTGAAATCTGGAGGGAATCTGGTAAAACGTTGATCACTCAAAGAAAATATTTAAAGGAAATTCTTAACAGGTTTAACATTAGTGAATGTAAAGCAGTGTCAATTCCATTGGATTAGAATTTGAAGTTATATAGTGATGATGGTTCTAAAGCAGCATATGGTACTTTGTATCGTCAACTTGTGGAAAGTCTGAATTATCTCACAACTACCAGGCCAGATATATCATATTCACTCAACATTATTAGTCAGTTCATGGCTAAGCCTTGTGATACTCATTGGAAAGCAGCAAAGAATGTCCTGTGATATCTGAAAGGAACAATTAATTTTGGTCTTATGTATATTGATGAATTTGATGTTCAATTGGCACGTTATTCTAATTCTGATTGGGGAGGAAATCCTGATGATAGGAGGTCTACCTCAGGACATGCCTTTCACATTGGTTCAAGGGTCGTGTCATGGAGCAACAAGAAACAACCAACTGTTTCTTTCTCTTCTACAGAAGTTGAATATAAACCTATGTCCAGTGCAACATGTGAAGCCATTTGGTTGAGAAGAATTCTTGAAGATGTTGGAGCTAAGAAAGAAAAACCTACATAAGTCCATTGTGATAATCATAGTGCAATAAAACTGGCACACAACCCAGTATATCATGCAAGATCAAAGTATATTGAGCTACAACAACATTTTGTGGGAAGAAAGATTGAATCAAAAGAAATTGATATAATCTATTATAATACAAGTGATAATGTAGCTGATATATTTACCAAACATGTTGATAGGATTCAGTTTGAAGTCCTTAAGAAGAAGTTGGGATTGGTAGAAAATCCATTTCTCCATTAAAAAAGAATGTTAGAGTAATGTCGAAATGCTTGGGATTGGGTTGATGTGTCATCCTAATATAGCATTAGTGGTTTGGAGATTCAAGATAATAGAATCTCATTTATTAGTTTGTTGATGTTTCATCTCCTATATATATTTTACATATGTTTTCATAATTAATTAGATTGATTTGTACCATCTCCTTGTATACATGAGCCTTTACTCAGTCTATTGATTTGCCTTTATTATGTTTTATTTAATTTTAAAAACTTTTATTGAATTCATGACTTATCTTTTTAGTTTTGGTTAAAAGAATTCACTTTATTCATATGAAAAAGAAAAATTAAATAAAAAGACAAAAGGATTATATTCATACTAAAATAGAAAAGCTATAAAAGTTACACAATATTCATTTTTACATAAAAACAACTATATTATTAATCAATTTATAAAAAATAAAGAAATAGAATGTTTAAAAAAAAAATTACAATTAAAAAAATAAACAAAACAAAAAACAAAAATCCAAACCTCCTAAAAAAACTTGAGTAATTTCTTTATATCTATAAAATACTTCTCCATAAAGTACTTTTCATGATACCCGTGACCTCTCCAATTTTAAAGCAAAGATATCGAATTTAGCTCATGACAATTTGATTTAACCTTTAAAAACTTATAATTATGTAATTTTACCATACATATATAATTAAAGTTAAATCTTCAATAAAAATCAATTAATCTCAAATTTCCATTATATCCGGAGAGCTGGTTTGTAATTATTTAAGGATTTTTTTAACGAGACTAATGTAAATATAAAGAGTATTTTATTAATAATAAGGTTTTAGTTTAAAAAAAATAACAATCCACCGTCCAAAAAGAAATTGAGGATTAAATATTTTATGTGCGACCCTTAGTTTGTCTTATCACAACGAGAAAGATAAACAAAGAAATATTTAAAAACTACACCTAGTCATGCATCCATGCTTTATTATAAAGCATAACAATTAAAAGTAAAACATTATAAACCGACTAATGACATTTTATTTTATTTTGATAAATTAGGGAAAAAAGACGTTGAATAAATAGACTGATCTTGTGAACACCATGCATTATGTCAACATAGTTTCAGCTTCAAGGAATCTGAATTCAATGACTTTATCCATGTATGCCATTGATGTAAAGCGATGAACTTACATGTTCTTATAGGAGATCCAAGATCCCTTCCAACTTGCATGGACCCAAAAACTAGCTGGGCTAAATTAGGGACAAATGGGATAGGCTTATCCCCATTATCCCTTCCAACTTGCATGGACCCAAAAACTAGCTGGGCTAAATTAGGGACAAATGGGATAGGCTTATCCCCATTAGGACGCTCCACATTTGGCAATACGTGGCTAGAACTATATTATTACTTTGTTCTGATGTTATATTTTTCTCACTCTCTATTTTGATGAGCTACACTAATGAGAGACCTATATGTGGATACATGGAAATGTTTATGTATTGTAGGATATAATTTTTCTAGCTATATGCCCATGATGATGATAGATATGTGAGTTCATTAAACATGCTACAAATTAAAAGGTGGAATTAGTACATGAACACCAACTCAAATCTATGTTGTGAATGTATAATATATGGGAGGCATGGTGTAAAATAAACGTATGTTTCTTATTTTTAACATCAATACATATATATTTACGTATGAAATTTGTTTTATATATATATATATATATCGATATAAGTTATTGTTGAATTACCCTACATGGTGATGAACTATGTAATAGAGAAATGATAATAGTGATGAGGTGAATTGGATGTCGTAGACATAATGAAAATAATGTGTACTATAAGTTTTTCTCATGATTTCAACCACTTCTATGATCTGTGGGTTAGTGTGGTTTTGACAGGATGCACCGCTTTCCCAAAATGGGTGTTTGATGACATGACTATAAGAACAATAATTACACAATATGGCTTAGTAAGGGTGTTGAGCGTAGTTATATCGGGAGGGTGGGGGTATTTTCCACCATGTATACTCCGAAACCTGGAGTCGTGGGAGGGTTGTGTGGAGACACGCTCCCTAATTTGTTTGATGATGATTGCTAATTGCTTGCTGGGGAGTCTTGGTCAGTATACTCAACACTTCCACTTACGGATTCTATCTAGGGTTAGGTCAATATAGTTCATGCTTCAACATATTCCAACAAAGGGAAGGATAGGATGTGGAAGATGGAAGTAGGTTAGGGAGGAAGGATGGATCGAAGTAATTTAAAAGGATTTTGTGAATTAAGTTATTTAACAGCTTAGTTACTTTTTTCTGTTAAAAGTCTTGCTTTACTTATGTGTGACGATACGAGTATGTTGTTTCATTTGTATTGAATTATTGTAAACTAGTGTGAATGTTAGATGTTGATATTTCTATTTGATATCTTGCATACTTGGATGAGAATAAGAACATACAACAACTATGCATTAGAGAAGTGATTGTTTATAATGAGTACAAGTACATGTATGTATATACTAGGTATGTATACCTACATTTTTCATGTACACTAGTATAATTAATTGATGTATGGATTACTAAATGAATGTTCAATGATTGTAGGGAATATATATTGAATGCATATAAATATCTAGTAGCATTAAATACCCTTGAATTTCATTAATTGTTGGTATGATGGATTAAAAAAATATGGTGGGGTGCCATAAAATTTGGGGGAAAACGACAAATTCATTTATAAGCTAGGATCAAAAGAAAGACTTTCTACTTTATATTTTATTGTTATTCAATTCATTATTTTATTTTAGATATATTTTCCTTAAAATCTAGAAGGGGTGGTTGATGGCCCATAAATGATGGTGGTTGAGGAGACTTGGGAAAAAGTGTACGGAAATTTGATAAATAGAGAGGGTAAATAAGAGTTTGTGAGTTCCTTTTTCGGAGAGTTGGAGTAGAGGTGGAAGAATTCTTGGAAGAAATATTTTCATGGAACACTCTTCATAGAGATATTGTGCATTATTGTTCCTATATTCATGGGCATGGAGGTTTCTTGGAGCTAGGAAGCCGGCTAGGCTCCTAGTTGGAAGGGAAGCTTAATTCCATTATGGGCATTGAAGGAGGGTGAATATAGAAGCTTGTAGATGCTATAATACTACTACATTCTTGGACAAATTCGACATTTAAATAGGTACTTTTTCAGTAAGTTAAATTATTAAATTCATGTTATAATTATTAATTGCTATTGTCATGGTTATAAGCATGTTTATGTTGTTAGTTAATATAGCTATGGTGTTTAATTAAGGATGTAAGGCCTAGAGACCTTACACATGGTATCAAAGCCCTAGGTTAAAAAATTGGAACCTTAAAGATCCACATGAAATCTGAGTTTCTAACTTGAATGAGGACCTTCATAACAAAAACTTAAATAAAGCATAACATCATAAAGACTAATACCACTACATTGGTATTGTAGCCAAGGATCTTGCTAAAATAATCCCATGATAGAAGCTTCCACTAAAACAATTCGTATAATCCAAATACGTTTTTCCAAAATTATGGTTTCTCAAATTATTTACAAAGGTATTACTGAAAAAAGGTTAAAACAATGTCGAAATGGTTATCCCAATCATGTTTTATTCAGGGCTAATTATAATTACAATTTGAATCCACTAAGAATTCAATGTATATTCGTTTCAAAAGACCAATATGAACCCACATAATAGTCTGCACCTCACAATACAAAATTGCGAATTAGAAACTATGCCAAGCAATAGTCGAGTTAGATTTCATGAGATCAATTTTTGCTTCAAGAGTCTCAATCCCTCCTAACCCTATACAACAATTGTTTCATATTATATTTTTACAACACTTGTAACCCCACTGATGATATTTCCACTAGGAACCCCAAACATTAGTTTGGTTGTTTATAAACATGTATTCCTCATACTTACTCTTTGGCACAACTTTCTCCTAAAGGTACACAATAATATAAGATCCCCATAATCAAGAGATATTTTTGACATCAAAAGCATCTTCTAACTTTTGACAATTGGTGAGATAACCAAGGCAATAGACAAGATTCTTGAGCATAGAATGGGGGAAATCTTCATTTCCCGTTGCAATTGCATCGGTGGAGAAGAAAATCATAAAACCTTGATTCACAGGGGATTCACTCAATAAAACACTATCATAGCACGTTCGTTCGTGGCATATGAAACAATACCCCTAATTTCACTAAATATTGGAAAATACCTTCCAAAATTGTTTCTTTTAACCCCCTCCCAAGATGCCTTCCCAATTTAAAAAAACCCCTATTTTCACTAGATATTGTATGTATCAATTTTTTCATTAACATTTTTTACACCCCTTTATTTTTCTACCTAGTATATTGATATGATACCCCTCTTATGACCCCACATGCAATCTACAATGCACCTTACTTCTTTCGATGTATATTGTGGATGCACATTACTTCACCCACAATGCAATTACTCAACCACATATCATTATGATTTGCAACATCTAATGGTCTAATGAAGAGATAGGAGATCACTTCTTGTATGTCACTAGAGCCAATGCACATAGTACAACATTTAGATTTCATGTTGAAGTTCCCCAATTGCTGACTAAACTGTTGTGGGCTAGGTATCCAAGCCCCCAGGGCCTGTAACAAGCTCTAAGAGGCTAACTAAATCTCCCAAGGCCTGTAATAGGCATGAGTGGTTGGGTATTCAAGCCCCCAAGGCCTATCGAGGGCCTATAACAGGCCCTGGAGGCTTAGAGCCTCCCAAGGCTATTGGTAACAACTGGCTGAGTGTTATTGGTAACAACTGGCTGAGTGTTATTGGTAACAACTGGCTGTCAATGACCACTATCTCTCGACTATGATCGACTGGAAACCCACTTCACCACAAAACCCCTGGCCTCAAGCATGCCTCAAGACGTGATTTCCTTACATACTAGTAAGCCTGAGCCTTGCATCAACCCGATTTCTCATCTGGTCGTGATCCCGCCATCTCCATTTGGCGGATATTTGTCAGCCCTCCCATATAAAAAAGACCCCAAAGTATTTTTGTATTGTTACATTAAATAAAAAAAAACCTTGCCCCTTAATATATAAGCAATATAATTTGTAGGTTTTCATGAATATTTAATACCACAATATGAATGAACATGGTATTATATTGCCTTCTAGTGAAGCCCCCGTGCCTTGATTAAAGGAATCCCTTCATGTATCCCCCTCAAAGAGGCTTCTTATTCATCTCTTTATTTAATTCTCAAGGTGTTGGGTTACTATTTTATTTCTAATTTTATGTTATTTTGGGAATTTTGTGCATACCATGAACATCTAAGTGACTTTTCAAATGCTGACAAACATAGGGGAAAATGATAATGATATTTGCATGTGCCTTTTTGTTAAGTATATTGAAGGAAGATCATCTATATATTTCTTCGATTTGCCCCTCAAAATATTCTCAACATGGACATAATTGACCTATTGGTTTAAATAAACCTTTCGGCAAGTGGAAAGCCCATTTGACCTGGTTATAAATAATAACAATTTGACTTACAATTCAGGTGAAACTATTAAATCTTTTAACCCTCATTTTACTAAATTGTGCAATCTAATTCCCGAGGTTATAAGATCCACAAATCAAGTTGTAATGATGCATTACTATAACAATTTTCCTTCTTATGGGAATTGACTGGAGGATAAAAATGGGGATGGTTTGGGCTCAACTTTGCAAACTTGCTTAGAATCTAGAGAGCAACCTTTAAGAACAAGAATGCCTCTTGAAGATCCTAGGAAAAGTACCTATATGTCCATTGTTTCACAATTGGGTCAATATATGAACAACTATATGATTTCATTTGAATGGAATTGGTAACTCAAACTTCCCTCGAATCATTGTTCCAGGCCCCTCCTAGACCTCCACCACAAAATTTTCAACCCAAACCCTTGCTTCCTCGCTCATGGTGTAAATTTTTTTATGACACCCATTGCATGAATACTTGTGAATTTTTTATGCTAGAAAAGTAACATTTGCATTGTAAGAAAACTACACAAACCATCAAGGCTTGGATTGGGTTGAGGAAGAAGAGGTTTTTTCTATTTCTACAAGAAATTATACCTTCAATGGTATAAACAAGATAGACCCATACTCAAATAGTAAGAATGATGCTACTAATGAAAGCAAATTTTTGAACAAAGCTTTGAGTGCTAGTAATTTTTGTTTTTTTTCTTTAAAACAACAAGTTTCTAATTTTGTCCCATTTGCAAAACCTTTACCTTTAACAATAGATTTTCCTTTCTATAACATTGTAAATGATTTTTTATCTACAAAATCCAACATGACTCTCCTTAACACTCTTAAATGTTAAGCATAGTAGAAAAAACAAAATAAATCACTTTTTGCTACATTCCAATGAAAAGTGAAGCTACAACTCAAAAAATTTGCCACAAATGTTGTCACTCTCTTTAGTGAAGAGTATTTTGATAAGGTCAATTTTTGCTAGCTCACTTGGTTAATGTGTGGATCTCGTCTGCAAGGCGACCTGAGTTCAAATCCCCTTAGGGGTGATTTAGTTAGGATGTGACACCCAAAATACAACCAAGTTGAGGTTGGTGCGGTCCAGGATGGCTGCGATCCCCGTGTGATTTTGATGGTTTAGATGCCCTTAGGTCATGGTTTCTCAGACCACATGCCACTCCTGCAAGTTAGGAATATTCGAACAAAAAATATTATTTTGATAAGGGGATTATGGTTACTGTCTATTATAGGTATCCAATTAAGAACTCACCATTCTATGTGTTAGTGAAAATCATGAATAAAATTGCTCATTGTTTCCTCATAGATGGGGCATCTGATGCTAACATTATGTCCAAGATCCTCATAGATCAATTTATCTTACATTGTACAAATGAAATTGCTAGAAACATGCTCACTTTCATTAGAAAACAACAATAAACTATTGGGAAGGCCAAAGGGATAACCTTGGTCATGTGTTCTTACCCTAAAATTCCAACAACTTGAAATATTCAAGTCATGGATATGGGAGTGAGTAATTACACTATTATTCTTGGGCATGATAGGAAAACCTTGATTTGTAGTTATCTAAGCCTAGATGGTACATGCATCTAATTGTTCCTAAAATCAAATCAACATCATTGTTTGAAGGGAAGAAAATATCACTCCATATGTTGAATGTCTTCCACAATCAAGCATAAACTTCATCAAGATTGGTTTTGGCTCTTCATGTGAAGGATGTAGTGCCGACATAGTATTCTATTCGTTTTTAAGAAAATTGCATGACTTTTATTATCGTCTAAATTTTCTTTGTAAAAATAAAATGTTAAATTTGAAGCTTTAATCTTAAGATTATAAGAAACAATCGATTTAGGATTGGTGATTTAGAGCAGTAGTCATCAACCTAATAAAGCTCACTTACACTCTTGCAAAAAGATTTTTAAATGATATACTCAACTAGCTTGGAGTTATCTTGAGAAATTTTATCTTTTAACTTGACTCGCATTCATTGAATTTTGAATAAAATTATAGATAAACTTGCTTCTTATGAAGTAGGACCTGATAAACCAATGTTAAAAAATCAACTTGATTGCTTCATAATTTCTTTATATAGAGTTGACCTTCCAAATAACAATGAATCATGCCAGGTCTTCCCGGATGAAGACAAAATCTATTGTTACATTTTGAAAGAATAATCAGATATTTCTCAAACATCATTTATCTTGAAAATAACAAAATTCAAAAGGTTCCAATTCCTTAAAAATCATTTTTCCTAAAGGGTACCAATAATAAAGATAATAATTTTGAAGATACCTCCAAATGAAAAGTGGGAGAAACCTTAACTATAAATGTTGGTTATGATGACAACTATTTTTTTTTGTGTGTTTGTAAAGGCACTAATTATTTAGAAAAAAACTATTGGCCTCATTTCTTAGGTTTAGATATGTTTTTGTTTGGTTTTATCATTGACTTACATGGTTTTGATCCATGTGTTGTTCAACATATTATAGCTATCAAGGACAATTCAATATGTATCACAAAGGGACAATGGCTTATTAATCAAGCCTTGTAAGCCATTATATGAAAAAAAATTGATAAAATACTTAAGAAAAAATCATCTTCTCGATAAAATATTATGAATGGGTAGCTAACCTTATACATGTTCAAAAGAAAAATGGGGACATTAGACTATGTGTCGACTTTTATGATCTTAATCAAGCTAGTGTCAAAGTCAACTTCCCTTTGCTTAGCATTGAAGTAATCATCCAAAAGGTTGCAAGATCTTAGATGATTTTATTCATGGATTCTCTAGATAAAATAAAATATGTGTCAAGTGCAAGTGTCATTTCAAATAAAATTTAACTACTAGATGGGAAACCTTTGCATATGCATTTAGTCCTTTTGGATTGATAAACGTAGGTGCAACATTTCAAAGAGATATGCATATACCTCTAACGAACTAATATGTGTCATTATCTAGGTATCCATTCATGATGTTACTATCCATTCTAAACTACATAAGGGCCGTTTTGATTACCTCTCACAAGTCTTTCTTCACTCTAGGAAATTTGGCATGTATTTGAATCTGAACTAATCAACTTTTGGTGTTTTATGGAGGAATCCTTGTGCTCATATTGTTTTTCATTTTGGCATATGTATTGGCCCAAAAAGGGTGCATATTATTCCACATTTTTTCCAATCGATTAAACCCATTCACAATTTGCTAAAAAAAATATCTAGTGTTTTGTTGAAAAAGTGACATTGAAAAGGCTTTCAAGGGTATCAATTAAGCCATTTCTTCTTCTCGACTTGTTCTTTCCAAACCTAAATTTTTGAGAGATTTCATCATTTATACTAATGATATGGAAGAAGATAATTACACTATTCTTATACATATGTACGGATATAGATTTGAAAATCTTATAGCCTTCATGATCTAAAGTTTTAGTGAAATTGAGATGATATATTCATTAGTAGAAAAACATGTTTTCTCCTTATTCAAAACCATTGAAAATTTTCACCATTTTATTCTCATATAACATACTAAAGTAAAAGTCTCATTATTTATAGTTAATGTCTTTCTCTAGCAAACCTTTCTTTCATGAATGCTAGATCACTGGTTAGCTAGAATTCAAGAGCATGAATTTAAAATTACTACATCTAACACCATTAACAGTCTAGATTTCCAACCCAACATGTTGAGTTGAATAAATAACCTAGCATTGATGATGACTATGTATATTATTTGTTTTATATTGATAATGAGAATGCTTATGTTGCAAACCAACTTTCCATTGCGATATCAATCACTACTTGACAATGAATGACGTCCTCCTCACCTTAAGAGTCACAAAAATGGGATTAAGACTTGAAGAACCCAAATATGTCATCTAAGGAACCTTATTTTTCATAAATCCATAGATGGAATTATTTTATGTTGTGGATCATGATACTTGACAAAGCATGCTAAAATTTCTTCATCAAATTGCCACCCAATCCTTCCATATTGGTGGATACTATCTAGCCAAAGCCACTGCTCATAAGATTATGTAGATTGGCTTCTAATGGAATTATCTCTTAAGAGATTCTTATCAGTGTATTGGATTTTGATGTTTGTTAATGTACAATTGAAAGACAATTTTTTTACAATGCCATTAAAACCTATTATTTTGGATTTCCCTTTTGCAAAATAGGGATAAAAATCTATCAATCTAATCAATACCCCATCCTCAGTAGGTCATGTTTTCATTCTTACATCTAGCACTAATTACTTCACCAAGTAGGTAGAAGTTGTCCCTTTAAAAAATGCAAAGGATGATGGGTAATCTCTTTCATTGAAACAGATATCTTTTTATAGATTTGATTTGGCTTTGGAAATCATTTTAAAAAATGGCTCCACTTTCATCTCTAAGAAATGAATTAAATTTTGCAGCAAGTTCAATGACAAACACTTAACATCTTCCACATACTATCCGTAGGGAAATGACCAAACATAATCCACAAACAAAACCCTAATTAATCTCCTAAAAAGGATCATCGGTGGAAAACCATGTTAATGGAAAACTCAATTGCTATACACCTTATGGGATGACCATACCACTATTAAGATCAACATTGGTGAAATGCATTTCCAATTGTTGTGTGTGTAAGAAACAATAATGTCACGTACCAATTTCCTCATGTAATAAATAAAATAAGAGTTCATGAAAACAAGAACAAAATGTAAAAAGTTAAAAGTAAATAATTATTTCGTGGTTGTATAATAACCAAAAGTTATGATGTAAAAGTAAACGGTCCTTACTTTTGGTAAGGAAACCCTTCATCTTCTACTTTAATTGGAATTTGGACATTGGCTTGCTCATAACAAGTGAGATGCCTGGGAATAAAGGTGCTTGTGACAAGTGAGATACCTGGGAATAAAGGTGTTTGTGACAAGTGAGATACCTGGGAATAAAGGTGTTTGTGACAAGTGAGATACCCTGTATAGTAATACATGAGAGTGAAACTGGTCAGGTGTTATACGTGGGGTAACTTAGGACCCAATATTATTTCTAGTTGTGAGCAAGGTAGATTCCCATGGGTTGGTTATGAGCAAGGTAGATTTCCACATTGATCTCTCCCAAATCCAAACCAAGTGTTGTTAGAGATAAGCCTTTGCACTTGTACTTCATTTAACAAATTATAAAGATAATAGTGTTTTCTTATTGTTGACATGGATATGAATATGCGTAATTATATGAAAAATAAAATAGAATGATACTATGCATGCTTTCATTTATGATATATAAATTTAATATAAAATTTTAGAGTAGGAAATAATACCCATTAAATTATATTTACTTCACGCACATACAAAAATTTATATCTACTTTAATGTATTCCCTAATCAAGATGTCACACTCATACTATATTGTAGGAAGATATCAACAGGGACATCCCCTGGGGCTATTTTGCTGGTGTTGCGCAAGGGACACCAACTCGTGGAGGAGGCGGTGGAGTTATTTATCTCAACCAGGCACACTGGTTCAAATTTGTTGCATCTACAGGTATTAGCACCAACAATCGTGTTGAGCTATTGGCTCTGAAATATCTTCTCCATGCGGCTATTGCTATGGAGGTTCGTTGCATTTAGATTTTTGGGGATTCTTTCCTCATCATCCAATGGATGAACTCTCATTGGAGGCCACAGAACCTTATGCTGACTCCCATGTTTGAGGAAGTATCTAGACTGGCATCTTCCTTTCAACATATCTTGTTCTGCCATATTTACCTTGAACTGAATCATGAGGCAGATGGCTTATCAAAGAGGGTCTGCTACTTGATGTGGGATTATGGAAGACTTGGACCAATGACCACGACCATGCTACACAATATGGCCCTAGGCCTATTGTTTTTTATCTTTGGATCTGATGATGTATATGGTTGTATATGGATGCACGATCTCTTTTTTTATGATCTTTTGATCGCTACTCATGGATGTATATGTTACATCTGTCTATTTGATTTTTGGTATGATATGTAATGCTATATCAATATCGCGAGACCTTCACAATCCTATAAAATATCTCTACTTAATATAAAACAAAAACGCTCCTTTTTTCATGGAAAAAAATTGTCTTCATAATATATTAATAGAAACACCAAAACGTTCGCAATATTCACAATAATATCACCACTACGATGAATGCTCACGATCATGACTCGGAGAATTTCAAGCATAGTCGCCTTAGGTTTTGAACTCCAGTTTTCCCAAAACCAAAAGCTATAATACTTTTCACCATTCTTTGTTGGGCATAAGATAAATATGGTTTAAATGTATCATTTTGGCAAATTGTGAGCCATAAAATTTCGAAGTCATTAATGAATTTTTTTTTCTTTAGTTAGTTTGATCATTTTTTATTTTTTTACAAACCATTTTAGGTAAAATCGTATATACAATACCTTCTTTATTTCATCGAGAAAGAAATACAGTGAATCTTTCTTCAATTTCTAAACTTAAAAATTATATCTTTTTATTATTAAAAATGGTAAAGAAAATCAGTCATAAACATTGATTTGAAATTAATGAAACACACTTTTATTTACATAAAAATTATCATTTAAGGTGGTTGATAGTATATTAATTTAAAATATAAGAAGAGTTTTAGATAGCTCATAAATAAATAAACAAATCACATATATTAATTTATTGTTTAACTATTTGTAATTTAAAACTTTAGTTATAATTTATATATAAAAGAAATATATATAATTATTATTTTAATTTATTTTTAATAATTATATATTTAAATTTATTTAAAAAAAATAATAAAAATGATAAATATATACTTTGCAAACATTAAAAATATATATAATTATACCACGAAACAAAAATATAAGTAGTATTCAATTTTTGTATTCTTTTTATTTATATTGTTTTATCTTGTCTCACCTCATAGGTTAGAAATTTATAACTATCATCTCTGAATCACTAATAATGTCTATTTCTTACTAGAGTTAGAACTATTTGTATCATAACCTTTTTTCCCATATAAGGATCTCTCACTCACTAATAATGTATGTTTCTTACTAGATTTAGAACTATTTGTTTCATAATCTCTTTTTCCCTATTACAAATTATTTATAGTGATTTATTTCATCTTTTTTAGTTAAGATTTTTTTATTATTTAAATCCTTTTATTTTTCATAATTTTATTTCAACTTCTTGTTTATTAATTTTCCCATCTTCAAAATTAAGAAAATTTGCTATACTCATTTTCTTCAATATGGTGATGATGATGATAGTTAATGTCCACTTAGACTAATTTTGGTTTTTCAAACCTTAAGAAAGAAAAGTAAGGAACTATTTGGTTGCTTTAAAGCTTTATTTCTATGCTCAAAAAGCTTAGAGATGAGCATTCCTAAATTACAATAATTTTGATGAGATAGAAGGTTGGGCAGGTTTATATTGTAACAAAAAATTTGAAACTGAGATCTTATGTGGGTGTACACAGGGAAATCTAAGAGGAAGTTTTTTACATCCTCAACAGCCATAGTCTCACAAAGATGACATATCCTTTCATCCCATGGATTTTAGGAAAGGTCCAATGCCCTGTTTCACTATGCAACTCATGAGAGTTCATTCTTATTTTGGCTACATGGATCTTCTTCTTTACGCTAGTTAAAACGGAGAGATAATTTTGATCTTCAAGACCAAGTTTAATAACTTCCTTCTAATATATTATTTTCTTTTATCCGATAAATTTTCATCACATCACAACTTCCCTTTGAACTTCGAAGTACTAATATTTTTAGTATCATCCATTTTTGCAAAGTGAAATTTTTGTCAATCCCCCGCATATTTAACCAAGATATGGCATCTTTATGCCAAACTCGCTTGAGCCTTAGGTGGTTTTGACTGGAATTTAAAGCAATTTTTGGAAGTCTTTGGTTTCCCAAGTTATTTATTTTTTTCTTGTACATTAGGTACCTAGTCATATGTATGCTCTCAATGGGGGAAATACCCACTTCAATCATAAGAATATGATATGGTGTATTTCTTTTCATTCTAAGATTGTAAGTTATAAAAAGCTTCTAGATTTGCTCAATCCTTCTCCAAGATTCTCTAGAGAGGTTGTAGTGCCAAACTTCACAACATACAAGAGAATGAGAGTGATGCGATTTTCAAAGAGGAATTTATTTTTATCCCACATCATAAGGTTTGTCGACTTACAATTGTTTTCAAGACCAAAATAAGCTTTCCACCCTCCATTGATCCTTTTCTTGATGTTGTAGTTTTAGTTAAGCTTGTGATATATATCAAATTTCAATCCCAATATATTTGTAGGGAGAAACTTCCTCCAATTTGCAATTATCATACAAAAAATGAGCGTAAGTGACCTTATTAGATTTTATAAACATAACTTTGGTTTTGCCAATATTGACGCTCATGCCCATACCATAACATAAATCCTTGAGAATTATTAAATGCTTATCAAGATAATAGAGACATTTTTCTAGAAAAACAATATCATCAACATAAAGAAGGGTGATGATGAAAATTCCTACTAGTTTGTTGTGACACTGTAGCCTGCCTCTATTAAACAACCTTCTAACTTATCAAAGTTTAAAAATTGCCAAATTATCGATGACGATATGGATTTATGTGATTGGTTTATAAAGAGTAATGGGTTTAAATTTAAGTTCCATGAAGTAATAATGAATTTAATAGTTTTTTATTATAAAAGTAAAAGTATAATATTTGGTTAAGAGATTTTAAATAGGAATACTTATTACTATATATTTATAGTAATAGAAGCTTGTATTATATCATTTTAACATAAGAGTATTGTTAGGTATTTGCATATATCTCATGTCACATAGTATTTATGAGTTGTGCATATACCTAGATTTTAGTGTTTTTACTGGATGTCAACTAAGATAAATTATAATATTTAATTATGTATAGTTGTGATATATTATGATATTTATATATTAGAAAAATAAGGTCAAAGATTTTATTTTCTTATCATTATTTCCTTCCAGAATGAGTTGATCACATTTGTATAGGTCAAATAATGACGCACTTAAAAATCTAGTAAAAGAGATAATTATGAAACAAATAATAAAAGAAGAAGGGATGTATCAATATGTTTTTAAATAAAATTAGACAATATATACTTTATGTAAGGAAAGTATGATATAATATCATGTATGCAAAGCATACTATATGTGTAAGAGCAATGTCTATGGTGAAGTGTCGAGAAGTGTATATATGAATGCATAAGACGTCAATATATGAATGCATATTGAGAAGTTATATATTTTTGAGATCATAAGAGACAGTATAACTAGGGCATGCTATCTAACAAATCACAATCCACAACGTAAAGGTCATGATAATCTATGCGAATTATACTGAAATTTAGAACCACAAGAAATTATACCACTCAATATTCGCCTTTGGAATATAACTTGTTATAATTATATTATTATTAGATTTTGTTTGATCTTATACTAACTTATCGATGTTTGTTGATCTATGAATTTCATGATGATGTTTGAGGAAAAATAAAATAAGAGGTTGAATATTTTTACAACATATTTTGGAAATTGACTAAGTATGGGAAAACTAGTCAAAACTTCCCTAAGAGAATGCCTGCCATAATTCATGGTTTGAATATAATGCCCACACCATCATACCAGGATATATCTTGTTAAAGTGGCTATCTATTCATGGTCTCATTTTGCCTTAATATTTTTTTAGGAGAAAGATATAAGCCTGCCAAAAATAGGTTTCAGGATAAACCTTGAAGAATTTCCTGAAAATGACTAAGTGTTGGAAAAACTGTCTCAAGTGACCTCAAGGAAATTCCTGCCATAAATGGTGGGTTGAAGAAAATGCCCGCACCATATGGGAATATTGTAGGTTGGTGTTTTTTCTACCCAACCATGGTGTCAGTTTGTCCAAAGAGACTCCAAGGAAGAAGATATGGATCTGCCAAAAGTGCTACTTAGCCTAATTTGCACTACTTCAGTAAAATGCCCACCAAGGAGAGAGAAAGTAACCTCAGAGGATGGAATTGGTCTTTATGGATTCACCTTGTTGGTCTCTACCCATTGGGTGTCTCACACTTCATATTTGATGAAAATAAAATTTTCATCATGTTGACCTAGGGTTTGACAATTTTGCATAAGTGTTGAATTAACAGGTTAGAGGGCCATTTTCAAATGCTCGCTAGAGGATGTGTGTGTTTCATAAAATTTGAAACGTGACATGGATCTGTTACTTATTGAAATGGATATCCATAAATACTTTCAGTTTGCCTCATGATGGTCATATATGCAAATAATATATCTGCCAAAAATAGGAAAAATATAATTTTTCATATCAAACAGGAAAATTAGCTATCAGAAAATTGAAAAGGCATTTTGGAAATGCCCACCAAATAGGATCCTTGCACTGATAATTTTTCCATATGATATGGGCATACTCCTTGATGATATGGCTATCACTTTTGGTATCAATTCCCTTCCTGGTACTCGCACATCCGAAATATATATCTGCCAAAACGAAGAAAAATCATACGAGTCATGTTTTAATTTAATAAACAGAAAATTAATTTTGAAGAGGAACGATGATGAAAAGGTATAAGGGAAGTTTGAAGAGGTGAAATGATTGAAGGGTGAATTATTTAATATATATTCACACATTTTAGAAGGAAGAAGTGTATCTTGGGTGTCCAAGTTGCAGTAGCAGCAAGAACAAGCCAAGACAAATGAAATTCCAGAATTGAAGAAAAGAAATCAGAAAAGGGTGAAGGGTGGAGCTAGGGTAGGTTGTTTCCTGCTAAAAGTGTGAGACACCCAATGGATAGAGGCCAACAAGGTGATTCCATCGAGACCAATTTCATCCTTTAATACCTCTTTCTCTCTCCTCGGCGGGCATTTTACTGGAGTAGTGCAAATCAAGATAAGAAGCACTTTTGGCAGATCAATATCTTCTTCCTCAAAGACTCTAACTCTTCACCAATGATATAGTTGGATGCACCAAACAAAATTATAGAGACCCATACTCTCAAAATAATTTTAGACACCAACCACAAGACATGGCGAGTATTTTACTAAGGTCACTTAGGCATTTCTATTGATTCTATATTTAGACCATTTTTGCACTTTCCTAGACTGGTCCAATATGCATGGAACATTGTTTTGGCAGATCAATAACTTCTTCCTCAGACACTTTTTGGACAATATGAGACCATGGTCAAGTAGACAGCTCAACAAAGTACAACTTGACCATACGGTACGGGAATTTACTCTAACCCCCAAATTATTGTGGGAATTTCCCTAAGGCCACCTGGACCAGTTTTCCAACACTTAGCCATTTTCAGGAATTTACTAAATATGTAAAAATTAGTGAAAACTGCTCTAAGAGAATGCCCTCCATAATTCATGGTTTGAGACAAATGCCTGCACCATCATATCAAGCTATAGCTTGTTGAAGTGGATATCTACTCATGGTCTCAGTTTTCCTTAATCACTTATGAGGAGAAAGTTATAGGTCTTCCAAAACAAGGTTTTGCACCAGAGGAAGTAAAATTGACTGAGTAGCCCCAAGAAAATTCCCGCCATAAATCATAAGTTAAAGTAAAATCCCACAGCATATGGTAAGGTTCTACCCTGTTGATTTGTCTACCTGACCATGGTCTCTTTTTTTCTTAAGCATGTTTGAGGAGAAAGTTATAAGTCTGCCAAAACATTAACCATAAATTAACCAGCCAAATTGAGAAAAAACTTGTTTTGCATATTAAGAACAAGTGAAATTAGGCTAGGTGTTAAAATCACAAGGTTAAGGGGCTATTTGGAAATGCCCGCCAGGAACTGTCCTTGTGGGGATAAATTCATCAGTTGACATGAACTTGTTGCTTGTTGAAGTAGTTATCCAATGATGGTTTCAGGTTACTTCCTGATAGTCACATGTGCAAGAAATTAACCTGCCAAAGTAGGAAAAATATTGTTTTGCATATTACGAACAAGAGAAACAAAAGAGGTCCAAATTCTGAAAAATGACCAAGTGTTGGAAAATTGGTGCAAGTGGCTGCAGCAACCGTATCCGGTTGGACTGTTAATAGTCGAATTCAACTCTCATATTGAATGATAAATAGGAATAATATATTAGATGATGATTATAAAATTACAATAAGATGGCCTTTTATAAGGCTTGAGCAATCATAACGAAGGGTTACGACCTTTCACTAATAACCTAATAATCTATTAAGTTATAATTAATAATATTAATTAAATATTCACAGCATTGCCTTCCCCTTAGGAAAGCTTTGTCCTCAAAGCTGAGTTTTCTCATGACGTCTTTTATTCTGGCTCTATGTCGCACTGATGACTTCAGAGATGCGATTTTGATTATGACCATTGCCTCCTTTTGATTATTTTGTCTTGGTATTTTCATTAAGTATGAACTTGGTGAAGTTTTGTTTACGCTTTTTCTACGTGTGTGATTGCTTCTTTTAACTATGTTTGTCGTCAATTGAACATGCTCAACATACATTACGATCTTAACTATTGTCGTGTTGTTATTCGCAACACGTATTCTGTCAGTTCCCTTGAACGGGCTCTTTGTGCTTATAATGCTAATAAGAACATCGACTTGTCTCTTATCACAGTCTTGGTGAGGATCATCTATCTTCTTGTCAAATATTTTGTTGTCATTTTCTTCATTACTAGGGTATGTTATATCTTTGTCTTGCACAATGTCTTGATTGTTACTATTACTCTCATGGGAGATGACATAATAGTCTAATGTATCTTCATCTTTTACATTGGCTTGGATGGTTTCTTCTACCTGATTTTCACATCCATCTTCATTTTCTTTAAACGTTTCGTCCATAGATTTCTTTATTTCATCCATATCCTTAAGGATTTTCTCAAGGAGATTTATGAATTCATCACTCTCACTATAAGATGCCATGGGTGCATGGATGTTTGTAGAGGGCTATTTTGGCCTTTGAGGTGAAATTTTGAATAATAATATATTAATTAATTAATTAATTAATATTATTATTATTATTATATATTTATATATATATATATATATTCTAATATTATTATTTTTAACAATATTAAAAATAATAATAATTATTATTAATAATATTGAAAATTTTGAAATATTATAATGTAATATTATAATATTATACTTTTTGTTTGTCTTTTTGCGGGTTTAGGGTTTTGCGGGGAGGGAAGGATGCAAGGGGACGCACAGGGTGTGAGGAAGAGTGCTGGAAGGTGGCACGAAGGGGAGGGACGGTGCTGGACGAAGGAGGATGGACTGGGTGTGGGTAGGCTGTGAGGGCGTGGGGTTGGGGTATAGCATAGGTGTATGGAGCAAGGGGCGTGGGGGGTAGCGGCAGCGAGGAGGAGGACAGGGTTGTGGGGGAGGGGGTCGCAGATGGAAGTCGGCAAGTGAGGGAGGAGGACACTTGGGTGGAGTAGAGGCGGCACAGCAGAGAGGCGGGAGAGTGAGGAGGGAGGACAGGCGCGTGAGGGAGTTGCAGAGTTGGGCGAGCAGGGAGTTGAGGGGAGAAGGCGAAGTGTAGCAGTGGCAGCGTGGAGGGGCGCGGAGGATGGAGGACTAGGAGAGATGGTGGACACAGGGGCTATGGGAGAAATGCGGGGATGAATGGATAGTGAGAGTAATGTGGGGGAAATGAAGAAGGGGAACAACGTAGATGTGGATGGGTGGGAGAATTAGATGGACATGGGGAATTGAAGTGGAGGCTGTGACAGGTGGGAGCGTGGGCGCTGGAAAGGTGATAGGGTGAGGATGAAGCGAAGGTGACATATGTAGATAAGAAGTAGAGCATGGAGATGAGAGAGGGGGATTTGGGGAGAGAAGAGGGCAGCGAAAGGAGAGAGGCGTGTGAGCAGGGATATGAGTGCGAGAATGGGGGATGAGCAGTTGGAGTGGGCACAACGGAGATGTGGGGCGCGTATGGGGAGTGTAAAGGGAAGTGGAAGTAGGCATTGATGGATTGGTGCAGCGGGCGGCAGTGGGAGCCGTGTGAGAGAAATGAAGAATGAAGCATGAGTGATGGGTTAACATAAGTGGATGAGCCGAATCCGATCTCAGTGGTGGAGGAGCAAATCAGCTCTGATACCAAATGCAGCAACCCTATCCGGTTGGACTGTTAATAATCGAATCCGACTCTCATATTGAATGATAAATAGGAGTAATATATTAGATGATGATTATAAAATTACAATAAGATGGCCTTTTATAAGGCTTGAGCAATCATAATGAAGGGTTACGACCTTTCACTAATAACCTAATAATCTATTAAGTTATAATTAATAATATTAATTAAATATTCACAGCAGTGGCCTTGGGAAATTGCCCATTGTACCTCATAGGAAAATGATAAAAATTATCTAAAACTATAATGTTATAGCTTGTTGAAGAGGCTATCATACCATGGTCTCATTTCTCAAAGAGGGTTTTTGATGACAGAGTTAAAGGCCTGCCAAAACAGGGTTTTGGGTTGTTTTTGCACTAGTGGTAGTAAAATTGCCCAAGTGGCCTCAAGAAAATGCCCACCATAATTCATAGGTTAAGGTAAATTCCCGCCCCATAGTGCCAGGATGTAGCTTGTTGGTTTTTCTACTTGACCATGGTATCCGGTTGTCTTGAGAGTTTCTAAAAAGGAAGTTATGGGTCTTCCAAAATAGTGTTTCATGCGGATTGCTCTAGTCTCGAAAAATGCAAAAATTGTCTAAGTATAAAATTACTTGTAAAAATGCCTGAGTGACCTCAGTAAAATGCCTGCCATTTCCTGTGGTTTATGTCTTAAAATATTTTGAGGGTATGGGTCTCTAGACTATTGATTGGTGCATCCAAAAGTATCATTGGTTTGTCCAAAGAGTCTCTGTAGGTGAAGATAGATCTGCCAAAAGTGTGTCCTAGCTTGATTTGCACTACTCCAGAAAAATGCCCGCCGAGGAGAGAGAAATAGGTCTCAAAGGACGAAATTGGTCTATATGGAATCACCTTGTTGGCCTCTATCCATTGGGTGTCTCATACTTCCAAGTTGATGAAAAAAAAAATCTCTTCATTTTGACCTAGGGTTTGACAATTTTGTCTTAGTGTTGAATTGGTAGTTTAAAAAGCTAGTGTTGATTGGATGTTTTGGCAGGCCATTATCTTCTTGGACATAGACCTTTTATCGCAAATGAGTCAATGGTCAAGTGTGTAAATCCTCCACCTGAAATCTTATTGTTGAGTGTGGTTGTCATTAATGTCACTTCAATAGCAGCAGTTGATGCAGTTCCATCTTTAGATTATATCAGTTGGGCGTAAAAGTTTGGATTAACTAACTCAAGAGTAAAATTAATGTAATTATTTTTTTAATTATAAGCAATAAATATACAAACTAAATATGTGAATATTCAATTTAAAGTAATTTTTAAAACAGGGTAATTGACGGAGCCCAAGGTGTCTCCGAACAACAAGGAAGTTAATTCTTCCTCTTTAAAAATGCATAGCTTTTTTTCAATATATAGCTTTTCTTTAATATAATTTTTTGGATGATTTTTCATTCGAAGTTTTTTTGGAAGGGAAGTTGCCTTCTTATGGTGTATTTTTGAATTGTTTGTTTTCTTCAACTAAATTAGTGTCAATGAGAGAATTCATCTTGCATGCATGAGTCTTAATATTTAGAATATAAGATTAACTAAATAAAACATGGATAGATATTTTTATTACTATATTTTATTGAAAATTAAAATCTTTAATAAAAATTTCAATATGAAAGGTAATTTCTTTAATAACACTTTACTATTGAAGGGCATGTTCTGAAACTAAACGTTTTGTGATGGTTAAAGTAAGAGTTCAAAATGTCATAAAAAATTGATTTGAAGGGTAGAGATAAAATGAAATTCGAACCTTGCCTGCGTGCAATCATGAAGCCCAATCATGAAAAGAACCAAAATGACTTTATTGATTGTTTGATCTAAGAGTTAAGATTTCTCAGAATATTGATTGTTTGATCTAAGAGTTAAGAGTTAGCAGATTAATTCATGATTAATTTACTTATAGAACCTTTTTTTTCAACGAAAAAAAAGTTCCTTGTTATTCATTAAGTGAATCAAAGAAACTTACAATAAAACCTATTCCAAGGATAGAATCTTTGAAAATAGACTATGCAGTATTTTACATAAATCCGATAATGCTTGCCAATATTCAGTAATATACCATCATAACCATAGTTGTTGATAACATCATAAAAATAACATAGATACAGAGGAAATATTAACCAAAAATCCCCTAAAGCGGGTGCATCGAATTTACAAATGGATCATAAAGGCTATCCTAATTAATAAAGACAAACATAAAACATTTCCCCGGGATGGTGATCAGTGAAAGGGGTAACCTAAAGAATACCATCTGCCAAATGTAATCCCTTCTTTGACAATAAATCAACTCTATGATTGAAAGAACGAGAGATGTGTTGTATAGAGTAGTCGTTAAATTGTTCCAACAAGATGGTAATTTACTTATAGAACCATAATGACTTTATTATATAATTAGTAATGTGCTTTAAATTTGAATAGTCAAACATACATACTATAGAATCAAATAACAGAGAAATCACAACATTACAATTAACATAATATAAAATAATATTGCACTACATATTTAAGAAACCAAATCACAAGCCCAACAAATAGTTACTAGTCTTATAGTCATTTGAATATTCAGAATTCATAATGCAATATTTCAATAGAAGTATCCATTTGTTACAAATTGGCTTTCAAAGAGGCTTTCGTCTTGAACCAACAGCTCATGTGCAAACTATGAAACTAGTCATGCTTTACTTCTTAGCCTTTGTAGCAAAGTGAGAAGTGGAAGAAATATGTAATCCTACAAATTACCACAAGGAAAAAGTTTAACCAAAGCGTTCTACTTGCAAGGCCAAAGTGTTTTAATACTTATAGAAATAGATTTAAATGCCCAAGGAATATACACAAATCTTATATCCATTGATATATCTAGAATTTTTAGAAATAGATTTAAATGCTAGAGGAATATACACAAATCTTATATCCATTAATATATCTTCGTCAATATTTTCGATTACAATTGTCGATCAACAACAATATACCAAAATAGACCAATATTTGATGTTGATTACATCAAATGTTTATATCACTAATATGATAGAATCCTACTCCTAGAACCTCAATAACATGAGCTTCTATTTTACAAAAAGGATAATAGTGTGCATACCAAAAATTAATATAGACGAATAGAAGGGCCTTGGAAAACTAACAGAAAACGAAACAAGTAAACCTAATCAAACAAGTAAATATTAAGATACCATGGTGGGTGGGCCGTGTGTTTCCCTCAGCCAATATCCATTGACTTTTCCTCTGAGGAAGGTGGCCTGTCAGCTGGAATGGACTTCCTAGAACCTACAGAAGTCGTTGGGATCCCCTCACCGTCACGAGGTTGGGTGGCTTCGCGTTGTTCCTGAAGGATCCTCTTCATCTGTTCGATCAGTTCGACATTGTTATCTTTGAACTTCCGGTCCATGGTATTCTCAATTGACTTCTTCAAGGACTCCAGGTCCTCTTTGTCACATTTCCCCTCTAGTTTCTGCCCAAGCTCTTCTATCTCCTTTTCTAACTTATCCATTCTTCGGGTGAATGCATCAGTGACGCTAATCCTTCCAGTAGGGCCACGACTGCTACCTTCCGCCATTATATAACATGGAGCTAGCTCTAAAGAATTGTTGTAACAAAGCTTCTTGTACGGGAGCTCGCTGCCACTAAGTAGAGCACTGGTTGGAATCCGACGCCTGCCCTTTTCTGAAGCTTCAACAACCAAACGATGAGGAGGGCCAGTGGAGGGAAACAAAGCAGAAGACAGCGTTATTTTAGACAACATTTTCGGCAAAAACCAAGGAACAAAGACAGAAGCAATTTTAAGGAGAGAAAATGAACAAAAAACCTTGAACACGGATCGATAGACTATCCACAAGCCTAGAAATTAAAGATCAAAGTACTTCGAAGAGGGTTATATGACATTACCATTTAGAGACCTTATGCTAGAGTAGAGACTCGAGACCTTACCCTTTCCGAGACCATGTGCAAGACGTTACCTTGACCGACCTTTGAAGTGACTGATGGGAGAGATTGGCTGCTAGGGTTCGAATAGGCTATCCAAAAAGTCTCTGATGTACCTTGTTGAATAAGCTATCCAACCATGGTCTCATTTCTTCAAAAGAGTACTTTCAATTTTCCTTGTGATGGTCATATATGTAAAAGATCAATCTTACAAAAGTAGGAAAAATATTATTTTGCATATTAAGAACTAAAGAAAAATTGGCTAAGTGTTAAGATCATAAAGTTGAAAAGGAATTTGGAAATGCCCACCAAAGAGTGTCCTTGTGCTGATAATTTTTCCAAATGAGATGGGCGTGTTCGTTGGTGATCTGGCCATCCAGATGTGGTATCAGTTCCCTCCTTGGTGCTCTCACATGTGAGCTATTGGTCTCCCAAAAGTAGAGAAAAACTTGATTATCTATAAAAGGGCTTAAGGGTTAAAAGCTCCATTATGCCCACATGGGCTAAAGAAATTCCCACAAGGGATAAAAGATGCCCGCAGGGGCTGGGGTTAATCCCACATAGGCTTAGGGATGCCCGCAGGGAGTGAAGTTAAGCCCACAGAGGATTAAGGAAGCCCGCAGGGGCTTAGGGATTCTCGCAGAGGGTGAAGTTAAGCCCGCAGGAGCTGAGATTAAGCCCGTTGAGGCTAAGTTCTGGTGCTATCATGAAGTCAATGTTGCAATCTGATATTATTCTGGAAAAGTATGGCAAGTTTGTGAAACTTTGGAATTTGACTAAGTATGGAAAAATTAGTCAAAACTGCTCTAAGAGAATGCCCACCATAATTCATTGTTTGAGGAAAATGCCCGCACCATCATATCAGGATATACCTTTTTGAATAGGCTATCTAACCATGGTCTCATTTATTCAAAAGACTGTTTTATGACAAAGTTATAGATCTACCAAAACAAGGGTTCAAGCAGTTTTAGACAATCTGAAAAATGGCTAAGTGTTGAAAAATTGGTCAAAACAACTCTAAGAGAATGCCCGCCATAATTCATGGTTTGAATAAAATGCCCACACCATCATTTCAGGATATACATTTTTGAATAGGATATCTAACCATGGTCTCATTTCTTCAAAAGAGTGCTTTATGATAGACTTATAGATCTGCCAAAACAAGGGTTCAAGCAATTTTAGACATTCTGAAAAATGGTTGTGTTGGAAAATTGGTCCAAATAGCCTTGGGGAAATGCACGCTGTACCTCATAGGTGAATGGTAAAAATTATCTGAAACTATGATGATGTAGCTTGTTGAAGGGGTTATATTACCATGGTCTCATCTCTCAAAGAGGGTGTTTGATGACAAAGTTAAAGGCCTTCCAAAACAGGGTTTCAGGGTGTTTTGCACCAAAGGTAGTAAAACTGCCTAAGTGGCCTCAAGAAAATGCACGCCATAATTCATAGGTTAAAGTAAATACATGCACCATATGTTCAGGTTGTATCTTGTTGATTTTTCTACCTGACCATGGTCTCATTTTGTCTTGAGAGTGTATGAGGAAAAATTTATAGGTCTGCCACAAGAGGGTTTTAGGTAGTTTTGCACCAAGTTCAGTAAAATGCCTGCCTAGGGAAACTGAAGATGAGTCTGAGAGTGAAATAAGCGTGGGTGTGCTCAGTGAGGTATACTACATCATCTACTAGCATTGGTTAAGGATTTCGATGAAATAAAAAAACCACCTTAGAAATTGCACAAATTGTCTAAGTATAAAAATATTGGTAAAAATGCCTGAGTGACCTCAGTAAAATGCCTGCCATTTCCAATGGTTGATGGATTAAATTATTCTGAGGGTATGGGTCTCTAGAGTGTTGATTGGTTCATCCAACCATATCATTGGTTTGTCCAAAAAGTATCTTTAGGAGAAGATATTGATTTGCCAAAAATGCCTCCCGACTTGATTTGCCCTGCTCCTGAAAAATGTCCGCCAAGGAGAGAGAAAGAAGCTTCAGAGGATGGAAGTGGTCTTGATGGAATCACCTTTTTGGCCTCTACCCATTGGTTGTCTCACACTTCAAATTGGATGAAAATAAAAATCTCATTATGTTGACCTAGGGTTTCACAATTTGTCTAAGTGTCAAATCAGCAGTTAAAAAGGTCAATTGGAAATGCTCGCAAGAAGGTGTCCTTGTGCTAATAAAATTCATTGGGTGACATAGATCTATTCCTTGCTTAAAGTAGTTAACAATACTGATTCACCCCCCCTCTCAGTATTGACCAATATTCCAACAATTGGTACCATAGAAAGATCCTCCACTACAGTCTAAACCACTGGAAGGAAGATCCTATTAAAAACCACTATGGATCAACAAGAAGATATTGCATCCCATAGAGCTCTAGTACTTGATAAATAATACTATGCATGTTGGAGAGAAAGAATGAGTGCATACTTACAATCATTAGGATGGGGTGCATACTCAATACCACTGGAGGCCATACTTGATGGACTATCTCAACCCATCAAAGAAAAGATAGGACAATGCATCTCAGCTAAGGAACTTTGGGTCAAACTGGAGAATCTTTATTCAGTCAAAGAAATTGTAAAAGCAGACCTTGCTATTTTCAAGAAAAATGAAGAAACTTGCAGCCATAAGGAAGATCAAAAGAACAAAACTATATACAAGAAAAAAATTTATGACATGAATAAATTATTCTATTCCATGGAAGATAGTAAAGTTGAAGAGATTAGTAAAGATGGAGAAAAGACAAAACTGATGTGATACCTAAAAGACCAATGACAAGCAGAGTCCAACGGATCTTTTTGGTCATTGCTTCTCATGC
Source organism: Larix kaempferi (assembly GCA_027924585.1). Taxonomy (NCBI): domain Eukaryota; kingdom Viridiplantae; phylum Streptophyta; class Pinopsida; order Pinales; family Pinaceae; genus Larix; species Larix kaempferi. The sequence continues at coordinate 1,487,741 of BSBM01001116.1, forward strand.
AATAATTTTGGGCATATGGCTAGAGAATGTAAGTTGAGGAAGAATGCTTCAATAAAATTCCAAGAACAAAGGAAGGGATGGAAGAAGATGGAAGTTGTGAAGCAGAAAGATCAAAGATTCCTCAAATATAAAGGAAGGTTCTATGGATATTGTCACCGTTGTCACAAGTTTGGTCACAAGGCTGCTAATTGAAGAGCCAAGGGAAAAGATCAAAGTACAAAATCCAAGAAACAAAGAAAGTCAGTAAGCAGGGTACCTCATGGAAAGATATGGAGAAGAAAGGAAGACTACAAAGAGCCAGAGGAAACACAGATTCCAAGCATCAATGAAGTACTTTCCAAAGATGATGTTCAACATAATAGTGTTATAGATGAGAATGACATCCTTTATGATTGAAAGCTAGATGAAGATGTAAAATACACCGATGGAGAGAAAGCTCATGAATGTCTTTTCTAAAGTCTCTCATGACCTAAAGAGAGAAACCCTGAAATTAGCATTAGAGGGGATCATATACTCTGGGGGAGTAAATATCAAAAAATTACAGTTGGTATTTGAAAAGTAATTAATATCATTTGGTAAAAATAAAAGGCTATCATCATCAAAGACAAGAAGTAGAGGTGACAAATTGAAGAAAAGCATTTTGTCTGGAAAACATCTATGTGACAAGCACACTTAATGGTTGAAGTGTAACAAAATCAGAAGCAGAATTAGAGAAGATGGCAAGGAAAACTCAGTAGAAGACAAAGGAATGACAAAGGAAGTGATGAAATGACAAGTATGATGATGTACCTTATTGAATAGGCTACCTAACCATGGTCTAAAATGGCTAAGTGTTGAAAAATTGGTCAAAACTGCTCTAAGAGAATGCCCGCCATAATTCATGGTTTGAAGAAAATGCCCGCACCATCATATCAGGATATACCTTGTTGAATAGGATATCTAACCATGGTCTCATTTCTTCAAAAGAGTGCTTTATGACAAAGTTATAGATCTTCCAAAGCAAGGGTTCAAGCAATTTTAGACATTCTGAAAAATGGCTAAGTGTTGGAAAATTGGTCCAAATAGACTTGGGGAAATGCACGCCGTACCTCATAGGTGAATGATAAAAATTATCTAAAACTATCATGCTATAGCTTGTTGAATAGGATATCCTACCATGGTCTAAGTTATCAAAAAGAATGTTTGATGACAAAGTTAAAAGTCTTCCAAAATAGGGTTTCAGGTTGTTTTGCACCATAGGGAGTAAAACTACCTACGTCGCCTCAATAAAATGCTCGCCATTATTCATGGGTTAAATTAAATGCCCGCACCATATGGTCAGGATGTATCTTTTTGATTGGTCTACCTGACCATGTTCTCAATTTTCCTCAAGCATGTCTAAGGAGAAAGTTATAAGTCTACCAAAATAGGGTATGAGGATAAACTTTGGAGAAATTCCTAAAAATGAGTAAGTTTTGGAAAACTGGCTCAGGTGGCCTTGGGGAAATGCTCGCCATACTTTGTGGGTTGAAGAAAATTCCCGCACTATATGGTCATCTTGTAGGTTGGTGTTTTGTATGCCTGACCATGTCCTCATCTTGACTTTAAAGTCCCTGAGGGAGAAGTTATGGATTCTCCAAAACAATGTTTTAGGCAGATTGGACCAAGTCTAGGAAAGTGCAAAAATTGTCTAAGTGTAAAATCATTAAAACTTCCTAAGTCGCCTCTGTAAAATGCCCGCCATCTCTTGTGGTTGATGTGTTAAAACATTTTGAGAGTATGGATCTATAGAATGTTGTATGGTGCATCCAACCATATCAATGGTTTGTCCAAAGAGTTTCTGTAGGTGAAGATATTGATCTGCCAGAAGTTCCTTCCAGACTAAATTGCACTACTCCAGTAAAATGCCCGCCGAGGAGAGAGAAAGAAGCTTCAGAGGATGAAATTGGTCTTGATGGAATCACCTTGTTGGCCTCTACCCATTGGGTGTCTTGAAACAAGTGTTAACATGCAAAGAGGACCCATCCTTGGATGTCTTGAAACAAGTGTTAACAAGCAAAGAGGACCCATCGGAAGAATTGATTGACATTAGGTTAAAAGCAAGGGTCCTGAGTATATGTTGGCATACCAAAAATTAATTGTGGATTTTGTAAGTATCTATGTTGTTTTACTTCTCTCATTTTACAAGTAATAGAACAACAAAAATCATAAATTGTAAATGAATGACTTCTTATGGGATATAAAACATGTAAGAAACAAAGTATGGAGTGTATCCAACAAAACGGTTGTTGATAGATAGCACGAGACATGGTTTTGAAAGAATGTGTGACACTCAGGACGCAATTATTGCTCTGGTATGTCGAATTTCAATTTACATTCATGTATATTATCAATTTTCATTTTCATTATTCCCAGCAATGTAGATACACTCCGTACACTTTATTTTTATGTTTGTAGATGGAAGTTGAAGAAGAGGAAAGCAATAAAGCCAATCAACAAAACATTCATCCAAATAACCTAACTGATACAAGTGGCTTGAGAACTGATAACAATTCTAGTGAAGAATGATGATCCATTTTTTCTTTTGAGGTTAATGCAAGCTGTTGTATATTAATTTTGAAATAATTGTCTGTGATAATCAAACATTTTGAATAATGTACTGGACATAGTGTCTGAATTGAAAGACAAAGGGTTACCAATAAGTGTTACAATTACATGCATGTTAACATGTTGATTATTGTTGTCTCTATGTTGTCCTATTTTGTATGACAAACGCCCTCTTATTGATATATAATGAAATAAACGTTTTTATTATATTACATTATCCAATGTTATTGTCAAATGTTACATGTGAAATGGTACATTACATTGGTAATTAAATGTATGCATTTAGGACTGAGAATTGTATTTTTTATCAGCAATGAATAAAAAAGCATTTTTTTCTTGAAAAAAAATAAATGCATGGATGCTTAAATATTACAATAAATGCTAGAATCTATAATATAAGAAATTAATCCAAACAAATGAAATAATTAAAATCGAAATGATAGTACTATAAAAAATATTTCAATTTCTAATGAATAATGGAATTAAAAAATAATATAGATATTTCACTACAATGTCAAGAGTCATTGTTCAAATATAATCGTCTACAGTGCTTTTGGTACTTTATGTCGCACCTATACATTTCCTCGAATTGTACACACCGGTTTGTTTAAATAGTTTATACGATGTGGTACTCCAATGTAAATTAAACGCATCGTTAAATTAAAAAATAAAAATGTCCACATCTCAATTGCATTTACCGATGCCTTTTTAATTGTTAATTGCAGCAGTGCGTTTTAATTGTTAATATGCACCGGGATATTTATAGCATGTATGCACCGATGCTTTTTGTAATTTATCACACCGAGGCGTTTTAATTGTTTAAATGCATCGGGCCATTGTAATAGTTTGTACGCGGGGCGTTTTAATTGTTTAAATGCATCGAGCCATTGTAATAGTTTGTGTGCACTTGTGCTTAGTATTATGAAATGCATCGGGGCATTGTTATAAATAGACAACATCGTCAAAGTGTAAAACTATTAAAAAACTTCAGTGCATATAATGTAAAATATTGCATCGGTGCGGTTCGGTTGTAAGTAAGCACCGGTGCGTATAAACTATACATAAGCATCAGTGAGCCGTTAAAATCTGGTGCTCTCTGGTGCTCGATCTATTTGAGTGCTTCAATGCAGATTATTCATATTGTGAAGCATCGATACGTTTTATGAAGGTACACATCGGTGAGCATTTTTCCAACAAAGCGCATCGGTGGAAAAACATCCATTAAAACCTCCGTTCGTCGAGTTTTTTTAGTTATAAAATATATCTGTAATAACCTTCATTAAAACATCTGCTACCATTGGTGGAGGTTGTAGCAAAGGTTTTTTGACAACTTTTTCCAATTTTGTAATACTAAAAATCTTCGCTATGACCTCCGCTGCAAGGCCTTTTCCTTGTAGTGGGCACAAAATCATGCATCTCTCACTTCAAAAATTTTGGTTGCATAGCATATGCACATGTTCCAGAGGAGTTGAGAAAGAAGTTGGATAGGAGGAGTGAAACATGTATTTTCATTGAACAATCCAATGCCTACAAACTGTACATTCCAATTAGTAAGAAGTTTGTGGTCAGTAGAGACGTCAAATGTTTAGAGGACAAGTCATGGAGTGAACAAGAAAATAATGTCATGGACAGTCAAATTTCATCTCTTCAAATAGATGAACCAATGGAAAATATAGGACAATAAAACCTCATGTTTCCAAAATTGCAAGTAATAGACAAGAAGAACCACTAGCAAATAATTCTTCATGAAGTAGTGACTCGGGATTCACTAAAAGAAACCAAAGAACAAAGAGTATAAGACAATTTTATGAGTAGGAGGACGATGTTAATCAACAAAATCACTTTGCATTACTATTATGTTAGCCCACATATTTCAAAGAAGAAATGAAGGAAGAACATTGGGTGCAAGCCATGAATGATGAAATTGAGGCCATTGAAAGGAACAAGACATGGTATCTTGTTGATCACTAGCAGCTAAAACCAACATTGATGTAAAATGGGTTTACAAGACAAAACTGCATGAGAAAGGAAAGGTGGAAAAACATAAGGCAAGGCTTGTTGCTGGAGGTTTGCTCAACAACCAGGAGTTGATTTTGGTGAAACTTTTACCCAGTAGCAAGGTTAGATACCATTAGAGTTGTGTTAGCTATTGTAGCCCAGAACAAATGGCCAGTATACCAAATGGATGTGAATTCAACCTTCCTGAATGGCATATTGGATGAAGAGGTGTGTGTGGATCATCCACTAGGATTTGAAATAAAAGGCCAAGAATACAAAGTGTATCAATTGAACAAGGCATTATATGGTCTTAAGCAAGCCCCAAAAGCATGGTACAATATAATAGACTCCTACTTGCTCAACAATGGATTTAGTAGTACAGCAATAATGATCCCACTCTCTACCCAAAAACATATCAAAAAGGTAAAATTATGAATTTTTGTCTATATGTTCATGATATGATTTATACTAGAAATCTGTAGTTATGTTGGCACAGGATAGATCCGCAGGAAGTGCAGAAGCCGATAGGTACGAAAGGGTCATTCCGCGAAAGAAGGACCTTTCGCCATGTTTTGTGGAAATACAAGAGTTGTTAGATTAGTCGAGTCAGTCATGTGGACCTAATTGTAATAAGAGAAAAACAAATAAATAGAGCAAGATTGTAAGCCTAAGGGCATCTAAGTTTTGGATATTAATGTGATCTTTTGGATTCTGTTGACTATTCTCTACGAGGTTTGTTCCGCAGATGTTAATGAATGAAGATGTTCGGTTATGAATTCTGTGTTGTGCAATGATGGGTTATTTAAATGCTTTCTGTCGATTTGTGTTGATATATGTTGTTGGTTAACGCGAATTACTGTTGAATATGCTTTAAAATAAATATGCGAATGATTGGTTAAATAGACTGTGGTAAATATTGTGATCTCTGGTTAACGTGCACATATCTTCTTCGCAACCGTGGAAGCTTGGTTCCTGTAGCACCCTTATTCACTTCGGGTGAGACCTCGCCTGCTTCGCAGGTGTTGATGGAAGGGTAACTCCTTTCCGGGCCAGTGTGTAAGGGCTGTTGGTGTTTGTTGACAATAGAGGGAACCCCTATCGAGAAGAGTTGTGTCAACAAATGGTTCTGTTGCCGAGACCCTAAGCTAGAAAAGAAGGGGATATGCTGTGGCACCCGACAAAACCAGAGATCCAAGAGTGGTTCGACAAGAAAGCGAAAGAATTCGCAGGAAGTGAGAAGAGGAACCCTAAACAGACAGCAACCGAGTGGTTACAGAAATATGTCTATTCAGATATTCATGAAATCTTCTTCTACGAATTCTTGGTGGTACTAAATGAGTGGCTGGCACAGTTGACGTATCATAAAAATCACTGCCAGAAGACTGAACCTGAGTATTGGACCCTGGAGTTAGTGCGACAACTGAAATAGGTCAACAACAAAGTATCACAAGCTATTGATTTTTGGGTAGATAGTATCCTCGAGGTGTACATAACTGAGTTCGCGGTAGATACTATTAAGTCATACAGCGATGCCTAAAGAAATTTCTTTAGGGGACCAAGAGGAAGGTTCTTGTCATCACTGAAGCTGTGGATTAAAATGCTGGTCTATGAAAAAGGAATATTGAGGATGTCAGCTGATGAGTAGAAGAATCGGTGTGCGAGGATGAAGGTATCGCGTAAATGCGAGGCTCATGAAAAGATGTGGTAGATGGAAATGAGTGACGACAAATTTGAAAGGGAAGCTAATGGAGACTGTGGTCTCATGAGGAGTGGAGCAATATTCTGGCATCCTGAGAAGAAGAGGAGGACTGAGAGAGAGTCTCCTGAGAGGACCGAAACAGAGAATCACAAGGCAGGACCACAAGGAAGGAAGCGCCCTTATTATGAGGAAGACGTTGACCAGACTACCCCAGAAGCAGAACAAGGTCAGATCGTAAGTTACCACATACCTTCGACCTTGCACACTAATCCAAATTTTATAGGGAGAAACCAAAACTACTCGTGAAGTTTCCCTACTTTCAGCGCTAAGAGTAGCGCTTCGGTAAACAACAATACTAGCAGTGTTAGGATGACAGACGAGGAAAAGATGCCCACATTCCAAGGGAACAAGACCGAGGATCCCGAACAGTATTGGTTTGTATTGGAAGCAGTCTGGACCGCGAATTAGGTCCAGGATGATGCGATAAAGTTGGGACAGCTAGCGGCGACCTTGAGGGGTCGTGCGCTAGACTGGTACATGAAATTCGTAAAGGTTCCAGTGGGGACAGCGACAAAAACATTGGCTGAGATCAGAGCCGCAATGATTGACAAGTTTAAAAAAACAAAATCTGAGTCGCAATACGTCATGGATCTTAAAGAGATTAAGCAATTTTCGAATGAATCAGTGTGGGAATTTGATCAGCGTTACAAAACGCTGATAGCGAAAGTGAGCTTTTCGATAAATGAGTTACAACATAAGGAGTGGTTTATCACGGGACTGGTACCGCATATACGAGGACCATTGATGCAACAAAAGGTCTCGACACAAGTGGAGGCGTTGGAAATTGCAATGAAACTAGAGGCTTCACTGATTGGTGACGTAGGGATGGGAATGGACAGGGTACAGGCGCAGTTGGCCAATTTAACGCTCCAATTGGAGGACATCAAGAAGGGCAAGGAGACTTGCAGAGACATATGGTGTACCAGATGCCGGAACAAAGGACACAATAAGGACAATTGCCCAGAATTTTGGGAGTATTTGCAGTCAGGGGCGCCAAACCCCCTTCGGCAAGGAGGTATGCCATGGTGTACTATATGTTAGACCAGAGGACACCGACCAGAGGAGTGTGTATACTTTCAAAAGATGGTATCGAAACCAGCGAATTTGTACTGCAAGTTCTGTCAGTCGATGGGCCATGATGAGAAGGACTGCAGGGCCTATGACCTGCTGCAGGAGCGAATAGCTGACACATACTTTATGAAAGGGGAGGAACTGCTGGTGATGCAGCAACAACCGCAGTATAGTTAACCACAGCAATACGACCAGGGGCAGTATGGGAACCCGCAGTATCCCCCACCGCCGTATGGACAACTACAGTATGGGCCGCAATAGTATCAACAACCACATTACGAGCAACCACAGTATCAACAATATGAGCCATCGCACGGAGGCTATGACAGAGGATTCCACCGAGGATGAGGTTGTGGAGGAGTTGCCGGAAGGGGACGAGGCCTGATCACTTGTTATAACTACGGCCAACAGGGGCACTACCAAAGAGACTATCTGAATCCTACGCCACAATGTACATATTGCAGCGTTGTGGATCATAGTATAGAGGATTTCCCTCAGCTTATTGCGAAATGGAAAACGAAACAGAACCAGAAGTCAAATGTTCTGAAACCGCCACCTACAGTACAGATGATTTCGATAGAAGCCCGAGGTAATCAAGCAACGACAGGGATCATGACACAAGGAGGAGGGGTGATTGGAACCAATAAGCCCTACACCCATATCAGACCAACACAGACACGGGGGAAGTGAGTTAATGATGGTACGGAAGCAGAGAAGGATGTCTTCTCGAAAGCGCAGAATGCAAGGAGAAATCAACGATGAGTGGCTGTGGAAGAAGAAGTCTACAACATGCCACTGATGTTTGACCAAACAAGGTCGCAAAAGAAGGCAACCACCCTCAAGGCCTTCTTAGGAAGTTGCCTGGATTTGGCGAAGGACCCAGAAATATTGGATGAAATAGAGGGTCTGCTACAGCGATGGGGAGGTGCACGGCTGGAACAGAAAGTCAATTGCATACATCAAAGAAAAACAGGCAGAGAGATGCGGATGTCCGCATAGATTTGAGAATTCGATGTCAATTCTATCATCCTAGATTTGGGTTCGGATGTGAACATCCTGACTAAACTGACATGGGAAACGATGGGGAAGCCACGGATGACCTGGCACCGAGATAGTTGTGATTGGCGAACCAAAGCAAAGTCACTCCGCTTGGATGAGCATGTCAACTCCCAGTTGAAATCGAATGGCTCAGAACGTACACGGAATTTGATGTCATCAAGATCGTGGAAAACACCAGTCCCTATCTGGTGCTGCTGGGAATAGATTGGGCCATGGAGAATCAAGCAATCATCAACTTTAAAAGAAGAGTAATGTCATTTGAGAACCAGGAACTAAGGGTAATTGCACCACTAGATCCGGCGGAAGGACTCCGCTATACGGAACCAGTCAGAGATGAGTTTACGGAAGGATGGGACAATCTGTACAACATTTCAGAAGATCATGTTAACCCCACCACGGACGGCAAATTAGAGTGGCACAGCACCAGTTCCGCATCCTCTGACTCAGATGAGGCCTTGGATAATTGGCAGAACCGATTGCACGAAGTATCCTTCCGAAGATGTGCACGGATAACACAGTCCATATGAATGGTCGCTAAAGAGGAGTATGTGTTACTGACCTATGAGGGACTACCCAACGTGGGCACGTTTCTCAGCGAATTTGAGAACAAAGTAGCATAGCCACAGCGTCTTCTAGCCCTGGAGAAGGCCCTGAAGGCCACTCCTGCGTGATGGTGGGCAGCACATAAATCAAACATAACATCTTGGCCAGTATGTCGACGCCTCATGGAGGTTCGATTCGGTGAAGCTGCGGAGAACGACCAGGTACGATATGATGGACGAGGGGACCCGAAAGCACATCTAAATGCCTGTCAACATCGATGGGGCTTGAGAGCACGACAAGAATGGGTACATGTGTTTATACAAACACTAGATGAGGTACCGCGGAGCTGGTATGTCGCAGCGGAACTGCGACACAGAACAACATCCTGGGAACAACTTACCATTGGCTTCAACCAAACCTTTTCATTCACCGATATAAATCCTCTGATCCACATCGCACTTCAAGCGATCCGCGAAAAAATATTTGAAGAAGGACCAATCAGACAACCGATGACAACCACATGGATTGCAACACCAGAAATGTTGATGGAATGTTATAACATCATGGGAGGACCGGAAGATGAGGACTACCCTAAGGCAACGTATATACCAGAGTCGGAGGGTAGTCGTGGTGTTGAGGCACCAGACATACCGTCGGACAAATTTCAGCAACCACTAAAGATCATAAAGGTGAACATTGGATCAGAGGAAAACCTGAAATTCGCAAACATTGGGGACTACTAGGATGAATCGACCATTGCGAAAGCCACCGACATACTACACAAGTTTTAGGATCTATTTCCAACAAAGTTCTCAGAAATGAAGGGAATTTCTGGAGACTTAGGCGAAATGCGGATCCCCCTCAAACCGGATGTGAAACCAGTAAAACAACGGCCATATAGATTGAACCCGAGACATAAGGAATGCGTACAAGCTGAGATTGAGCGAATGTTGGAAGCAGGCATAATAGAACCAGTGGCGGAATCCGAATGGATCAGTCCAATGGTTGTCCAAGACAAGAAAACTGGCAAAGTACGCATATGTGTAGACCTAAGGAAATTAAACGATGCCTCCCTACATGATCCATTCCCGACCCCATTCATCGATGAGGTACTTGAAGGCGTAGGAGGCTAGGATATGTATTCTTTCATAGACGGATTTTCGGGTTACCACCAAGTCAGGATTGCGAAAGAAGATCGACATAAAACCACATTCGTCACTGAGTGGGGATGTTTTCAGTACACAATGATGCCGTTCGGATTGAAAAATGCTCCTGCCATATTTTCAAGAATAGTGGTAGCCGCCTTCAGGGATTATATTCATAAATTTATGGCCGTTTATATGGACAATTGGACGATATATGGGCTAGTTAAGGATCATGTCGCGAGCTTACGACTAATGCTCGAACGATGCTGACAGCACTAGATTTCCTTGAACCTCAAGAAATGTATCTTTTGCACCCCATTTGGCATACTATTGGGCCACATCGTCTGCCGCGAAGGACTGTTGGTAGATCCGGCGAAGATTGCCATAATTTTCGACCTCCCACCACCCATGACAGCCAAACAGCTATAAGCAACATTAGGACACACAGGGTATTACCGAAAATTCATTCGAGGATATGGGGCGATCACAACACCCATGGAAAAGTTACTCAAGAAAGATTCTAAGTTCGAATGGACCGCGGAATGTCAGAAAGGCTTGGACATATTGAAACAAAAGATGGTTGAAGCACCAATCCTTGCATTCCCAGATTGGACGAAAGAATTTCACGAACATGTTGATGCGTTGTCAGTCGCACTGGGCGTTATCCTGGCCCAACCAGGAACCGGCAACATTGACCATCCGATAGCATTCGCTAGTAGAAATTTATCTACGGTGGAAAGTAACTACACGAACACTGAGCGAGAAGGGCTGGCTATGGTCTACGCATTGCAAAAATTCAGGCATTACCATTTGGGGGGTCACTTCAAGATGTTCATCGATCACTCTGCATTAAAATACCTGGTGAACAAACCTGTGTTTGGGGGGGGGGGGGAATCTTCCGCTGGTTATTACTATTTCAGGAGTTCGACTTTGAAATCATCGTAAAACCAGGGCGCTTGAACATGAGACTCGACCATCTCTCGCGAATAGAATCCAGAGAGGAACCAAGAAGCATTGACGATAGATTGTCAGATGCTCAATTTTTTAGGATTGGCATGGTCGATAACCACTACGAAAAAATCAGTCAATTTTTAGCGACAGGGGAGGCACCGGCAAAGCTCACTACCAGCCAACGAAAGCAACTAGTTGTCTGAGTTGCAGACTTCTAGCTAATTGCAGCAGAGTTATATAAAATGGGCCCAGATGAGATTCTGCGATGATGCGTTCTTCCGCATGAACAAGAACGGATTCTGTCAGAAGCACATGACGGAATTGTTGGGGGACACTATGGAGGATGAGCAACTTCCTGGAAGATCCTTCGCACAGGACTATGGTGGCCAACCTTGCATGGGGATGCGACGGATTACGCCAAGAGCTACGATGTGTGTCAACGAACCGGGAAACCCTCGCGACGTGACGAAATGTCACTGGTACCACAAGTAACATTGTAGGCTTTCAACAAATGGGCTGTTGATTTTGTGGGACCCATCAATCCGCTGGGACGAAGGACAAGGTCGCGGTACATCATCAAAACAATAGACTACCTGACGTGCTGGGCGGAAGCGACGCCAGTAAAAGACTGCTCAGCTGCAACTGCAGCCCGATTCCTATTTGACAATGTGGTTACTCGGTTTGGTTGCCCAAAAGTCTTACTAAGCGACCAAGGAACCCACTTCATTAACCAAATGTTTGCTGCAATGACAGAGGAATTTCAGATCCAGAACAAGAAAAGTACACCCTACCACCCCCATGCGAATGGCACCATTGAGGCGTTTAATAAAATCCTGGAGCATGCACTCACCAAAGTGTGCAACGTGAACCGCGACGACTGGGACCTAAAAATTCCATCGGTCCTCTGGGCATATCGCACCACCTGCAAGCGACTAACTGGCCAGATGCCATTTAAACTTGTATACGGCCAGGAAGCAGTGATGCCAATGGAATACATAGTACCAAGTTTACGAATCGCTGCAGCAACAGAGATGAACGGCAATAGCACACTCAAGGAATGATTGGCACAACTAATACAGTTGGACGAAGATCGATTCATTGCAAGGTTTCACCAGAAGGTAGAAAAGGACCGCCAAAAGGCATGGCACAATCGCTATGTCAAGATGAAACACCTACAGAAGGGGGATACAATTCTGTTGTATTATAGCAAATTCACAAAACACCCTGGTAAGTTACAAATGCACGGGTTGGGACCATATATTATCACTTTTATTACGACTGGAGGTGCTACATAGTTACAGAGCTTGGATGGGGAACTGTTACCTAAATTAGTCAATGGGAGTAGGCTGAAGCCCTATCACCATGACCCGACGCAGAGCGCATGAAAAAAAAAATCATCAAGGATTGTTTCGCAGCTTGGAGTATGGAAGGATTGTTTCACAGCTTGGAATATGGACTGCGATCACAGCAGGATCATGACTCTATCAAATCAGTACGGATGGAAATTTTTTGGATGACAGGTCTAACGAACACGGATAATGATTAGTTAGGCATAAATTGGCGCTGGCATGAGGCACGTTTGGCACACAACATGGCCGGAGGCACCAACGACAACAGTTCGCACAAGAATGACACAAGGAACAGTTGGGGGGAGCAGTATGGCCACTCATCTCACATGCAGGAAACCAGTCACCCCACGCAGATGAAATGATGACAAAATCGGTGCATCAACAAGATGGATCCACCGCGGATTTCTCGAAATAAACATCCCGGACGAAGGAAATGCATAAATACAGGAACCAGACACCCAGCAGAGCACCGAGGTATTTGCCAGAAGTAGGAAACCCATGCTGAGAGCGAGGCAGGTCATTGCATAAGTTAGGAGTTTCAAGGAGGTTGTGGAAATGCTCCATTGCATTTCGTGTGGTGCACTAGGGGCGCTACGGGCCCAAACGACGAGTATGCATCAGCGCCTAGAGCAACAGGAAGCCAGGACACTCGGGCATCACAAAGCCAAGGTTTCATCCGATATGTCTAAGTACGCGGTAGTAGTTCACAGCTTCCTGGCCCCAGCGAACATCCGAAGAACAAGGGCAGCAGGCCCCTGACCCTAGGAGGAAGCAATCCAAGGTGCGAAACAGATGTGTCGGAGTAGTCGGCCTGTTTCCCACCTTGGCGTCATCGACAACCCCTTTCTCTGGAAGGGACAAACGGGGAGTGATACAGCAGACCCCGGAGAGGTAGATGATGAAGGTTGCAAGAGACTGGAGGATGAGTCCAGTGACCGACAAATGTGGATGCGAATTACACAACAGCGAGTTCCAGACAGCAAGAATAGATTCGAGACGACCAAGCACAATACAAGGTGGATGCACACCAGCAGTGTCTCGCCGAAGTGGATCGGGACGAGCCACAAGTTTGTGTTGGGGACCTGTTGGCACAGGATAGATCCGCTAGAAGTGCGGAAGCCGACAAGTGTGAAAGGGTCATTCCGCGGAAGAAGGACCTTTCGCCATGTTTTGTGGAAATATAAGAGTTGTTAGATTAGTTGAGTCAGTCATGTGGACCTAATTGTAATAAGAGAAAAACATATAAATAGAGCAAGATTGTAAGCCTAAGGGCATCTAAGTTTTGGAGATTAATGCGATCTTTTGGATTCTGTTGACTATTCTCTGCAAGGCTTGTTCCGCAGATGTTAATGAATGAAGATGTTCGGTTATGAATTATGTGTTGTGCGATGATGGGTTATTTAAATGCTTTCTGTTGATTTGTGTTGATATATGTTGTTGGTTAACGCGAATGTACTATTGAATATGCTTTAAAATAAATATGCAAATGATTGGTTAAATAGACTGTGTTAAATATTGTGATCTCTGGTTAACGTGCACATATCTTCTTCGCAACTGCAGAAGCTTGGTTCCTGCAGCACCCTTATTCACTTCGGGTGAGACGTTGCCTGCTTCACAGGCGTTGCTGGAAGGGTAACTCCTTTCCAGGCCAGTGTGTAAGGGTTGTTGGTGTTTGTGGACGACAGAGTGAACCCCTGTCGAGAAGAGTTGTGTCAACAAGTTAGAAGAATTCAAATCAGTCATGCAAAGGAATTTGAAATGACTGACCTTGGTTTATGAAGTATTTTTTGGGCATAGAAGTTGAGAAATTTGCTCAAGTAATTTTTATATCTTGACATAAGTATGCTACAAACATCTTGAAGAGGTTCAAAATGGATAAATGCAAACTAGCACATACACCCATAACCACAGGCACAAAATTAAGCAAGAATGATGAAGGACCAATAGTAAATTCAACTTTGTATAAGAAAGTTGCAATAATCCTAATGTATCTTATTGCAACAAGACCTAATGTAATGTATGTAGTTAGCTTTATTTATAGATTTATTGGAGTTCCTTAAAGACTCTCACAGGAAAGTTGGGAAAAGAACTTTGAGATATGTTGTAGGTACATCTGATTATGGTTTGTGGTACACAATGTCTGAAGACAACAACCTCATTGGATACACAAGTAGTGACTTTGTAGGCAACATTGATGATAGGAAAAACACTTCAGGAAGTGTTTTCATTTGGGAACAAGTTTGATATCATGGGAATTCAAGAAACAACTCATTGTTACCAATTCATCTGCATAAGTAGAATATGTAGAAGCAACTACAATAGCACGCCATGCAATATGGCTAAGAAGGATTTTATATGATCTTACACGTGGAAAAGGAGCTAACTCCTTTTTTTTTATAATAGTTCAGCGATTGCTCTAGCCAAAAATCATGTATTCTACATGAAAAGCAAGCATATTGGCACTGACTACCACTTCATACGTGAGCTTGTCAACAATGGAAACATTACACTACAGTTTTGTGGTTGAAGGAATCAACTAGTTGATATCTTCACCAAACAATTGTGAAGAATCGTCTTTGAATTTTAGAGACAACACTTGGGCATTGTCAATGCTGAAGATTGTAACAATTGAGATGAAGGGGAAGTGTTGAAGTGTGTAATCTCCCCTATTTCAGTAGTGCTTTGCATTTACGAGTTAGTTAGATAGTAGTGGTTGACTGAGTATAAATCGGTTAAGTCTTTTCTATTTTTAGCAAGTCACTTAGAAATCAGTTTATGTTTTGGATTCACTTAGCTATGATTGTAACCCTATATACTAGGGCATGTATGAAATGCCCTCGTGTTTCATATTGCCTTTGCTTTTGGAATTTTAACAATTTATGCTTATTTCTAAAGTTAAATTGCAAAATTATAAAAATTGTGTATTTAACAAATTGAGTGAGACTAAAAATTAAGAAGTGTGCTTCCTCCTAGAAGATCATAGCTTGAAATCTAAAAGGGATAAGGTATGTACCTTGTAAACTTTCATAGTTACATCATTGTGCAAAGGATTATTATTATTATTATTAATTAGAAAGGATCATGAACTCTCTCCATTTGCATCGCTAGGGTAAGTGAACAATCGAGTATTAAAAGGCCATGAGCACCAAACTAAAATAAACTAATCACAACTACTTACCGAATTTTAAAATAAAAAATAATCTTATTTTAAGATATCGACAAGAATAGAAGACGACTTTTATAATACTTTGTGACTTAAAATTCACCCCGTCTTTAGTTATATATTCAGTTGAATAGTTCGGCCAAAGTAGGCCAGGGCTCGGCTCTTCTTAGCAGTTTCCTACGTTAATTTTTTTTTCTTTTACGAAACGTGTTGACTTAGTGTTTTAAAAGTATTCTACATTGAAATAATTTTTTAATGTGACAAACGTGTGGACTTAGCATTTTGGGTATCTAAAGTCGGTGGATAAGGCTATCTTGTATTCTCTAGAGCATGTACCATGTATATCTTCAATTTCGTCATCTCCATTTTTTTATTTAATTAAAAGAGAAATAAAGTTATATAATCAAATTTAAAGATGTTAATTTTAATTTTTTGGGGTTTTATAAATTTTATAAATTTTATAAATCCATTCATTCCTAAATATAATATTTTTAAGGTAAACCAACTACGAATTTTGATATAAAATATGAATCTTAATCGTAAGAGTATTCCATTAAAACTTAAAATATATCGATTAATCACAACAACTTTGGGGAATTTAAATACTAAAATTCTTATTTAAGTTATATTTTAATATTACTTTTTTACTTAAAATTCATTAAATTTTTAGTTATATTTTCATTTAGCTACATATTCATTTGTATAGTGTTTTTTAGGATATTCATTTGTATAGTTAGAATATTAGTATAGATTTATCTTAAATCCTCATTTATCAAACATAAAAAAATCTAATTTCTTAAAGTGTAATTTTTTAAATTTTAATTACTTTTTATAAATTTGTATTTTATGAGTAAATATAGACTTTTTTAATTATTTTTCGTAACTTTTTACTTTTATTTTGTGTAATATTATGTTAAATTATGGGATTCATAAAATAAATTATTATGAAAAGTAATTAAAAATAGATGTTCGTTTATAAAATAAAAACTTAAAACTTAAACCTAGATCTATAAATCAAGAGAGATCAAATTTATTGAGTTTAAATTTAAAAAAGAAATACATCTCAAGAAATTGGATCGCTCTCAATGCTTGATAGATATGAGTTTAAAATGGATCTATGCTGGTCTAACAACATCTCCTCTATAATAAACTGTAAAACACCTTGCTCCTCTTCATACAAAAAAAACCTCAAACCTAAGAGCTCAACACTTTTAAAAAGTTTATAGTTAAAACATTTTTCCTGTGTTGACTTGGTGTTTGAAGTCTATTATACATTGAAATAGTTTTCCCATAGGAAACGTGTGTTGACTTGGTGTTTTAAGTGTATTCTACATTGAAATAGTTTTCCCCATAGGAAACGTGTGGACTTCTTGTTTAGGGTATTCAAAGGTGGTGGATAGGAGGAAGCTTTTTTGGATTATCTAGAATGTAACTTTTATATCTTCATTTTTCTAGAAACCAGTGCAAGCACGACAAGACTTTTTGCATATTTGTACAGAAAAGAAATATATATTTGAATGGAAACAGTAACCAGTATGGCACGCAATCAGCCGATTTGGAATGATATACCGGGTAAAACGAAGAATGGAACAGTTTTCCGTCAGGATTGGTGGATTCTTTTTATAATTTGAATAGAAAATTTTGAGGGTTGAAATGATTTCGACAAGAATTACAATGTCAAAATTGTGATTTCTCATCATCAGATTCAGTCTACTTACCTGCCAGAGAGGTCTAGGAAAATTGGTCCAGAGTCTACACTGCCCCCTTAGTATTCATCATGAAACCGAGACCTCCTCGAATTGTAGTTTCCAGAGCAGAGTTTCTGGTCGAAGTAAAACTGACAGATGTTCTGCCCGGAATTCCACTGCCTTAGTACCTGTCAATTCAAACTTCTGGAAAGAAAGTCTCGACGGGGAAAAATGTACTCTGTGAGAGTCACTGAGTCAGTGACAAGTCTTTCACGCGGGTTGGAACTTGGTACGCAAGAAAATCTAAAATTCAAAGGGGGTGGTAAAGAAAGTAAAAATGACTCCATCGCCAGGGAGTGGGTTCCTCCTTGACCGTAACATGAGTGCTTTTGCGTTTACTTTGTAACAAGTTTTCCTATTTAAAAATCAGTTAGGTAAATGCTCATCCTTGCAATAAGCATATGGATGGATAGATGTCAATCAACCAGACTGTACATCACGCTTCACAACAACTGCTGAAAGGACTTCTTATCCTCTCTATCATGTCGATTGGTAAGCAAATACCGCTGTTTTTTTGCATTTATCGATGGTTTTGTCTGCACTCAATTCCATAATAAGGATTGCCCCAATTTTTTAGAAAAGTTTCCTTGCTTGCATTTGATTTCATGGACAAGACGCGCAATTTTCAGTGGTTCAGAAATGGCTTCCATGTGGACCTCTAAAGATTCCTACTCTGCGATTGTATGCCACAGCACTTTTTGAGACAACATTTTCTTTTACATTTATTGCATATCAATATTGTCTTGCCATAGCGGATAGTGATCTGCCCGAATTGGCTTGATTTGCTGTGATTTTGTCTGGTTTTGCGAAATTGTAATCGTACTTCCATTAGCAAATATTTTCAAAGATTTGAACATAAAACATGAATTCTGTACTGATATGGTAATGAAACCCATAGAATTGTGAACGCTTCATTATTTTGTATGAATGTTTTTGGCTAGGATTCAATGCTTTAACCGAAAGGTATTACGGTTAATATGGCGCTAAATATGTTTGCTTGCTTTGATTCATTTAGATGTATGAAGCATTTCTTTGGCTTGTAAATGCGCTGGGAGAGTTTGAAGAATTGTGATCAGTTAACAGTGCAATGGCGGGCTCCTTGGAGATTGGAAGCGCTTGGCAGAGTCCTCGAAGATCATTTACTTTCGATCTTTCGCAGACCGGCACTACAAACGACGACTGGCAGAGCCCTAGAATTTCATTCTCTATCAATTATCTCGCGCAGAACGGCAGGATTTCACCGGAGAAACGAAAAAGAGAGGAAGTAGCAGGTGTGAATTGCGACACAGACTTTGAATTTTGTGTTAAAAGTAATAATAATAGTGGCCGGAATTCAATCATAGGAGAAACTCTGTTACCTGTTGCCGATCAATTGTTCGTGGATGACAAGACGCTGCCTCTAATTCACGGTCCTGTTGAAGCCCAACCTATAACCATCGCTCGTCATATCAGTCTTGAAAGATCAAGGTGCCAGTCAGCGGTTCGACCGACCTCCGCTCCTCCTTCAAAGATAACAAGCAGCTGTTCGGGAAAGGTTTCTTCCAAAAGCTCAAGTCATAAGCCTCTCAATAAGTGGAAGGAAATTATGCTAAAGCTGAGCAACCAGGAAAGAAAATCATCAAAGGTAATTGATCAAGACATATCGGGCAATACTGTGAAGCAACAACATTCCTCCACGAGATCTCGGTGGTCATTTTCAAGGAGTTGCAGCACAGGAGGGGAAACGAAGGGAAACGGCTTATTTTGCTCCTTACCATTTGCCAGGAGTCACTCTACAGCAGAGCGCAAATACAAGCCGGTAACATCTGGGTGCACGTCTAAAGAAACAGAAACTGATGTTCAAGGCCTTGTCGCAGGTTCAAAACCCTTGGAGGCATGCGGAATAAGCAATAAAGTCCAATCTGCCCCACGATGCCTTCAGTTGAAGCCCAGGTTTGAGGCAGAAGACGGCAAAGCAGAAACAAAGGCCAAACATACGCCTGTCAGAAGCAAATTGGTAAGTCAACAAGCTACCGGAAGTGTTGATGGGAAGGGGAGGTTGATGGTTCGAAACTTGGAGAGTTCTAGTACCAGTGCTACAACAGCTGCCAGCTTGGATTCCCCACGGCCGGGAAGACTAATGGCGGAGGGATCCTTCCTGTTGAAGGCCAACAACTCCATGGGAGGAAGAGGAGCGGTGAGGGTGAGCCCGGTGTTGAATGTGCCCACCTGCATTGGCATCGGTGGTGGTGGCCTCTTTGGCTTCTCCCCTGTAAGAGAGAAGAAACAAGCATCAACATATCATCATCACTACTCTCGTACCCCTACCTGCAATAGGAAGAAAGGAAACTGAATCCCACAGAAAAACGGTTTTTTCACAGCATGAGTTGAATTCTTTGTTGTATATAACAAATTTAAGCGAATGCGTTTTATTTTTGTAAATTCATAGTTGGAATGTATCATGCTCCGCGCTGCATATTTCTATAACAGGAAAAAGAGTTCAAGTTAACCGTATTGAATTCCATGCGTTTTTTGTGCATTGCTTTAATGGAGATTGTCACTCTGTGAGAGTCTGTGTATTTAAGAACGCCTAGGGATTGTCAATTGATAGTAAAAAGGTAACATAGATTCAGCTTAGGACAAAGAACCCCACTACCTCTTTCCGGTAAAATTCTGCCTAATTTCAATAAATTTGTGCTAAGTTCTTCCACCAAAATCTAATTAGGATATTATGTTTGAACCACAATCCCAACACAGATGACATATTAGGTTTGTTCTAAGTTCCTTCACATATTATGACATATTAGGTTTGTTCTAAGTTTGTTCACCACAATCTCAACACATATGACAATGATGATAGTGGTGGTTTGTAAAATTTTATTCTTATACTCAAAAAGCTTAGAAAGAAGCAAAATTTTAATTTCAAAACATTTGATATAACTTAGGTATTGCATTCTTAATTTTTACACTGGTCACAATAATGGTGATTTAGGAATACTTATTTTAAAGTTTAAATAAAATTATAAAGAAAACATAATTCTTTAATTTTTTTTAAGATACAAAGTTTAATAGATGTTAGTAACCACCACCATCATCCTCATATGTGTTGGGATTCACATTTGTATATTAGCATATACATTGTTTAGATTTAAGACTGTATTTTCAAAGAAAAAAGTTATAATGTTGAATCAAACAGCCACAGAACACAATATGCAGCGAAAGCAATTAAAACAAGAAAGCAAATAATAACACACACATAAAATATACGCAGAGATTTACGTGGTAAAACCCTCTAGAGGGAAACATCCACAGAGCAATGGTAGCAGTCTTCTTATTATTCAGTAAATGAATATTACAATAGCTTCAACTCTCTCAATACTTCTCTACGAGAATACAAGAAATCTATACATTTCTTACACGGTTACTCATAACTGACCATACACAGTTACATAGTCACCGAGAGACCGGTTGTCACTCGTTTCCAACAATCTCCACCTTAACAATTTACCTGATACCATTGCTCATTGCTCTATTCATCGCCTTTCCTGCAAGTGTAGAGAAGCTAAGCACCACTGTAGCTTCTCTAAAGTAACTGGCTTCGTGAACATGTATGCACTATTCTTTTGAGTGTGAACATTTTCAAGAACCACTCCACCTTCATTAACAACATGTCTAACAAAATGGTATTTTACAGGAATATGTTTTGTCTTATTGTGATAAGCTGGATTTTTAGCCAAATGAATAGCACTTTGACTATCACAGAAAAATTTTATAGTGTTCTGAACCTTTCCTAACTCACCCAGCAAACCTTTTAGCCATATTTCCTCTTTGCAAGCATGTGAAGCAGCTATATATTCTACCTCTATAGTGGATAAAGAAACAATATTCTGAAGCTTTGACATCCAACTAATAGCTCCACCTACAAGAGTAAAAACATAACTTGAAGTGGACCTCCTCTTGTCCAAGTCACCTGCCAAATTAGAATCAACATAACCACGGACTTCATCACTGCAACCATCAAAAGTGATACAATAGTTGCTTGTGCCTCTAAGATACCGAAGCACCCATTTCACTGTTGTCCAGTGCTCTTTTCCTAGATTTGCCACATATCTACTGACAACACTAACTGCATGTGAAATATCTAGTCTTGTACTTATCATCGCATACATCAAACTTCCTATTGCATTAGCATATGGTACACGAGACATATACTGCTTTTCTTCATCACTACTAGGACTCAAACCTGAAGAAAGTTTGAAATGAGAAGCTAAAGGGATATTGACATGTTTCACCTTATTCGTATCGAATCTCTGAAGTATTTTATCCACGTACTTCTTTTGTGATAACCACAGCTTGCCATTTTTCCTGTCTCTGTGTATCTGCATGCCCAAGATCTGATTTGCTGCTCCTAGATCCTTCATATCAAATGTCCTAGCCAACTAAGCCTTTAACATGCTTATTTCAAACATGCTCTTGCTTGCGACAAGCATATCATCAACATATAATACCAAAATAATGAACATGTCATTTTCCAACTTTTTAAAGTACACGCAATGATCATACTCACTCCTGGTAATATTCTGGCTCACCATGAAAGAATCAAACTTCTTGTACCATTGCCTGGGAGACTGCCTCAGGCCATACGATGATTTTATGAGCTTGCAAACAAACCTCTTGTTGCAATTCTGAACAAACCCTTCTGGTTGTTCCATGAAAATTTCCTCATCTAAATCTCCATGTAAGAAAGTTGTCTTGACATCTAGCTGCTCTAACTCCAAATCATATAAGGAAACTAGTGCTAACAGAATTATGATAGAAACAAGTTTCACAACTGGTGAAAAAATCTCATGAAAGTCGATA
This sequence comes from Larix kaempferi, assembly GCA_027924585.1. Classification (NCBI taxonomy): domain Eukaryota; kingdom Viridiplantae; phylum Streptophyta; class Pinopsida; order Pinales; family Pinaceae; genus Larix; species Larix kaempferi. Next base: position 1,509,952 of record BSBM01001116.1, read on the forward strand.
CCTACTTTCTGAGAAAACCCTTTTGCAACCAGTCTAGCTTTGTACTTCGGAACAACATCATCAACTCCTTTATTCAGTTTGTACACACATTTGCAGCCAACCACTTTCCTACTCTCCGGAAGTTCCACAAGATCCCATGTTTTGCTCTTTGCCAAAGAATCCATTTCTTCTTTCATTGCAAGTTTCCATTTGTCACTATCAGACACTTCTAATGCTTCCTTATAATTGTCAGGTTCTCCTTCATTAGAAATGAAAGCAACATATGTCACAAAATCATCATACCTCGTTGGAAACGTTATGTCCTGTGTAGATCTCCATAGAGTTTGTTGTGGTATTTCCTCTATTTTTGTCTGCTCATCCTCCTGAAGAGTGTCCTCATGAATATCCTCCTCCTGGAAATCCTTATGATTCCTCCTCGTAGATGACAGAGTATCAAACTGAATTTGTTGTAACTGTGGTACATTAGCCTATTTCAAATCATTACTTACATCTAAATTTGACAAAGAAATTTCATCAAATATTACATCTCTGTTAATGATGATTTTGTGGACAGTAAGATTCCACAATCTATATCCCTTAACACCATCACAATATCCAACAAAGATCAATTTTCTTGACTTAGGATCTAGTTTGGAACACTGATTTTTCAGAATAAGTGCATAGGCTTCACAACCAAATACTCTAAGATTAGAATAATCACATGGCTGACCTGTCCATACCTCTTCTGGAATTTTGCAGTCAATTATTGTTGATGGTGATCGATTGACCAGGTAACAAGTTGTATGCAATGCCTCTCCCCACAATTCCTGTTGCAACTTTGCATTACTGAGCATACTCCTTTCTCTTTCAAGAAGAGTCTTGTTCATGCGTTCAGCAACATCGTTATGCCGCATAGTGTAAACATTGGTCTTATGCCTCTCGATCCCATCCTTCTTCATTCCTCTTTCGCTGATATGACCTAACCGCCGATGCCATAAACGAGCGAAGTTTGTTGTTGCACTTTTTAAAATTCAATATGCTAAGATAGAAAATATCAGTATTACATTCCATTTCACAACAATAGCATATACAGGATCACTGAAAGAACAACAAGCACACCATAAACACAAGAGACATAGATTTATCCTGAGACTCCCTCATGGGGTAGAAAACCCAGCAAAGCTTCCTCAATATAGATGACCAGCAAATAAAAAGATGTAATCCCCAAACATGAGCTCCTTCTCCTCCATAGCAGATCTCTCTCTCTCCTATGCGCCAATCACAAGTGAGTGAATGTGTGTTAAATGAGGAACACACTTCCTCTATTTATACACAACTCCGACTTGACTTTTATACTAACTAGGTCAGCCCCAACTTAACCACTTAACATAATGTTGACTGGGCCGACCCCACTGGAGTGGTCTAATAACCCTTTAACTCACATGACTCATATAGGGTCAACCCCACTAGGGAAGTCTAATAACCCAAGTTACCACATTCTCCACGGAGGAATAAAACATCTCCGAATATACAATAGGGTCTCCACGGAGGAATGAAACATCTCCGGAATAATAAAGTACAAATATAATATTCTTAGAAGTTACAATATCTCAACACTCCCCCTTAACAAGAAGGATATTATAACAACATTTGCAGGAGCAAGGAGTCATCAACTACATGATACATGATACATCTATAAATCATTGGAAGCTTTCTTCATACATCATCAGTAACTCAAACAGTTACTGGAACATCTTCAAGATCTTCAATACTCGAACATTAACATCTTCAATACTGAATCTTCATCTTCTGCAGCACTCGAACAGTTACAGTAACATCATTATCTAGATCTCTCGATCAACATCATCAACATCTGGATCCTCTCGATCAACAACATCAACATCTGGATCTCTTGATCAACAGCATCAACATCTGGATCCTCTCGATCAACAACATCAACATCTGTATCTCTCTATCAACAACATCATCGTTTGGATCTCTCGATCAACAACATCATCTGGATCTCGCGATCAACAACATCATCTTGATCTCTCAATCAACAGCCTCATCGTCTAGATCTCTCGATCAACAACATCATCTGTATCTCTCAATCAACATCATCATCTGGATCTCTCGATCAACAGCCTCATCGTTTGGATCTCCCGATCAACAACATCGTCATCTGCAACAGACATGATCCTTCCTTTCAGAATTACGGGATCAATCTCATCACAATCAATATTTAAGACTATCCTTCCTTTTGGAATTACTGAATTTATTGTCTAGGGATGACCAATCCCATCACAATCTATATTTAAGACTATCTTTCCTTTCGGAATTACTGGATTTACTATCTAGGGATGATCAATCCCATCACAATCAACATTTAAGACTATCCTTCCTTTCGAAATTACTGGATGTACAGTCTAGGGATAATCAATCCCATCATAATCAACATTTAAAACTATCCTTCCTTTCGGAATTATTGGATTTACTGTCTAGTGATGATCAATCCCATCACAATCAACATTTAAGACTATCCTTCCTTACGGAATTACTGGATTTACTGTCTAAGGATGATTAGTCCAATCTCAATCAGCATTTAAGACTATCCTTCCTTTCGGAATTACTGGATTTACTGTCTAAGGATGATTAATCCAATCACAATCAACATTTAAGACTATCCTTCCTTTCGGAATTACTGGATTTACTATCTAAGGATGATTAGTCTAATCACAATCAGCATTTAAGACTATCCTTCCTTTCGGAATTACTGGATTTATTGTCTAAGGATGATTAGTCCAATCACAATCAGCATTTAAGACTATCCTTCCTTTCAGAATTAATGGATTTACTATCTAAGGATGATTAGTCCAATCACAATCAACATTTAAGACTATCCTTCCTTTCAAAATTATTGGATTTACTGCCTAAGGATGATTAGTCCTCAACCACTTACAGGATGGTTAATCCTGATCTCTTTAGGACATAAAATCCAAGGATGATACAATCCACTCGTCCACTTAGACAAAGTCTAAGGACCACACATCAACCTCATCGTCGGAACAGGTAGCCTCATCATCGACCTCATTGTCGGAACAAGTAACCTCATCATCGATACAAGTATCCTCATCATCGATACAAGTATCCACATCATCAATATAGGTATCCTCGTCATCGATACAAGTATCCACATCATCAATACAGGTATCCTCGTCATCGATAAAAGTATCCTCATCATTAATACAAGTATGCTCATCATTGACCTTACAGTCGACATAGGAAATCTTATCATCGATACAGGTATCCACATCGATACTAGTATCCAATGTATCATCATCGACCATATCACTCCCCCTTTCGAGGAGGGTCCTTATGAACTACACCAAGCTTGTCTCGGAAATACTCAAACTTTACTTGAGACAGAGGTTTGGTCAATACATCAGCAACTTGTTCGTCAGTGCCCACATACTCGAGCTTTATAGCTCCTTTCTGCACCATATCCCGTACATAGAAATATCGTATCTCTATGTGTTTTGACTTATCATGGAACACAACTCTGGTTGTCACACAAGATCACAGTGGAGTCCATCTCTAAGTCAAATAATCTCGATAACAACTTCCGAATCCATATCACTTCACAACTAGAAGAGCAAGCAGCTATATATTCTACTTCAGCTATGCTGAGAGCCACACTAGACTGCTTCCTACTAACTCCACGAGATCATGGCAAATCCCAGACAATGACATCCACATGATGTGCTCTTCCTGTCTGATACACTTCTTGCCCAATCAGCATCTGTGTAGCCATACAATCTGAATTCATGATCTCCAAGACAACATAGAACAAAGTCTATCGTACCCTTTAGGTACCTCATCAGATGCTTTGCAGCTATCAGGTGAACATGCCTAGGTTTTGCTAGATACTGACTCAAGGTGTTCACAACAAAGCATATATCTAGCTTGGTATTTGTCAGATACATCAATGACCCAATAATATGTATGTACAGAGTCACATCCACTAACTCTGATGGGTCGTCAGCTAACATCTTCAAGTTGGAATCCATGGGAGTGGTCATGGATTTACATTCCAACATATCAAATCTTCTTAAGATTTCCACAACATACTTTCCCTGGTTGAGAAATATTCCTTCTAGGCCTTGCTATATTTCCAAACCTAGGAAGTAATGCATTAATCTGAGAGCTAGCTTCTTCTTGCTTTCCATGATGTGTTTCTCATTCCCTGTCAGAAAGAGATCATACACATACAATAACAGTATGACAGGCTCATCATCCATAACCTGAAGGTAAAGGTTAGGATCAGCTTTACTTTTGGTAAAGCCCAAGCTTGTCAAGAAGCTATCAATTCTCCCTCTATGACTGAACATCATTCACACTCTGCATTGAGTGATCTTCTGCATATCTATCCGTGTCATCTCTCGTCAGATGGGTCTACTAATATGAGCCTCAAGATCATTCGAACTCTGTGATGAGTTCCTTCTTGCATCCATCTAAGTGAAAAATTTCATCTGTATATAGACACCATCTTCAACCTTGTAGCAAAGGTTTGGAATACGCATCACCCATGGTGATCATTAAGCTCATCAAATGACTATTGATCCTGGGTACCCGTACAAAACTTTCTTCAATTACACCATTAAGAGAATGGTCTTATCTAGCCACTTGTAGCAAACATCTCGTCATGATCCTCTTCCTCTTTCTAAGAGAATCTTCTAGCCACGAGCCTTCTATAGTATGTTTGATTTGTAAGTATTCTTGTTGAACATCCATCACTTGTTCGGTGTTCATCATTCTTCGTGATCTTTCCTATAAATCAAAGTTAATTACATGATTAGTAATACTTCATAATCATCAAATCATGTTGACATGATAACCTATTATGCATACAGATATGATTCACATAGTTATGCAACTATTTTGACCAATACTTTAACACAAAACTTTTCCATATCCTGTATGCATATAGTGGGTATCTAGATGCCTTCCATCTCTACCAGAACATGCTATCAAGAGTGTGCACAGCTCTCATCATGTCAACAAATAGGTTTCATTCTAGACAAGCAACAATGGAATGTTTGTCCAACTTACCCATCATATGCATATTAGTAGTATACTGTTCAATGCTATACTATGCATGATATATTCTAGGAATACAAATATGCATACAACTATTACGAGCAATATCATTACCTATTCAGATATTCAAATAAAAACTCAAATACTTATCTTTTATGTTTGTGCGGTTGCCTCCTGCTTGATCTTTATGATAGCATCATGATTATAAGTCTTTGAACTTATATCCATCCTGGACCACTATGCATACTAGTGTCATCCTCATGATCTCATACATAATCATACATTCATTAGTATAGTCTCAATACTATCAAAACATTATGATTCTAAATAATCTTAAGTATGTATGGGAATGATCATTTCATACATAGGTATACTTACCTAAGATCCTAACAAAGTAGGATTCTAACTTGATATAGGAAAACATACTTGGATTATCAAGCTTGGTTATGTCTTAACATACCCAAACAATATCTTCTTTGTTCTCTTCAATGATTTAGAGACCTTGTGCTAGAACCTGCATATCTCATAAGTTAAGCATAGTAGAACAAAGTCATACATACCTCGTAAGTAGAGATTCTATGTGATCAAAGATTATGGATGAGTCATTGTCTTCATGTCATCATGGTCATAGAACTTGATTTGTCTTTCTTGATGTACTTGTATCTGGTTAGCAGACAACATCATCCTCATACAACACCACAGGTGCATTAGTAAATTCATAAGTGTCATAACCTAATCAATGAATGTATTCTATCACTCACATGCATTCATTATCAAACAATCATAATTGTCCTAACCTCAATAACATGAAGACAAACATATTATGAACTTAATCAAGAATCATATTTTAAAACATACCTGTGTTTTCTCAAGTCAAACCCGTCGAGTAGTCTTCTCTATAAGGGTAAAACCCTAACCATCCAAGGTAGATCACTTGTAAACATCTTATGTATGTTCATGGTGCTAGGATGATAGGATATGAGTGCCATTTAAACCTTCTTCATCGCTGCCCTATGAGTCTCCCAACTTTGCTAGGGTTTCTTCTTACTTGGAAACCCTAATCTTCAATCTCCTTCCTCCCACAACATTTTGATGGAGGATCAATTTCTATGATGAATGGATTTAAAATACATTATCAAAGCTTCCAATGTTGTATCAGGTGTCTCCAACATTGTATCAGGTCCTTCCATACCTAAAAACTGAAAACCCTAAGTGAGAGCTTCTTCCTCCTCTTCTTAGATTTCCTTCGTTGAGTCATTTCACATGTGCCATATTGTTTCTGGTGCATCTCTGCAATTTAAGATCTGCAGGGTCTGAAACTTTGGCCTATGGTAGCCTGAACTGTCATCTTTCAAACCCCACAGTTTTAAGCTTTAATGGATTCTCTGAGAGAGAGTTATGCCAAATGTCGCAACGTTACCTGTTTATGGGATGAAACAATATAGCGAACTTGTACGGAGTTCCACGTGTCACTTTTTCAACTTCATCCTCTGAAATGTGGGATTTTGAAACTACAGTCTGTGCCCTGCCTATCACTTTTTACGAAATTTCATTTGGAGCTTCCTAGCCCGAGATATGACCTTTTTTCCTATGTCACCTATTTAGGACTGCATTATAGAAGAGGCAGAAACCCTAACTTGTACTGATCATATCTCACAACGTACAACGAATCTAAGGCTTTCATTCGGATACAAGGTATAGGGGGATGTTATCTTAGGCCTGTAGAAGTTTTAGATCCTGAACCTTCTCCAAAATGGATTTATAGCGAAAGTACCACGATGAATGGTTTTTTCTATACAAAACCCTGACTTTCAAATTGTTGCAAGTGAAGCAAGTGTCGTAAGTGCCATACATTTCCTTCCTTCGGGATAGCTGGATAACATGTTAAAATTCAATATGATAAGATAGAAAATATCAGTATTACATTCCATTTCACAACAATAGCATATACATGATCACTGAAAGAACAACAAGCACAGCATAAACACAAGAGACACAGATTTATCCTGGGAAACCCTCATGGGGTAGAAAACCCAGCAAAGCTTCCTCAATATAGATGACCATCAAATAAAAAGATGTAATCCCCAAACATGAGCTCCTTCTCCTCCATAGCAGATCTCTCTCTCTCCTATGCGCCAATCACAAGTGAGTGAATGTGTGTTAAATGAGGAACACACCTCCTCTATTTATATACAACTCCGACTTGACTTTTACACTAACTAGGTCGGCCCCAACTTAACCACTTAACATAATGTTGACTGGGCCGACCCCAATGGGGTGGTCTAATAACCCTTTAACCCACATGACTCATACAAGGCCGATCCCACTAGGGAAGTCTAATAACCCAAGTTACCACATTCTCCATGGAGGAATAAAACATCTTCGGATATACAATAGGGTCTCCACGGAGGAATGAAACATCTCCGGAATAATAAAGTACAAATATAATATTCTTAGAAGTTACAATATCTCAATAGCACCAACTGATGCTACTGTTGCGTGATCGATTTTTGTCCTCCCTTCAAGTTTATACAGGTTCTCGACTCTGTTTGCCTTCATAACAACCAAGATACCTTTCGATATCTTCATAACTCTACCTTGAACTGTAAATTTGTAACTATCATCATCAAGAACTCCCATTGATATCAAGTTCTTTCTTAGTTCAGGTACATGTCTCACATCTGTTAGAGTCCTAACAGTCCCATCATACATTTTTATTCTGATACTCCCTATCCCAACAGTTTTACATGAAACATTATTCCCCATATAAACTACACTGTCATCTACAGATTGGTATGTGGAATACCAATTTCTAGGAAGACACATGTGATGAGATGCTCCAGAATAAATTAACCGGTCATAATGGTATTGTGAGACAGTAGATGTAGATAATACCTCATTGATCAGACTTGAATCATTCTCGGTTATGTTCGCCTCCTTTGTAGAGTCCTCCTCCTTAGAAGCTTGCTTCCGTTTCCAGCAATCTTTCTTAAGATGTCTTGCTTTATTGCAATACCAACACTTCAATTTACTCTTTTTTCCCTTCAACTTTGACCTTGATGTACCCCTTGAATGTTGTCCTCTTTCACTGGTTCTTCCTCTGGCCACCATTACTTCTGATGTCGAGGTTTCAAGACTAGATTTCTTTCGCGTTTCCTCAGAAATTAAGAGTCCCACAACTTCATCAAAGGTAATAGACTCAGTAGAACTAAAACTGATAGAGGTTACAAAATGTGCCCAAGACTCAGGCATAGAGCACAACACTAAAATCACCTTGTCTTCAGATTTAATAATATCTTCCATACTAGCCAACTGACAAATAAGAGTATTGAAAGCATTCAAGTGATCATAAATTTTTGTACCTTCTTTCATACACAAGGTAAATAATTGTTGCTTCAGGAGGATTTTATTCGTCAAGGATTTAGCCATGTACAGACTTTGCAACTTTTTCCAGAGACCTGCTGCTGTAGTTTCAGACACGATATTAAATAAAACATCGTTGGCCAAGCACATACGAATAGCACTGAGAGATCTTTCATCCATCTCGCCCTAGTCTTCATCTGAAATATATGCGGGTTTCTTTGTCTTCCCTACCAGTGCCTTTTCCACTCCTTGTTGCATGAGCATATCCTGCATCTTGACCTTTCATAACTCGAAATTATTGCTCCCATTGAACTTCTCAATTTCAAATTTGACACTCTGCATTTTCGCCATTTTCTCAAGAAACCAGGTCAAAAACATTATAAGAGAAACCCTTTTCAAAATAGTGAAATAAAGGTTTTAATACTTTAAATTCCAAAAATTTATAAGAAAAACCCTTTTCAAAATAGTGGAATAAAGGTTTTAATACTTTAAATTCCAAAAATAATGGAATAAAAGTTTTAATACTTTAAATTTCAAAAATAATGGAATAAATGTTTTAATACTTTAAATTCCAAAAATAATGGAATAAAGGTTTATAAATAATAAAAAACAAAAATACATAAAACCTTCCCCTTATAAGTCCCACCTTAATCCACTATATGCTTTATTGTTAAGAAAACAACAAACCCACTTTTCATAAATATGCCACCTCCACCTTATACAGGATAAACCCAAAAAAGTTTACAAACCCTTTAAGAAGTAATATGAAAATTCTTTACTTTACCAAGCTTTACGAAGTAAAATGAAAATTCTTTACTTGACCAAACTTTACGAAGTAACATGAAATCACCTTTTCCCAAAGAAAAAGGATTTTCGCGCGTGCCCCACCAAGCTTGGGACCCGCAAAACTCTCGAATTTTCGCCCCTTCTCTCCTCAGGTAACTTTTGACCCGTAAACATGTAAAACTGGAATTCCTCGCTCTCTTTAGGTAATAGGTAGGATGATGCTCACTCTCAACTTTCTCGTTCTTTGCAGCCTCCACCCAACCTCTGATACCACTTGTTGGATCAAACAACCACAAAACACAATATGCAGTGGAAGCAATTAAAACAAGAAAGCAAATAATGACACACAAACAAAATATACGCAGAGATTTATGTGTTAAAACCCTTTAGAGGGAAACATCCACGGAGCAATGCTATTGGTCTTCTTATTATTCAGAAAATGAAGATTACAACCGCTTCAACTCTCTCAAAACTTCTCTACGAGAATAGAAGAAATATATACATTTCTTACATGGTTACTCATAACTGACCATACTCGGTTAGACAGTTACATAGTCATCGAGAAACCGGTTGCCACCCATTTCCAACATATAATTTTTTATTTATTGAAAAAATATTTATACTCTTCATATCCTCAAAGTACTATTAAAAAAATGCAAATAACATTTATAAGAGTACATATGCACACTACACTAACAAGAATAAAATTGTACATGTAATGTACATGTCATTTATTGCCCTCTAAAATATAATCTTCAATTTGTCTATTTTTCCAGTTCGTTTTTTTAACTATTTGCCACATTCTTGAAGAAAGCCCTACAATAAGTTAGAAGGTGAGATATCAAGATTTATCGAGGGAGTTAATTATTTATTTGAATAAAAAATACTAGATTTGTGAAGTTTCTTTGTTCCACCTAGAGAGGCTTTAGGAGACAACTATGTTCTTCGAGAAGGTAAAATTGGTATCCATGTCTTCGATGTTAGCCTTTAAAGGAGTAGATTCCCTTGTCGATACCTATGATCCCTAATCCTCATTCTTGTTATCATCATTATCTAGAAAAATCTAGTTTTTATATTTGGATTTGGTCCTTTTTTCCTACGGAAGAGCACAAGCATGGAGACAAGTAGCTTGTAGATGTCTCGTTAGATGACAAATACTGCCATGAAATGTGTTATTCTCATAATATAAGGTTAAATCCAATGTTGTATATGCTGGGAAATAAATCAATGGATGTATTTCTTTTCTTCAAGGAAAAAAATCAAAAATTATATTCAGTGAAGAAAAAAATCACATTATTCACGTCCTAGAAGCACTACATACAAGAGAAGTATAAATGCAAACGACACTTAGAAGAGAATAGATGTAAACTACACTTGAAGAATAAAATTACACATGTAATGTGCATGTTGTTTCTTTCCTTTTAAAGAATAATCATCAAGTCCTTCATTTTTCCCTTTCTTCTTTTTAACCTCTTTCTGCCCCTATCAAGAAGGATTAATAGTAACTAACTATGAGGGAACTAATTCTCTATATAAATTAGACATAACAATTTCATCAAGTCTTTTTATTGCACCTAGAGAGGATTGAGGAACAACTAAATCCTTTAAGGAGGAAAACTTTGTATCCATGTCTTCGACGTTAGCCCCCAAAGGAGGAGTGGATTCCCCTATCAACACTTGCGATTACTGATCTTCATTCTTACCATCATCATTATCTAGAAAGTTCCAACTTTTTTATTTAGATTTGGTCCATTTTTTCTTGGGAGGATGAGCATGAATATGAGAACAATTAGCTTGTAGATATCTTGGTAGATGGCAAATCTGGCAATGAAATGCTTTATTCTCATAAACTAAAACCTGAGTGTGTTGAAATTTTGGCCATTTGAGAAGCATTTTGTTTGAAATGCCATTGATAAAATCCATCTCAACATAAATGCAAGCATATGTGCATAATCCTGCCATATACCTCTCAAGATTTGGTTTGGAGTAAGTGCCCAAAGAATTCCCAATATCCTCATAAACTTATATATACCAAGAATGTAATGAAAAATTAAGTAGGTGAACCCAACCTGGCATTCTGGCAATTGGCATAGAGTTAGGAGCAAAATCTGGGAACCAAGGAGTTATAAAGAGTGTTGTATTTCCCCAAATCTAGGGACCCTCTTAGAAAAAGGTTTGATAATCAACATGAACTGATACAACAATATCAGGCTATAGCATCATTGGTTTGTGTTGCCACAACCGTCAAACCTCAATAAAGTATTTTTTGTTGACATGTGTCAAGTTTCTACAGTGAGATTTTTGTGTTGTATTTTTGTCACAAACTACAGCACAAAAGGTCAGCATAAAAGGTGATGTGTGTTTCATATATGTGTCAAAATAGTGGACCCATAATGGATGCAAGATAGATGCAAAGTTGTGAGAAAACCATAAAATAAACAATCCAAAATGAAGGTTTGTGTCACATACTTTGTTCATTTATAATATAAAATGAAAAAGGAAGTCCCCGTCATTTCATTTTCACATGAGGGTATTGGGCAAAGCTCCTTGCAGTTGAAAGGATTTGTGGAGGCATTCAAAAGGAGTAGGCAAGTGATCTTTCAATGCATCACTAGATCAAAGGTAATATTTTGGTCATTGATCCTCTATTTTCTTTTTAACTTGTACATTTAAAATAAAATTAGATTTGGGTTTTGGAGAAGGGGGATGGAATTTAGGTCTTACATAGGAGATGGGATTTACAAAAAAAATAGTTTAATTAAAGAATATGTATTCCTCCCTTCCTCTTCCTTTCTCTATGATCCTTCCTCTTCCTCTCTTTCTCTCCCTCATTCTCTCATTTCCCTCTTCATCTCCTTCCATCCCCTATCCCTCTTCACTTCTCTCCTCCCTCTTTCTCTTCCTCTCTCTCCTCCCTCTTTCTCTTTTCCTTGATCCCCTTCTTTTCCCCGATCCTCTCCCTCTTCTCTCTCTCTACTTCCCTTATTTACAAAATAAAAGTAGGTATAAGGAATATCACTTCCTATTCCTCTCACTCTCCCTCTTATCCTTCCTATTCTTCTCTTCCTCTCTTTTTATCTCTCATCCTCTCAATTTCCTCTTCCTATTCTTCTAATCCCTCTCCATCTTCTCCTCTTCCCCTTCTCTTGTTCTTTCCCCCTCCTATCCTTCTTTTCTCTTTCATCTCCCCTTCTTTACAAGAAAAAAGAAAAAATGTAGGAGGGGATATCTCTTACTCCCATGCTCATCCACTCACTCTCACTCTTATCCTACATCTTATTATATTATTCTTCCTCTATTCCTCTTATTCTCCTTTGAATTCCTCCCCCTCTTGCTCTTCTCTTCTTCCCTTTCTCTTTTTCTTCCCCCCTCCTCTCCCTATTCCTATTTTTCTTGATCCCCTTCTTTTTCTTCCCCTACTCCTCTCCCTCTTCATCTTTTTCTTGATCCCCTTCTTTTTCTTCCCCACTCCTCTCCCTCTTTGTTTTTTTTGGCCACTCTCCTCCATTTCTTCCTTTTCCTCTTTCTCTTATCCCGCATTCCCTTCCTACTTTTGTCTTCCTCTCTCACTATAATCATGTTAAGCCATATACATTGTGGATCGAATTCCCAAAACAATATAAAAATATAAGGAAAGAGTAACTACAAGCCTTCATAATGAAATAAAGTGAATGAATAATAATCCTCTTCAAGGGGAAAACCTCCTTTTACAATGTATAAAATGCATGATGTGAGATGATCAAGTGTTGGGGACTCAAACCTCTTGTTCTCCAATTGTTTTTCAATTTTATCAATATGTGACTGGGACATGAAACTCCTGTCCTCTTCTTGAGGAGGTGAACTATGAGTAATGGGGAGTCTTAGCTCCTTCAAAATTCCCCACTTCATATATTTTAGATCACCTTTACTAGTCACCTTTCCCATCTTCTATCACATCTTTTCCATTTTAATTTCTATTTCATTTTTTGCATGTGTCAAATTAAAGCAAGAGTGTGAATGCATTGTCCTTGGGATCTGACCTATTCAATCGAACGGATATTGTGCACTATAGAGGTTGGATTTTCATGATACATGATGCCCTTGGACACCCTTTTCCCCATATTAAATCTCCACCATTGATTTGGACCATTTGATCAAATGACTAGTGTGCACTACAAAGGTTGTAGTTACCTGGGAACCTATGCACCCCTTTCCTCCATGATTGACATATGTCATTGAATCTGACCTTCCCCATCCAACAATCCTAGTTAACCTCAATTTTTGTACATTCCCTTGGCCATTCCTAGTCCTTAGTTTATTTCTCTAAGGCAACATTTACGCATTATAAAAGCTAATTAATTTAATTGGCTAGATTTAGGTAAATTAGGGTTAGATGAGCTCAATTATGTGGAGTCCCACCTAATTTTCAGGGAAAATTGGATCCATAATTTTCTTAAAGTGTAAAAACCTTGGCATATCTTACGAATTCTTAATTTTCCAACCATAAAATGTTGGGCAATATTTTTCTAAAAAAAATCAAATTTTTAAGGGTTTTATGTAGTGACTGGCCAATTTTGGCAATTTTTAGAGTAAAAAAAAAATTATCCCATGGAATTTGGGCGAATCAATTTAGAAGAAAAAAAATGGAAATTGGAAAATCGTTTTTTGGAATAAAAGGTAAAAAATTGGCCCATGGGCTAAATTTCGCCCCTAAAATTTTTGCTGCTAATTTTATTAAATCAACCATTAAGGACTTGGGAAATTTTCTTCAAAAGGAAATTTTTAGGTTTATTTGTACCCATGACAAAGGCAGACCCAGTAGTATAGAGACATGAGAATATTGAGAGGAGGCACAACCATATTCTAAAGAAAGGAGATCTCTTTCGGCATGGGAGAAGAGAAAAATCCATTTGTATGCAAAGAAGGAGACGTAGAAAGGGAGAATATGAAGGATACATGAAGGGAGAGAAAATAAGTAGAAGGTTGCATAAGAAGTAGAAAATTGCATGAAGAAAGTTCTTGATCTCAAAAACGAGTCTCTCGAGATCAACAAACTCAACCTCCTTTGAGGCTAAATGGGAAGAGGTGGGAACATTACCCTATTCTTAAAGCCTCCTTCAGATGCTCCTTAAATTCTTAATAAGTCAAGTTCTCCAAAGAATGAGTGGTTCTTGCTCTATTTTTTATTATAAATTTTATTTTGTGTCATAATGTACATAAAATAACTAAACAAAGGAATTGCCATATAAACTAAAACTAGCATAGGGAAGTGAAAAAAATGAAACTAATTAAATATAGGAAATTACTACATCTACAAGCATCTAAATAAACAAGATGATGAAAGATGAAAATGATTTTTGATATTTTATGCATTTTTTCTTTTATTATGCTTTAACACCATGAGGCAAAATGCAAAAGTCTACAAAACTTGCAACGACGGAATGAAAATTAACCAAAATAAGCTAATTGTAGATATTCAAATAAAGAAAAGAAAAATTGTAGTCGAATGCGTAAGAAGAGAGAAAATTGAAAGAACATTGGAGAATCTAAGAGCCCAACAATGGTCCTTTATTAAAATGAATTGACTCCAAAAAATATTCTTGATTTGACAAGTTTTACAAACCTATGCAAAGACTTGGACTAGGAATGACTCAAGTTGTTCCTTACATTTTCAGGATTGTACAAAGAATAGCCTACAATATTGCAAAGCCACATGGGGTTACTTGACCCTTCAGACCTTTTCATTTCTTCACAAGTGGGTACATGCCTTGTCTTTAATGCCTTCAAGACCAAACAAACTTGCTCGTTTCCAAGTGTCATGATAGGTTGCTTCCTAATTGTATCAAGGTGTCCTTCTACACCCTCAAGGTGGTCCCAGTACATATTTTCTTCATATTTCTTACGATTTCTTACCTCCACAAGTGGGCAAGTGGGGTGTGTACATAAATATATTCACTTAGCTTTAGGGGCTTTTTCTCACTTCTTATCATCATGGTCTTGTGGACACATCATCATCACTTTAGGGGCTTCTTCACACTTCTCATCATTGTGGTATTTAGGGGCTTCTTCAATGATTTTAGAGGCCTTCCCCATTTGTGTACAACTCAACGTGGGCATGTGGAAACAACCACACGTTATCTCATCCCGTGAGGGCCATACTAAACAACTATGCCATAAGGGGACCACTTTGGAGTTATATACACTTATGTCAAGGCTCATTCAAAGCTCTTTAGGGCTTGAAACAATCTCCCTTTATCACTGCCATATCATCACCATCTTTGCCACATCTTCCTTACCATTGCCACATTGACATCAATGGCAACATCACTCAACAATCGTATAAGCTCATGACACAAATCTCTTGACCATTTTGAAATCAATGACAACTTTACTCAACATCATGCTTGCATCCTAATGGGCATTTCTAAAGAATCAAAATCCTATCGCTTGTTTGATCCAATCAAACAAGAAATCATCATCCATATATATGTCTTTGATTAGAAGACCTCAGGTATTAAATTATTAAAATCCTCCTCTAGTTTAATAAGCGGTGATCCTTTTGATATTATGAAAGAATGAGATCAACTGAAATATATCTTGCAGTCCCGACTGGATAGTTGGCTCCACCACCTTCTTCGACTTGTAGTTGTTCGAGTACACAGGGTACTACCAAAGGACCGAACACCAAGAGCAACCACTTCACACAAACAAATCACATATCAACACACCGATGTTTTGACGTGGTTTATAACCTCTTGAGGGAAACACTCCACGGCCCCGGTCAAATAGCTTCTACGGGACAATTTATTATGCAAAGAAAGAAAGTTACAAATGAGCTTCTCATAATCGATCAACTAAACAATGACCCTCCATGCTCTTTAAATAGAGATCATGGACCAATCGGGTGTTAAGCCACAGATCAAGGTTAGGTTTGATTTAAGAGAAGTTGAGCCGTCGGATCACTCTATGTCGGAAACATATCGTGACCGTCGGATTAAGTATTTACAAATGCATACTAATGCATACTAAAGAAACACACTATCCCTAACGGATATATTATACAAGTTGATCTTAACTAACTCCTAAGTGTCTAAATATTCTAACATCCCCCCTTAAGAACAACTTGGGATAGGATTGAAGGATTTACAAAGTGACACTATTAGGAGAAGGAAGGAGGCATTAGAGCCTATCCCCCCTTAATGACAAGTTCCTGAACTCCTAACATAGATCGAAGTTTAGAAAACTTCGCTTCTGTAAGAGACTTGGTGAATATGTCTGCAACTTGATCATCTATAGGGCAAAAGAGCACTTCAAGAACACGATCATGAACAAGATTTCTGATGAAGTGCATATGTAGCTCAATGTGTTTGCTGCGTTGATGTAGAACTGGATCTTTGGCAAGCTTGATGGCACTTTGATTGTCGCACCAAAGTGGAGTAGGCTGCTGCTGTTCGAATCCAAACTCTGAAAGGATCTGTCGAAGCCATAAAGCTTCCTGACTGGCATTAACTGCTGCTCGATATTCTGCCTCTACTGAAGAAAGAGCAAGAGCTTGTTGTTTCTTACAAGCCCAAGTAATAGGTCTAGATCCCAGACTGAAAACATAACCTGCAGTAGACTTTCGATCATCAGGATCGCCGGCCCAATCTAAATCAGTGAAACCAACCAACAAAGGTTTCCCCCCTGTACTGTAATGAATCCCAAACTGAACTGTACCTCGAATATATCGAAGTATACTTTTAGCTGCTTCCCAATGACTTTCATGATGTGTCTGCATATAATGGGAAACTTGACCAACGACAAAGGAAAGATCAGGACGGGAATGAGTCAAGTTTAAGATACTACCAACAAGCTGACGATACAAGGTGGCATCTACTTCAGGCGAAATACAAGTGGCAGAAAGTTTGACTCCAGACTGAAAGGGAGAAGGGGATGGTGTACAATCTTCCATGTGAAAGCGACGAAGAAGGTCACAAGCATACTTAGACTGAGAAAGAAAGATTCCTTCTTTGGTTTGCAGAACTTGGAGACCAAGAAAATAATGCAAATGTCCTAAGTCTGACATTTCAAAAGTTTGTTTAAGACTGGATTTCACATGGGTTACAGGATTAGGGTCACTACCAGTAAGAATAAGGTCATCAACATATAGAACAAGTATGATGAGATGGTTTCCTACTTTCTTGGTATAGACATTGGGGTCAGAATGGCATCTAGAAAAATCAGTGTCAAGGAGAAAGTTATCCATTTTGGCATACCAAGCTCTAGGAGTTTGCTTAAGGCCATATAAGGATTTCTTAAGGCGGCAGACAAGGCTAGAGTTATTCTGAACATAGCCAGGAGGTTGTTCCATGTAAATTTTCTCCTGTAAATCACCATGTAAGAAGGTAGACTTGACATCCATTTGATGGACTTTCCAATTGTATAAGGCTGCAAGGGAAAGAACAAGGTGGATGGAGTTCATTTTGGCGATGGGAGCAAAGGTTTCATTGTAGTCAATCCCTTCAACTTGGGAAAAATCTTTGGCAACTAACCTTGCCTTAAGTCTTTCAACACTTCCATCTGATGCATACTTAGTTCTGTAGACCCATTTACATCTGACAAGTTTTCTTCCTTTTGGAAGAGGTACAAGATCCCAAGTATCATTCGCCATTAAGGAACGATATTCATCATCCATGGCTGCATCCCAATCTGGATTCCCTGAAGCTTCTGCAAAAGTTTCTGGATCATGATTCTCGGAAACTTGAACCAAAAGAGAAGAGGCTCGCTGAAACTGAGAACGTGTTCGACGTTGATCTCTAGGATCACCGACAAGATCACCCGCTGCTTCACCTGTTGAACGAACCCATCGAGGAAGCACTTGTGCTGGTACAACTGGAGGAACATGAGCAGGCGGAGGTGGATTTTCATCCTCACTGTCATCATCAGAAACTGGAGTTGGAAACCTGTCAAGGAAGTTGGAAGAAGAAGAAGAAGAAGGCACAAACGCCGAATCAGGCTCGCAGGCCACATATGGCACAATCGCCGAGTTAGGCTCGCAGGCCAAGAGATTTTCATCAAATTTAACATCTCTTCTAATGATTATAGCATGAGAATGTGGTTGAAGAAGTCTATAACCTTTTACATCTTCAGAATATCCAACAAATATTCACTTTTCACTTTTAGGCTGCAATGCTTTCCGTTTTTCATCCGGAATGTGAGCCCATGCTTCACTACCAAACACACGAAAGTGACTTACATCAGGTTTAATTTTACTCCATGTTTCTTCTGGTGTTATACCTTGTAATGCTTTTGTGGGGGTGCGATTAACTATGTAATTTGCACAATTAATGGCTTCAGCCCAAAATTGAAGACTTAGTCCCTTAGATTGGATCATACAATTAGCCATTTCTTTTAAAGTGCGGTTCTTCCACTCAGCTACACCATTTTGTTGTGGTGTATATGGAACAATGTGTTGTTGTTGGATGCCTTATTCAGTGCAGAAAGTAGTGAACTGTTTGTTAACATATTCTCCTCCATTGTCAGATCTTAACTTAATAATTTGATGACCAGATTGTTTTTCAACAAGGGCCTTGTAGGCCAAGAACATTTTAAATACTTCGCTCTTAAGTTTTAGGAAATAAACCCAAGTGCGTCTGGTGTAATCATCAATGAAAGTTAATAAATATTTGAAACCAGAAAAGGAAGCAGATGGAAGAGGACCACACAAGTCACTATGCACAAGCTCCAAGGGAACCGAGGCATGCCAAGAGACACGTTTGTCAAAACTGTCCCGATGATGTTTTTCGAGTACACAATCGGAGCAAACACCATCTCTGCAAGATACCATCGGAAGACCTGTCACCATATTTTCTTTACATAGTTGTTGCAATGAGCGATAATTTAAGTGACCAAATCGCTCATGCCAAAGTTTGCTCAAGTTATCACTATGAGCAACAAAAACTGAAGGGAAAGGTGATGACCCAAAGTTGTTAAACTTGTACAACCTGGTAATATCATCAACAATTCTGGTAGCTAGGACCTGTTGAGGATCTTTAAAATCCTTGATTACAACTTGGTGAGGTGTAAAGGTCACAGTTTTACCTTCACCGAAATGAGTAATCTGATAGACTGATAACAAATTGCAGGAAATTCTTGGAACACATAGTACATCACTAAAATGACCATTATCTACTGGAACTGTTCCAGCTCCTACAACACTTAGAGATCTATCATCACCAACAAATATTTGTTTGGTGTTACATTCATGCATAGTAGAAAAGATGGCTTGATCCTTAGCCATATGATAAGATGCTCTAGAATCAATGAGCCATTCATTTGAAGTAGAAGAAGAAGATGCATTATAAGAATAACCAGAAGCACACAGTGCATGTCCATGAGAGGTAGATTCTGAAGACGAATCTAGGCTGATGTGGTGCTTCTTCATTGTTGCTTCCAAGGCTGTCATCTTCTTGAAACACTTAGATTCATCATGATTATCTTTCCCGCAATAGTTGCAATGACGCTGAGTCTTCTTGCCTTTTGGCTTGGATCCTTTGTCATTTTTTAAAGAAGGAGTTGACTTAGAGGGTTTTGGACCCTTGTTTGACTTATTCTTGCAAAAATTTTGTTTCTTGGGAGGCTTGAACTTTTCTTTCTGTTGGGACAATAAGGCTTTCCCAGATGTATCTGCATTGTTGATTATTCCAAGATGAATGAGTTTATCTTTTTCTCTAATCAAGGAATCACAAAAGGATTCAAGACTAGGCTCTTGATAGCTAGCTGCATTCAAGGATGCTTTCATGGAGTAAAATGTAGATACAAAAATAGAATATGCAGGTCCAAGTTTGGAAAGAATATGATAAATGCATTGTTTGTCTTCCCTCTCAATCTTATATTCTGCACATAAGAGTTTAAGAGTTTTGTACTTAGATAAATAATCTTGAATGCATGAAAAGTCACTTGGATTTAAAGAAATCAACTCATTTTCGAGTTGGTGACCTCGAATTTCATTGTGTTTACCAAACACAGTTTCCAACTTGTCCCAAGCAGTATTAGGTTCATCAATTCCAGATATGTGGAATCGCAAATCAGTAGAGATTGACATCCCAATCAAACCACGAGCTTCATCACATCTATTTGCCCATTTTATTTTCTTATCATCATCAGTGGGTTCTTTTTCTTTCCCTGTGGTAATTCTGAAAAGTCCCCTACTTCGTAGAACATCCTCCATATGAGATTTCCATGAGAAATAGTTGAAACTGTTAAGTAGAATATCACAATGGGCGGCCATATTTGTAAATTAATGGCTGTAAAAGCAGAAACGAATAGTCTGGATGTGAAGATCTCGAAAAAATAGGCGGTTTAAAAAAAAACGGCACTGAAAACTCACTCTGTATAATGAAGTTATGCTTGAACAAAGAAACTGTTGAAGATGTCCCCAATAGCGACGTGGCAGCTAGAGAATGTCCAGCAAAAAAAGAACCCCCCTCTTCCCAAGATGAACCTTTTGACAATCACTTTACAAAAAAGTTGCTTTAAGTGAATCACTTTTGTAAAATAAGTGATTTCACTTTTACAATGATTTACTTTTAAATAGTGCAACAATAAATAAAAAACTTAAGTGACTCACTTGTATTTTTATTTTTTATTATTTAAGTGAGATGTACTTTTACAATAAAGTAACTTGAAAATAGAAATTGCATGCACTTTTCTTTTTAAAAGTAACTTTCTAAGACTTGAACTCAAGACTTATTAAGGAATAAAGCAACTTTAAACCAAGTGAGCTAGATTAAAAGGTATGTAAAATATGGGAATGAGGAAGGGGGCTTTTTTGTTTACTCTTCTTGCTCGGTTTGAGTGCTTGCCCTTTTTCCTGCAAAACAAACCACAAAATGAAACAAAAAAAAAACTTTTCCACACTCGTGGAGTTAGATCTTGTTAGCTTGCCCGAAAAGTCTACGTTTTCTCTCTGTTTCTGATTTGCCGAGATCGCGCAAGGTGCATGGCAAAGAGCATACGCAGCCGAGAAAAACCCTTTCCCTTTCTGTTTTTGATTTGCCGAGATCACTCAAGGTGCACGGCAAAGAGCATACGCAGACAGGAAAGCAACAACCCGAACCAAAAAAAAATCTAACAGTAAAAAAAAATGAAATATGAGATTTTTTCTTTTCAAAAAACGAAATAAAAAAATGCGTCACTGTAACATTATACCTTCAGATCTGATGAAAAACGCATTTCTGGAGCAATCGGGAACCGTTTTCGATCAAACGAAAACTATTTCCCAATGTAAACGACGCTCCAGACACAATGGAACACCTCCCACAGCCCAGAAATGCACAAAAATACCAGAACTAGAAACCCTTACGAGTTTTGGCAACAACAGTTCAAGATCTAGATCATAACTGGAAGCGGCACTTCATAAAAGCTCTGATACCATGTTCGAGTACACAGGGTACTACCAAAGGACCGAACACCAAGAACAACCACTTCACACAAACAGATCACAGATCAACACACCGATGTTTTGACGTGGTTTAAACCCTCTTGAGGGAAACACTCCACGGCCCCGGCCAAATAGCTTCTACGGGACAATTTATTATGCAAAGAAAGAAAGTTACAAATGAGCTTCTCATAATCGATCAACTAAACAATGACCCTCCATTCTCTTTAAATAGAGATCATGGACCAATCGGGTGTTAAGCCACGGATCAAGGTTAGGTTTGATCTAAGAGAAGTTGAGCCGTCGGATCACTCTATGTCGGAAACATATCGTGACCGTCGGATTAAGTATTTACAAATGCATACTAATGCATACTAAAGAAACACACTATCCCTAACGGATATATTACACAAGTTGATCTTAACTAACTCCTAAGTGTCTAAATATCCTAACAGTAGTCCCTCAAAAACTGCAAACTCAACTACCCATTTTGGTATTTTGGATTGAAATCAAGATGGATTGGTCAATATCGAAAATTCCTCCTTTAAATATTCATGTCTACCTTGTTGGGTCACCAAGACAATTGAAGCAGTTGGAGTAGATGCATGAGATATTCATGATTCAAGACTAAAGTAAAAAATAGTGTGGCAATGTTGCTCTAATGGCACATGTGCTAGAGGCACGTGATCCAAATACATATGCAGATGCACATGGTCGACCTTAATGGGAGAAAATTATGACTAAAGAGTACCATTCTTCGATGAAAAATAAAACATGGGATCTAGTTCCTCGATCGCAAGGAAGGAACATAGTGAAATGTCAATGGGTCTACAAGACCAAATTCACATCTCATGGTGTTGTTGAAAGATGGTAAGGCTCGTTTGGTTGCAAAAGGTTTTTCTCAGCAAGAAGGCATCAACTACACTAAAACCTTTGCCCTTGTTGCAAAGATGAACTCGGTTTGATTGATTCTTTCACTTGCTACTCAACTTGGATGGCAAGTACTCTAGATGGATGTGAAAAGTTCATTTCTTCATGGAGATCTAAATGAAGACATCTATATAGAGAAACCTATTGGATTTGAGAAGGACACTAGTCTTATTTTTCAATTGAGGAAATCCTTATATTGTGCCTCTAGGGCTTGGTATGAGAAAATTGACCATTTTCTTTCTTGAGTCTTGGTTTCAAGCGACGTGAATATGATCATAGCATATATGTATTACATGTCAATGATGAAACTTTGATTGTTAAACTCTATGTAGATAATTTAGTCATTATTGGCAACAATATAAGTCTAAGTTTAGGTTTGAAGAAACAATTTGTTGATACCTTTGAATTGGTCTTTTGCATTTCCTTTTGGGCATTCAAGTTCTATAGATGAATGATGGCATCTTTATTTCTCAACCCAAATATGTAATGGATATTTTGAATAGATTCAAGATGACTAACTGTAAAACCTATTCTACATCTTTTCAATCAAGAGTTAAATTGACCAAATACTATGATACAATGCAAGTTGATGTGACTCCTTATTGACAGTTAGTCAAAAGTCTCATTATTTAACTCACAATTGACCTGACATCTCCTTTGCTATTAGTGTGGTTTCTTAGTTTATGCAGGATCCATGAGAAAGACACTAGAGGGACGTAAAATGAAGTGTTTGTTATATCAAGGGAAATAATCAATTTGGTATAAAATATTGTACTCATACCACTGAACCCATGGTCAGTTACACCGACTTGGATTGGGCAAGAGACGACGATGACAAGAAGTTGACATCTATGTTTTTTGCCTTGGCTCATGACCCTTAGTTTGGTTGTGCATGAAGCAAAGTGTGTTCTCTCTTTCAACCACATAAGCAAAATATCATGGTGCAGTGAATGCTGGCATAGAGGCGGTATGGATACAATAGCTCTTGGAAGAGATCGGTTTCTTAGTTGATACTGCGACTATCATCTTTTGTGATAGCAATAGTACAATACAGGTTGTTGATAATCATGTTGCCCATAGTAAGATTAAGCATGTGGAGCTTCATGTGCATTGCTTGTGACAATTGATACAAGACTATGTTGTCAAGCTTGTCTGCTACCGCACCGATGATCAGATTGCTGATATTTTTACGAAGCCCTTTCTAGAAGCTAAGTTTGTTGCACCGAAGACAGAGCTATTAGTGATAGAGTATCAGCGTGTAAAGGAGTTGCACCGACGACAAAGTTGTTAGTGACAAAGTATTTGTAGAGTCTGGGTTTTTGTTGGCTTGACAAAGTATTACACTTGCATTGTTGGCTAATTGTGGTGTGCAGGTTACACGAGAGCACAAGTCGCCTCACCAATCTTGATCGGATTTGCAGAGCATTTTGCACTTAGAACTACTTAGAGAATAAAGGCCAAGTGCCATGCTGAAGACAAATATATTTATATAGCACTAAGAATAAATACCACAAATATAATCCCACAAAGTATGTATGTTGGTGGATCAAGTGGGCTATAAGTCCCTCATTTATAGATCACCTATCACCAAAAATCTTTCAGACACTTGAAAGCCCTAAAATATCTCAAAAATATTTCGACAAACCTTATTGTAAAGACTCCTAAAATCAACCCCCCTTGGTAGCATATACCATCAATTGATAATAGACCCGTGGTATCAAAAACCAAGATACCATCAACTAAGCACGGCTCTTCCTACAAAATCCATTCCATATACACTCACCACACTACCACCCACTATCAAGTGATAGCATCTTAACATCACGAAAATATCCACCTCATATGTGTCCTAACCAACATAAGTCTTATAAGTTAATCGAAGGTTTAGCTAATACCACTATGACTCACATAGCATCGTGGCTCGAGAATTTGTCAAAACGCTAAGATCAACCCAACCCCTTCCCTTATTGATATTCCATGAAGATATAACAATGGGTTAGGAGAAAGCAATGATCGATGATGAAGAATTTGACGGTTCCTTTAACTATCTACGGAAAAATCATTTTGTTTTTAATTGAACATTTTATAAAGAATAATATATTTATATTTCGTCTTTAAAAAAAATTCAATGGATGCCGATTTACATCTTTTTATGGGCTGAAGTACTTGAAGAGTTAATTAAATAACTTAGCTCGATTGGGTGAACAATCAATTAAAGTTGGTGCGATACTTCATCAATCTCCTCTCGTACTTCATACAATGATTTAGATTTTCATGTGTTCGTATTTTCCAATTGATCATTTCGTTTGAAAGGCTCTTTTGCTTTTGGATTTGCTTAGGTTTATTTAAAGCTTTTATTTTAGTTTCCTAATCATTATTATTTCAATTTAATAATGATTCGATATAAAATAGAATTTGATAACTCAAAGTATCAAAGTTAGCTCAAAACTTTCTATTTTAAAATTTTGATTAGAATGCAAAGCCTTACAATCCTTCTGGTGTTTTTATATCTATGACTAAATATTTTGTAAAAATTGTATGATTCACTGTGACTAAAAACTAGATTATGGACCATGAAAATGTGTGAAGAGTGAGAAAGATTATATAAATAAGTTTTAGTTTTAATTTTCATTGGGTGAAGAGTTAGAAAGATTATTTAAATAAGTTTTAGTTTTCGTTTTCACTTTTTTAATGGTAAATTATCATGGACATTTAATTAAAATAGTTTGTCAAAACATATATTCTAACATTTTACAATTTTTTATTATTAATTGTTACACTTTAGATTGTAGATTTAATGTTACTTGCTTAATGTTAAAATAAACAAAAACTAACTGAAGTTGAAATGAAAGAAGCAACTAACTTTGGGAAAATCTAATGCGGAAAAAACCTAGCTTGAAGGTGAGGCCTATGTTTTGCCCTTTTCTTCTCAGTAATATAATGCAAATACAAAGATAGGGGTACACATTATCAAGTTTCCATAGACTCTGTGGCCAATATGGATGCCATAGGATATTCTATTTCCTTTTTTCTTCTTTAATATCCCACTCCTCGATGTTTTTCTCTACTATGGAACAATATACATACAATAAGAATGGAATCCCTTCTTTTGGTAGTGGCCTAGTATTTAACATAGCATGATATCTCTCTAGGGTTATGGTTAGAGTTTTTGTAAGCCTCGACCCATAGTTAATGTAATGGTTCTAGTTCTAGACCCTCAAGAATCTTGTTGAAAGTTCACACATGAATAACTCCACATATGTCAGTAATGTAAGATGACATGGAATCCATTCAATGTCCCATTGATCAATAACATGGATCAACTTATAGGAGGGCTATTTGCATATGAACTCTTTATATTGAGATGATGTGTACATCATTTGGAAAAGGATTGATGTGTAGAACAATGTGAGACCGGGATCCATGCTCACAAATTTTTTACCCCCAAAACAACGATTTAAGGCCTTAAATGGGATCTGGAAGATTTTAGACCCCAAATCACCAAAGTGAGACCTTCACATAAAATGGGCCTTACAATCCAATACATCCATTGTTTCGTTCTAGAATGTACCAAAATATATGACAAATAATGTAATGATTTGTTTTGGATCATACCTCTCCATTTAGGGAGGATTTTGGTCCCCAAAACATTTTACTAAATGAGGTGAGGAAATTTTTCCTCTACCTTCTCCCCGAAGTACCATTTAGCCTTGTTTGGAAGTTATCCTTTCAATCTAACCCTCTAGAGTTCATACAATCCCTGTCTTGTTGTTCTAGTCTTCTTCTAAAAATAATATCTTCTACTAACTTGTTCTAAGCTTCTAATGCCAAGTCCTCTAGGGTAGGTAAGACTTTCTCATAAGTTTCCTAGTTAAATATGGAAGGCTCATAGAAGTTTAGATTCTCCACATTCAGTACTGATTAAATTTGGATATATGGAAGTAGACTAATTATGTAGGCATTATCACCCACCTTCTCTAACACCTCAAAAGTACCATACTATAGAGCCTTGATTTTATTACTAGAACCCTGTAGCCTTTACTTTTCCAAATATAACCAAACTTTGTCTCCCACCTTGAATTTTTTTCTTTTCTGAATTATATGTTGATCATGCCTAGCCTTGTACTTTTCTTGTGACATCTTCAATGTATCTTATACCTACAAATGGATATGCTTGAACTTATCAATAAATTTTTCATCCTTCATTGCTACTCCTATGGTGTCTTCCCTCACTCCTCCTTGCTATCCATATACAACATCTAAGGGTGTAGGTGGAAAATACCCAAGCAAGTTTCAAAATGTGACTTATTGGTAGAAGTATGAACTACTTTGTTATAAGAGTGCTTAACATAAATGAAATTTGTATCCTAGGTGTTTGAATGCTTATGATTGTAACCCATTAATTTTTGAATCAATGTCATGTTCACTAATTCTATCTACCCATCTATATCTAGATGGAAAGTTGTAGACCTCTTCAACTTGGTGTTCATCTTCTCCCAAAGTGTAGTCCAAAAGGCATTGAGAAAACCAATATCTATATCTAAGATGATGCTCCTTGGTATCCCAAAGTGCACCCAGACCTTTTCAAATAACATATTTGTTGCATCTTGTCCCTTGATGGTCTTTTTACAAGACATGAGAATGCAAATCTTGCTAAAATTGTCAACTACCACAAATAGATAGTCATGTACCTTCCTTGTTCTTGGGATACTTCCCAAGAAATCCATGGAGATGCTCTCTCATGGTCCAATAGGTACATTTAAGGGATGGTATAGACCTTGTTTTCTATTGTCAGGCTTGTTGGTACATCAGAGTTATATGCATACTCTAATCAATCGAGCTAAATCTTTTTGTATTTTAAGCCAATATACATACCTTTGTAAGTTGTAAACTATCTTCCTAGCACCAAAATGCCCCACAACTTTGTAGGTGTGAGCCTCTCTAACATGCTACAAATTTTCACCTTTACAAACACATAGCTTGCCTAGCTTATATAGCAACCCATCCTGAAGATGATAGTTATCCTTACTGTCACCTGCTTCTACATGAATTTGGCCATATAGCTATTGAAACACATCTTTAAATCCTCATATTCTATTTATTCCTTAAGAGCATGTTTTCCAACTTATTAGTGTTTCCCTTCTTATACTTGATGACTATATGAAATTGTTGTAAAAAGCCCATCCACTTGTAGTGTTTGGGTTGTTGAATTTTAATATGGGCCTATAAGTACTATAGTGATTGGATATTAGTGTGGATGATGGTCTCCTTTCCCATTATATAGTGCTTCCACTTCTTAACAACTTGAACCGGGGAAAATAGTTCTTTATCATATGCATGGTAGTTCAAGACTCCTCCATGAGACATTTCATAATGATAACATATTAGCTTAGGTCCTCCCTACATTAAATATTGCTCCCATAACATACTCACTTGCATTTGTCTCCACTTCAAAAGGATTTTTCAAATTAGGCAATATGAGAATTGGTCTGAACTGATTGTTCATTTAAGCTTACCATTTTTTTCTTTTTTTAATTATTTCCCTACTGAAAACTCTTGTTGTTGGCTACTATGGCATGGAGTGATGTAGCCACATCTAAAAGGGATGCTATAAACTTATGTTGATATTGTGTTTCCCCAATAAATATCCTAACTTGAGTGACATAATTAGCAACAGTTGGCCACTGTATGATGGCCTCCATCTTTGCAATATCTATCTTGAGTTCACCTCCACCAATCATGCACCATAGATACACCAATGATTGCCTAGAAAATTCATATGTCTTGATGTTTTCCAATAGTTGATGTTTTTTCAAGGTCTCTATCATCTGCATGAGATGCAATATATGCTCTTCCAAGGAAAATCTATAAACCAATATATCATATAAGTAGACTGATAAAAATTAATCTAAAAATGTATGCATTACATCATTCATCAAACACATAAATGTAGCTAGTGCATTACAGAAACCAAAAGGAATTATTGGCCATTCATATATATCTTTTCTTGCTTGAAACTAGTCTTCCAGGTGTCTTCTTATTTTAGTTGTACCCAATGGTATCTCAATTTGAGATTCAACTTGGTGAAGTACTTGGCATGTTGCAACTAATATAGCAAGTCATTGATCCTACATAGAGGGTATTGATTTTTGAAAGTGGCCTTGTTCAAATATTTTTAGTCGATACACATTCTCTATGTCCCATCCTTCTTAAGTACTATGAGGATAGGTGACCTACAAGGCGAGTTGCTTTGTCAAAATGCTCCTTACTCTAGTAGTGGATACAAATGTTTCTTCACTTTATCTTCTTCAAGGGTGGATTGTATGTACAACCCAATACATGGAAATGGGTAATCAAGTGACAACTATATCTAATGATCTAATGCAGATGATTTGAAACCTCTTTAAATTTATATACAATATTTTATCTCTATGTTGTAATTGTGCAAGGACTAAATCAACAACATGGTGTGTGTGTGTGTGTGTGCGTCCGCGTGCATGTGTGTGTGTGTGTGTGCACGCGTGTGCACCTATGCATGTGTGTGTGTGCATGTGCATGTGTGTGTCCGTGTGTGTGTGCACGCGCCTGCGTTTTCATGTGCATGTGTGCATGTGCGCACACCCGTGTGTGTGTGTGCGCGTGCGCGTGCATGTGTGTGTGTGTGTGTGTGTGTGCACGCGTGTGCACCTATGCATGTGTGTGTGTGCATGTGCATTTGTGTGTGTCCGTGTGCGTGTGTGTGTCCACGCATGTGCGCGTGTCCGTGTGCATGCGGCGCACGCGTGTGCGTGTGTGTGTGTGTGTGTGTGTGTGTGTGATAAGTTCAATAGAAACTTCATTCTATATCTCAAATCAAAGTTTTCAATATAGGAATTTTAGTTCTCCATTGAAATCTCAATTTTGGATAAATACCATACATATAGCCCCGACCACAATACTAGGTACGATTTTCCTTTACTATGCTAAATGATACATGACATGATTATAATCCCCAGTTCAATGCTACAGGTCCATGATTAATGCTTAGTGTGATTTTTATCTTTTCTTTTGAGTGCTACAGACTCATGATCAAAACAATGTGCCTGTTATGCAACAAAGTCCTAGATATAGCATAAAAATAGCATAAATAGACCAAAAGAAAATAATAAATTCCTTAATAATGAAGAACTGAGATAAATAACAATCCTCTTCGAGGGAGCAACCTCCTTACACAATGTACTAAGTACATAAGACAAGATAAGATACAATGATGACTAAAATGAAAAGGTCTCTTTCTTATATATAGGAGACAATGTACACCTAATAATCAATAACACCTAATAAACCCAAGCCGACATCAATAATATGTAATGCACCATAATCAAGGGGGTAATGTGCCACTACATAGAGGGTAATGACGGTGCCAATATTCAGGGCGTAACATGCCCCTCCCCTTTAGACAAGTGTTTTCCTGTAATATCCCGATTTTGACCCCATTGCATTAAAAATGTAAATGATGTAAATATGCTAGTGTGAATTCCTAGTGCGGAGCACAAGGCCAAGGCCCGACTAGTGAATGGATAAGCATGTATGATGTTATAATTTATTTGGACTGTTTCGTTGGATTTTATGTGGACTTAGAGTATATGTAAATATTATGTACATACATAATAAAATGGTCCAACAATGGATTTGTAAGGAGCACCAAAGGGGATATGATTCCACCAGAGGGGAAGAGGAAGGGGGCATATGGGAAACCAAATCCTATGTTGCCAAGTTTCAACCTTAGAACTCACACCAAAATTCTTTCATGTGATGAGAATAAGCCAATTATCTCTTTTTTTTACCATTTTCCAATCATTAATGCATGTGGTGGTTGGTGGGAAAAGTCACGTCATGTATTTATTGAAGCATGGGACTGGATGCACTTTTGTGACAGTTCTGTCATGACATAAGTCAATCTGCAGCTGCCAGGAGTCCTTTCCCTACTGCCAGAAGTTATGTCAGTTTTATTGTCACCATTTTCTCATATCCTTTGGAGTCAACCCTCATTTTGTCTCATTCTTTCATGCAGATTTGGGGGATGCAGAGCTCACCCTTGTTGTCCATGAACTTACCATGTTGTTTTGAACCCATAAATTGGAATTTGGAGACCATGTTGCAGATTGGGAAGTGGGTGTTGGTCAATATTAATGTTACTTAATTAACCTCCATTTAATTATCAACCGGGCAATCGTAAACTTTGAGCTGCTACACTATATGTGCAGGCAAGATAGTTTTAAAACAACCCTAATATTTCAGAGAAATTCCACCTACAACAATGCTTCAAAAGAACAATCTACTGATAAATTAAACAAACCCTACAGCAATCCCTTAAACACTCAACAATCCACACTCAGCTACAGTGCTGATAATCTATTCTACAAATGAAAGAGCTTAATAAGTTTCACAATAACTATGATCTATTGATTTGAAAACTCCACTATAATCCTACGAGATCTAATGCTTCACTCCACACTAATACTTCTAAAATTATTGCCAGAGTAACACCTGTAATCTCTTGACTTTAAATGGTCAACACACACAGCCTATTATAACGAAGCTTGGCTGGTTATTGTTATTAAATATACTCTGTTTTATTTATGCACATTAATACACACAGGAAAATGCCAAGGTTATCCAAACAATGCTCATTAATCAATAATAGGATTGTATGAAAAATATTCAATAGTTCTGGTTTGCATGTGCACTCTGTGAAGCTGGTGTTAATTCAGGGAAGCAACATTTACAAACCCTATTTCATCAATGTCAAACAGCCCAATTCTTCCTATTTAATTACTTATTTAAAGGATTATTAACAAAGCCCTATCTGCTCTCTAGATTCCAATCTTCAAACCCTCTCTGCAAAATATTACAAGTGCTGTTCCATTTCAACAAGATATCCTACAGCTCTTCAAACTTGAAAGTGAAAAGGGTGAACTATTCATCAATCACGCTGCAGCAAAAAAAAAGATCTTCAACAGCTAAAGTCGATTTTATTAACCAAATTGCCAATACTACACTCCATACTGGAAATCGAAGAAAATAATTAAACCCACACCATTCCTTAATCTATTTTACAGTCCTGTGAACAAGAAGAGTCTAAACTAATCCTGCAGCTATTCATTTATCACTATATGCTGGCAGTGAAGACAATGTGAAAGCTCAGTCTATTTATAACTCTTCACAAAGTAAAGCTTGAATCGAACCATCACACGATTTATAAATACAAGAATTCTAAACAATAATCATAGCCATTAATACACAATCCACGCTGAAAACCAGAAAGGGGTGTTAAATAAAAAACTGTTCCTGAATCTATTCAGCAAGCTAAATCAATTGCAAATGACTAAGAATCTGCAGACATGCATATGAGTAAAACCATTAGCATCTATAGAACAGTATCAAAGGAAGAAAAACGTTATCCTCTATTGCAAAATACACAATGCGAAATACCAAAGGTTGGTGTTGAAGGGGGCCCTCCCTCAACGCCTTCCAGCTCTAAATCGAAAACTTAAAGGGAATAAACGCTGGTTGTATTAATAAAATGGAGTATTACAATCTTTTCCTCCTCGAGTATCCATCCTAAGGATTATTTATAGATGGATAGATGAACAAGATCCATCCCAAAATGCAGAGATTTGAGCAACTACCCAGAAAACGGCCAACACAAAATCTGGCAAAACCACGTCTGTTCCAGAAGCGATTTCTCCACATCCGTTCAGAAATTCTGAAAACTGCCCGCGGTTAGGAGTAAATGGGGCCATTTGTGAAGTGGGTTTCGAACCGTTTTGAAAAATTCCCAACCGTTTGTTCAGAAATTGAGCCCGAAATTAGGGTCCTGATCAAGGACGGAAATGACATTGCCAGATTGCTTGAGATCCATACACTGCTAAAAATGGAGGGTAACAGCTCTTTGAACGAAGGAAATCCATGAAACAGCACCGGAATAAACTTCATAGGCATCTATCTGGAAGGCGATGAAAGCTCAAGAGACACCCCAAATGTGGATCGAAGCCCCCGAATCACTGGTGCAGCTAACGTGAACCTGCCCTAGAGCACCGAAAACCCTGCACAAAGAAATAACGAGCCATCAGGTTACCGGATATATATATGTGGAGATTTAAAAACCCAATTTATGCATAAAACAATGTAAAATAACCAAAAAATCACTTACCAAGCCTTTGTCCACGTTGGTCTCTACGAAAGCATAACCATACACAAATAAACATTAATAAAACTAATTTATCATGTGGTCTTATAGGTTTTATGCTGGAAAATAATGTATTGGACAGCCAATAATAGGAGGCCAACATCTCCCCCAACCCAAAGATCTTGCATGTCCCTATGCAAGAAAACCTCATACAACACGAATTGAAACTCGAAGTAAAGTCTGATAGAATTAAAGTCTGATTTTGCAGACTTTACTCATCATTCCCGCATTTAGCAGGTCAGATATGCTGATGAACATCGGTGGTGATCAACAATCAAGTGTTCCAGGAGCAAAACTTGCTAGCAGAAGGACTTAATCCAAAACAAATCATGAGAAAAATACATAAAGCTGATGGCACAAAGCTGAGAAACTCAACATCTAAAATAGAAGAAAGTAGCCCTCATTAATGGCCTTGCCATCCAAAAACTCAAAGAAGTAACCATGGCCCAAATCCAAATTCAGGGCCTTCTTGGAAAGTCCAGCTACTAGAGAATTATGCTCCCAGAAAACGTGATTGAAGATCACCTAAGGAGCCATGTGGATCAAATATCTTATATCTCTGCACCAAGGCATCAGAAAATAACATCAAATGCCAACAGTCGATTGAGTCATGAAATAACTATCAAGGAGTCTCCATAAATTAGCTGAATTGGAACAGCTAACCTCATCACACCTAAAAAACCCCAATTGCAATAAAACAAGGTTATGATTTTTATTACAGGTTGCCAATCAATAATAAAGGATGAAACATTGTCCAAATTAACAATATGAAAGGAAAACCGTGATGTATCAATTAAATGAATGCCAAAGTTATTATGATAGTTCATAGCTCATCAACTTTTTTAGTAATGGCAAAAGCATTTAATTATAACCATAAACCTCAATACATAGCAATTAAAACTTACCCAATCATGCCATGTGCATTACCTTTATCAGCATTTCTTACCTTTGCCATGTCAATTTGCAAAAATTTTATATTTCGGTACTTCATTCAGTATTTAATCCAGTACTTCAGCCAATGTAAAATACAGCAGTGCTTTCTAATTGATAAAAATAAACAAAAGTTACCATCCTAGTAGTAATTACCAGCATCTTGAGCAGCAGCTGTACTATTCGAGTAAAGGCACTCACACAGTGATGTTAAACCATTAACTTTCCCAATATGCAACACTCAAATGAGTTGATAAACAAATAAACTGAATTAAAATTGGTTTGACCAAAACAGTTTATAGCATAATTACCTCATTTTCAGCTTACTGCTACTCCTAATCACACAAGAAACCAAACTATGCCATGAAATCAATTTCTATTAACAATACAAAACAAACAATCAGGAACGCAGACCTCAATCAATCACCCTTATTTCTATGTAACTCAAACAATCTGAAATTCAGACTTCATCAATCACTCGTAACTCAAACAATCAGAAATTCAGACTTCATCAATCACTCTTGTTTCTATGTAACTCAAACAATCTGAAATTCAGACTTCATCAATCACTCGTAACTCAAACAATCAGAAATTCAGACTTCATCCTTGTCATCCATATAGAACTTTTTCCACCAGGACATACGCCACAGGACAAGGAAAATATCAACAGAAGCTAATGGGGTACTGGTCCATTTTGACTCAGCTTCACACAGGATAATTTGAGTAGTGGAACAAATAGTACTAAATTTTTCAGCTATGTTTAGGCATCAAGCATAAACCCCTTTTTTCTAGAATCAGGTAACCCAAAATGCAGAACAGTTGGAGATGATTATCAACTGGCTATCATTTTATTTTTTAATGAGTTTATTAAATTTTAATTAACCATCCTTATGGCCTCTCTTTTACCTTCACATAGGTACGTTGTTCATATAGACAAGTATAGATGAGGCTGTTAAAGAAGATATTAGAGTCAGAACCCACTGCCGGCAAGCCTGGTCAGTACTCCGGTGGGGTAACTGTAACATCTTAAGAAGCTTCTTCCCCAGACAGATGCCCCATTGCCAACATGCCTGTTCAGCACCCTGATGGGTTTGCCTGTTCATACCACAGGTCGGTACCCGCTGCCAGCAGACCTGTTCAGTATCCCGGCGGGTTAACCTCTTACACCCTTTTTCTATCAGAGGCTCTTGTCCCAATTTCATCTTAAAGATAAAATTTATGATTTGCTCAAGCATAGATGAGTGGGGGCGCTGCTATGAAAACCATCTAGGAGTGGGATGGTACCAGAATTGGAAGAGTATTCTTTGTATATGCCTGTAAAGATTTGCCCATATGAACAACTAACCTTTGTAACTGTAGAAAGTGAAAGTCATAAAGTGGCTAAAGACAATGTATATATATATGTGTTTAGTATTATAACAGCCAAGAGATAATAACCCCCAAACTGCCCGGTACTGGACACCTTTTTAACATGATGCCTATCTTAAAAACAATTTCATGCCCATAGCTGTAACTAACATCGATTCCCTCTCTCTATCTAGTGTGAAACCAAATCAAATGGTCCTAGCAGCCCATAGGTTCATAAACAGAAAATATTTGGGAAGCTTAAAGCATTAATGTAGGCAATGCATGGTGGGCAAGTACTCTTATGAATAGCCAAAACAGTTCTGAAAAATCTGACACACACAGATATTGACCTAATGCAGACATTCCAATAAATCAGTGAAACTCAGAAATTGACCCAAATTTACACAGTCCTTAAAAAATGTTTTGCAACAATAATCAAAAGGCTGAAATAGAGTAGTGATAAAACACTTCCCTTAGGTTTCAAAACATTCTGAGCCTTACTGAAAAAAATATCTGCACCCCTTTTAAAAAGAGACCTAATAAAACAAATTCCTGTACATATGTACAAATTTTTTTTTTATTGAATGTTATTATGAGGAAGTGGGAGATGAAGTCATTCCTCCACCTACCAGCTCTAGCTCAGATTGCTGATTCATGTTATGAAGGAATTCTTGCTTAAAAAGAGGTTTGTGATATATCTTTAACCAATATCCATTACCACAAATGCAACCTGTTCACCAATTGGTCTTATGTTTACAGAACCATTATTAAAAACAACAGTCACAATTTCATATTACCTTCTGGCATTTTTTCCTTGCTATGGGCTGTTGTTATAATAAATTTTCTGAAAGTATGGACTGGAGAGAAGGTCTAAATTCTGGTTAAAGATCTTATCATTTTATTGAAAAGAAAGAAAAACAACGAAGTTGCATTAATTTCTAAACTGAACATGCAACTTTTTTATTTATATACATATTTTCCTATTCTACTTAAGAAGAAAGAAAACATTTCTATTCAAGTATAGGAATTTTTCCAATGTAACCAAGTGCGAAGTAAAATTAAAAATATACCTTTATCCATATACGAAAAAGTTATTGCAATGATTACCTGGATAAGGAGAACCAACTGACTTACTTGCTTCTGCAACAAAAGGTGTTGAAGGAGGAAATGGTGTTGTAGTCTGGTTGCCTCTTGGAACCAACTTTCGAAGTAGTCCTGGTACTCAACTTCCTTCATCATATCATATAGATCCCCTTCTTCTGATTGATTGATTTCGGAAGTACATAGAGAATTTGCTGATACCTCCTCAATTTTCAGCTGCTTTCCATCCAATGTAACACCCAAGTTGTCAATTTCCTCTGCAATTTGGCAAGGAATATATTTTTGTGGCTCTTGGGACTTTGGTTCATTTGTTATCTCAGGAGATGTAGATAAACTCTTAACTTCTGTCAGGATGTGTTCTACCTGATAAGAAGAATTCCCAACTGCAGCTAGGATTTGAGAAAGTTTTTCCAAATTGATGGTTACTTCTGTATCCATTTCTGTCAGTTGTTTTGTTCATGTTTCGCACAAGGATCAATGTCTGGGACTCTACAGCACCCAAGTTTTTATTTTTATTTAATTCAGATGTGTTTTAAATGATTCTAATCAAGACTACATGCTGCTCTTGCATAAAATGAAACACTCTTGAAATTAAATTGCGGAAAGTAAACACTCTTTTCAGGAAAGGTAAACACACTTTTTGCATAAAATAAAGCAAACATGCGAAGAAAAATAACCACACTTACTAGAAGGAAACAACAAGAATTTGGGGTAACCCACTAAAGTGGATGCGGCAGGCTGTTACACCATGGGAATCCCATCGTGAATTCGTCTTTGCGTCTTAATGTTTCCCCTCCACCTTGTTGTGTACTGTAAAAGGGATCCTATCTACCTGAACTTCTCAATCAAATTCAAAAAATGAGCAAAATACCAGCTTACCTTGAAGCAACTCCCCGACAACGACGCCAAAATGTTGGTCAATATTAATGTTACTTAATTAACCTCCATTTAATTATCAACCGGGCAATCGTAAACTTTGAGCTGCTACACTATATGTGCAGGCAAGATAGTTTTAAAACAACCCTAATATTTCAGAGAAATTCCACCTACAACAATGCTTCAAAAGAACAATCTACTGATAAATTAAACAAACCCTACAACAATCCCTTAAACACTCAACAATCCACACTCAGCTACAGTGCTGATAATCTATTCTACAAATGAAAGAGCTTAATAAGTTTCACAATAACTATGATCTATTGATTTGAAAACTCCACTATAATCCTACGAGATCTAATGCTTCACTCCACACTAATACTTCTAAAATTATTGCCAGAGTAACACCTGTAATCTCTTGACTTTAAATGGTCAACACACACAGCCTATTATAACGAAGCTTGGCTGGTTATTGTTATTAAATATACTCTGTTTTATTTATGCACATTAATACACACAGGAAAATGCCAAGGTTATCCAAACAATGCTCATTAATCAATAATAGGATTGTATGAAAAATATTCAATAGTTCTGGTTTGCATGTGCACTCTGTGAAGCTGGTGTTAATTCAGGGAAGCAACATTTACAAACCCTATTTCATCAATGTCAAACAACCCAATTCTTCCTATTTAATTACTTATTTAAAGGATTATTAACAAAGCCCTATCTTCTCTCTAGATTCCAATCTTCAAACCCTCTCTGCAAAATATTACAAGTGCTGTTCCATTTCAACAAGATATCCTACAGCTCTTCAAACTTGAAAGTGAAAAGGGTGAACTATTCATCAATCACGCTGCAGCAAAAAAAAAGATCTTCAACAGCTAAAGTCGATTTTATTAACCAAATTGCCAATACTACACTCCATACTGGAAATCGAAGAAAATAATTAAACCCACACCATTCCTTAATCTATTTTACAGTCCTGTGAACAAGAAGAGTCTAAACTAATCCTGCAGCTATTCATTTATCACTATATGCTGGCAGTGAAGACAATGTGAAAGCTCAGTCTATTTATAACTCTTCACAAAGTAAAGCTTGAATCGAACCATCACACGATTTATAAATACAAGAATTCTAAACAATAATCATAGCCATTAATACACAATCCACGCTGAAAACCAGAAAGGGGTGTTAAATAAAAAACTGTTCCTGAATCTATTCAGCAAGCTAAATCAATTGCAAATGACTAAGAATCTGCAGACATGCATATGAGTAAAACCATTAGCATCTATAGAACAGTATCAAAGGAAGAAAAACGTTATCCTCTATTGCAAAATACACAATGCGAAATACCAAAGGTTGGTGTTGAAGGGGGCCCTCCCTCAACGCCTTCCAGCTCTAAATCGAAAACTTAAAGGGAACAAACACTGGTTGTATTAATAAAATGGAGTATTACAATCTTTTCCTCCTCGAGTATCCATCCTAAGGATTATTTATAGATGGATAGATGAACAAGATCCATCCCAAAATGCAGAGATTTGAGCAACTACCCAGAAAACGGCCAACACAAAATCTGGCAAAACCACGTCTGTTCCAGAAGCGATTTCTCCACATCCGTTCAGAAATTCTGAAAACTGCCCGCGGTTAGGGGTAAATGGGGCCATTTGTGAAGTGGGTTTCGAACCGTTTTGAAAAATTCCCAACCGTTTGTTCAGAAATTGAGCCCGAAATTAGGGTCCTGATCAAGGACGGAAATGACATTGCCAGATTGCTTGAGATCCATACACTGCTAAAAATGGAGGGTAACAGCTCTTTGAACGAAGGAAATCCATGAAACAGCACCGGAATAAACTTCATAGGCATCTGGAAGGCGATGAAAGCTCAAGAGACACCCCAAATGTGGATCGAAGCCCCCGAATCACTGGTGCAGCTAACGTGAACCTGCCCTAGAGCACCGAAAACCCTGCACAAAGAAATAACGAGCCATTAGGTTACCGGATATATATATGTGGAGATTTAAAAACCCAATTTATGCATAAAACAATGTAAAATAACCAAAAAATCACTTAACAAGCCTTTGTCCACGTTGGTCTCTACGAAAGCATAACCATACACAAATAAACATTAATAAAACTAATTTATCATGTGGTCTTATAGGTTTTATGCTGGAAAATAATGTATTGGACAGCCAATAATAGGAGACCAACAGTGGGTTTTGTTGGTTGTAGGTGAGCAGAATGGTTGGGAAAGCTAGGAACCCTTACCCTTGAGTTTTGTTTCTCGTAGGTGCTTGAGAAGCCACAAATTGAGGGCTAAGTGAGATCCCTGTAGAGCTCTATATGAGCATTTGGCTAAGCACAGAGAGCATAATGGGTTGTGGGAAAGCTTGTAGGTGTTTCCATTGCCCTGGTGTCCTCATATCCTAGCTTGGGGGTGGCCTCTCAACAAAAAAAAGAGTATATGTTGGGCAGAGTGCCTATGGTTGGGTGGAAAAACGCTCTTACACAACCAGTTGCTTGGATCTGCATTGGATAAAGATAAGTATTCTTATGTATTTGAATCTGAAATGTTTTATTTGATGCCTGTAATGTTTATGCTTGTATTTGCATATTAGTTGTGCGTGGATAGACTTTAATTCCGTTGTGCATGTTTATTTGCATTTCTACACACATTTTGTTTGTTGAAATTTGCATTATGGATTTGGGGCGAAATTTGAAAGCCCAGGTCATTGCCAACATCCCCTCCCGATGGTCGGATTGGGTGAGGGGGACGTTACATTTCCTCAACGCTTGATTAATTGTGGATGCTTCTGTATGAAGGACTCATCTTCCCATGTAGAATATTCCACTAGTAGGTTCTTCCATTTGATGAGGTACTCCCTAATAGCCCGATTCCGTAGTTGTTTGGTCCTTGTTTCAGTGATTTGTTCAGGTTCCAATATGACTCTTCCTTCTTCATCAAGCTCAGGAAAGATTGTTTGAATTGGGATCTTGTCTCCTATTACCTTCTTTGAGCAAGAAACATGGAAAACTAGATGCACTATTGAAGATGGAGGAAGCTCCAATGTGTAAGACATAC
This sequence comes from Larix kaempferi, assembly GCA_027924585.1. NCBI lineage: Eukaryota > Viridiplantae > Streptophyta > Pinopsida > Pinales > Pinaceae > Larix > Larix kaempferi. The sequence goes on from BSBM01001116.1 coordinate 1,550,067, forward strand.
TACCAATCTTCTACAACACCTTATAAGGACCATAATACTTGGGTGCTAATTTATTTTCCTTGTTTATTTGCTTGAGGGACATCTACTTGTAAGGTTGTAGCCTCAAAAATACCCAATCCCCTTCTTCGAAACTCCTTTCACTCTGATGTTGATCAACTTGTTGTTTCATCATGTTTTGTGACATAGCTAGGTTGTCCTTAAGTATCTGGAGAACTTCTTGTTGGTGCTTTATGTGATCTTCCACGGCTTGAACTTTAGATTTTCCCTTTAACATAGATGTTATAGATGGAGGATATTACCCATAAAGTGTCATAAATGGAGACATTTTTTTATGATATATGGAAGGAAGTATTGTACCACCATTCTGCCAAAGATAACCATTTCACCCACTATGTTTGTTTATCAAATGCGCAACGAAGATAACCTTCCAAAAATTTGTTCACTATCTCAATTTTCCCATTAGATTTAGGATGATAAGATGAACTGTGAGCCAATTGGGTACCCAAACAAGAAAATAATTCAGTCCAAACTTTTCCAATGAAAATTGGATCTCTATCATTTGCAATAATCTTCGTATTTCCATGTAACTTCTGAACTGTTTCCAGAAACGTTGCGGCTACTGTACTTGCATTAAAAGGGTGAGAGAGTGCACAAAAATGTGCATACTTTGTGAGTCTATTGACAACCACCATAATAACATTCTTTCCTTATAACTTGGGTATACCTGTGATAAAATCCATTGAAACTTCTTCCCAACACTTGCAAAGTATGTCTAATGGTTGTAGAATTCTTGGGGTCTTAACTGTTTCCACCTTATTCTATTGGAAAACCAAGCATTCAACCACGAATGTTTGAACATCAGATTTAAGAACTTCCCCAAAAAATTCATTCTTCACCCAGTGGTAAGTTTTCAGGAATCCATAGTGCACACCTATAGGAGAGGTGTGTAATTCTGAGAGGACCTTTTGTTTGAGTTGGGAGTCTTTGCATAAATATAAGAGATCCTTATACCATAGTGAATCATTTTTCCACACAAAAGTATCTGATACACTGGGATCGTCTTGTAGCTTTTGAATGAGCATCCACACAGATAGGTCATTTTTCCATTCTTCCCTAGCTGTTACTACCCAATCAGGTTGTAGAATGGAAATTGCACAAAGTAATGCCCTGACATCTTCATCTTTTCTGGAAAGAGCATCTGCCACCACATTATTTTCCCTTTTCGATAGATGATTTCAAATTCATACCCCAACATCTTGGTTACCCATTTTTGTTGCTCTTCCGAATATAATCTCAGTTCCAAGAAGTATTTAAGACTATCATGATCTGTTTTGACCTTGAAGTGTCTATCTATTAGGTAAGGATGCCATTTCTTAAGAGCATGTAGAATTGCCAACATTTCCTTATCATAATTTGCTTCTATAAGTGCTTTCCCTTGATTTGATGACTTGTGACATTGCCTCCTTAAGTTGCTCAAAAGATTGAGTTTCCTCAAGAGTCCAAGAAAATGCATCTTTATTCAATAATGTTGTTAGAGGTGCCGCTATTCTTCCATAGTTTTGAAAAAACTTGCAGTAGTACCCTGTCAGACCTATGAATCCTCGAATACTCTTCAGGGTTTTGGGAATCGGCCAGTCCATCACGGCTTTAATTTTGTTGGGGTCTACCTTGACACCTTCCTAAGATACAATATGACCCAAATATTCTACCTCCTTTACCCCAAAGAAACATTTGGAAGGATTTGCATATAGTTGTTGCTCCTTTAGTAGTTGTAGTACCCTGTCAACATGTTGAACATGTTCTTCTCAAGACTTGCCTCCATAAAGGGATATGAAGAAAACCTAGATACTTGAGGATTTACATTTGCGTTCTTGGGAGATATACCCAACATAATAACTAATTTTCTAAACTCAGTGATGCAATCTTGCACACTTGCCTCCATAAAGGGCCATGTAGAAAACCTAGATACTTGAGGATTTGCATTTGGGTTCTTGGGAGATATACCCAACAAAATAACTAATTTTCTAAACTCACCAATGAAATCTTGCACACTCCTCCCTTTCTTCTTTTGGAAGTAATACCAATAGATCCATTGGTCCTCTTTGTACCCAATAGGGTAGATCTAGGACTTGATGATGTAATACCCCCATTTTTTACTTGGAATGTATTAATCAAATCATGTAAATGATGTAAATATGCTAGTATGGATTATTAGTGTAGAGGTCAAGGCTAAGGCCTGACTAGTGAATGGCTAGGCATGTATAATGTAAATATTTCTATATGGACCATGTGATTGGCTTGTCATGCTAACTTGAAAGCTATGTAAATATTATGTTGGGAAAAAATAATCTAGTCCAAGATGGTTGTGTAAAGAGAACGAGAGGGGCTATGATTCCACTAGAGGAAGAGGAACAATATGGGATATTAAATCCTCTATTGCCAAGTGTCAACCTTATAACTTATCCAATTGATGACATGTGCCTTAAATGAGCCAATTAATTCCTTTGACTATTAAATCCAATCATTGAATGCACATGTGAGGTTGGTGGAGAAAGTCCTCTCATGTAGTTATGGAAGCATGGGATGAATATATACTTCTATGACAATTGTAAGGGTCCTTTATTTTATGGTCAGAAGTTATGTTAGTTTTCTTTTCACCATTCTCTCATCTCCTTTGGATTCTACCACACATCGTCATGCAGATTTTACAATATGTAGAGTTTTTCTCTTGTTGTTCATTCCATTTCCATTATCATTACTAGACTGTGCATTAACTAGAACTTCTAATTTAGAAGGGGTATTGCAGAAATTAGAGAAAAGAGAGTGGTTATAGGTGAGCACACTGGCTGGGAAAGATAGGAACCTTTACCCATTGAGTTTTGTTGCTCCCGAGAGGCTTGAGACACCATGGTTGATTCTACTTGGAATACTTGACTGGACCAGAACAACTTGGACTCTTACTACACACAATGATAAGCATTATAGGGTTGGATTTTTTTAGGGAACTATGGATCAATGAATGGAAATTCTTTCCTTGTGTTGTGTGAGGCAGCTGGAAGGAGTGCCATGGCTGTGATGGTTGAGTGTGATTCCTATAGAAGCTCTGGATGAGAATTTGGGCTAAGCATTCATGGCAATTGGGTTGTGGGCTGAGAGAGAGAAGCCTATAGGTTTTTCCTTCGCCCTGGTGGCCTCATAGCCCTATTTGGGGGTGGTATATGAAGTTGATACCTATAGTTGGTCGAGAAATCACTCTTACACAACCATTTGCTTAGATATAGTGACTTGTTTAAAGATACATTTTCTCTTTGTATTTGAATGTGGAATGATTTGATTTTATTCCTATAATGAATATGCTTGTTTATGCATGATGTATGTGTGAATAGAGTTTTAATTCCATTGTGTTTTGTATTATGAAACTGAATATACATTTATTACATACAAATTTGTATTATGGCCATGGGGTGAAATTTATAAACTTGTAATTTGAACATATCCCCTATTTTCGTTAGATTTATGGGTGGGGACATGATAAATGGGGGTTTTAAACATTTCCCACTTTGTTACTGGGGGATCACTCTCCATCCTAAGTGTCTCCATGCGACTTTCCCACCAAGTTAGAGCATGTCCCTCCAAGTTCAATTAGGAAAATACATTTTTGTTTTCATCTCCTATGTTATAAACACTAAAATACACTTCTAGCTATTGCAAACAATGATTCAATTTAACAACATCAATCTCAAGTTGGTAAGGTTTGATGTCCACCTTTACTTCCATTTTGAACATGTTTGTGAAGAAGTGATGGAACTTGAACTTGGTCTCTCTTTCTCTGGCTCTTTTCTCGATTCATTTTCTAGGTCTTCATTATCTCCATATTTCTTGTTTGATCTAATTTCCTAATTATAACTACCAAATTCCCCAAAAGGCTCAAAATTTCTCTCTATAGCCACCATGAGAATTACCACATTGCAAGAGAGGTCAACAACTTGTTATTCCAACTTTGAAAATTGTTCTTCTACCTCATCCCATGGATTGTTATTAGTATACTTTCCCACCATGGTTAGGGTATTAACACTTATTTCTTACACCAACTACTAGATCGTGCAACTTCCCACAAAACCCCCAAACAAAATATCTCTAATACCAATATGATATGTAAATTGCCATGGATATTCCATTGGAATAGTTCATCACAACACATCTTCTAACATTCTACAATCTCTTATTACTAAGTGTTATACTTTAGATTGCAAATTTATTATAACCTACTTAATGATGAAATAAACAAATACTAATTGAAATTGAAATGAACTAAGAAAAAATCACAAACCATACGAGAATAACATAAGATATACCTTGGGAGGACCTAATACAGGAAAAAACCATCTTGAAGGTGAGACCTATGCTTTGCTCTTTTCTTCACAACACTATAATGCAAATACAAAGAAAGAGGAACTCACTATGGAGTTTCCATGGACTCTGTGGCTAATATGGTTTTTATAGGATCTTCAACTTCCTTTTTTTTGCTTTAATATCTCACTCTACTATATTTTTCTCTACTATGGAACAATATACAATACAATGAGAATGAAGCCCCTTCTTTCCCTAGCGGCCCAAAATTTAACATAGTTTGATAGTTGTCTAGGGTTAGGGTTAGGGTTTTTGTATGCCTCAACCCCCAATTAATGTTAGGGTTTTAGACCCTTTAGAATCTTCTTGAAAGTCCACATGTGTGATTAGTGTGAGTTGATATGGCATCCACTCCATATCAACTTGTAGGAGGCATAATGTTTTCGTATGAACTTTGATTGAGGCGATTTTTACACTATTGGAAAGGTCTTGATGTGTAGAACAACATTGGGAGGCTAAGAGCTATGATCATAAAGTTTTGACCCCAAAATTGGCCATTTAAGGCCTCAAATAAGCTTAGAAATGTTCTAAACCCTTATTCAAAAGGTGGAACTTTCCCATAAAATAAGCTCTACAAGCCAATACATCCAATTTTCCACCCAAAAAAAAAAAGAATTTATAACAAAAATAGTATAATGATCCATTTCAAATCATTCTTCCATTGAGATCCTTAATTATATATCCTCCTACATTCTATATGCTTTTTTATTTTTATTTTTAATATAGTCTGGTTTGATTTAATGTAATGTTAGTACTGGTTCTATGTTTGATGATCTTGTGTTGAGGCAATGTTCCTTTATGTATCATTTTTAAAAGGCTAAGCCAAAAGAAGGACCTATGAGTCTTGGCCATTACTATTGTTCAATAAAATTCATGTCATTATTACCTGTCTTTTATTTCTTTTTGTTTTCATATAAACATTCTCTTTCTATATATATATTTATCACATTATCACTTTCGTTTGTATTTCATGTATCGTATAAACATTCTCTTTCTATATATATATATTTATCACATTATCACTTTCGTTTGTATTTCATGTATCAAATAAATATTTTTATCTTGAACATTCTTGCAGGCAGACTTGCTCGATCGGCATGTCCATCCAAGGGCATCCTTTTTTTGAGTTATTAAAATGGCATGCCTTTGGGTGTTCCTTGCATCCAAGAGCATCCCTTTTTAGAGTTACTTTGCATTTATTTGTGGGTGTATTGATAGATTACATGACATGATTATGTTGTCTCACAATGTAACTAAGCCATGAGTAGGAAACTAGTGAGACAAAATACTCGATTTGCAATAAAATCTTTGTATACTCCCAAATGTGAGACAAAATACTCCATTGACGAATTTACACTCAAATCTTTGTGTAGTTACTAGTCCAAGTGTGACACATGCATGTTTAAGGTAGCCACTTTTGTAATACTTAAATGATATCTTTAGAGGTTTTAGATGGTGAATTAACCTCTTTCAAATGAAGATATTTCTTCATCTATCTATATTTCAATTTCAATTATAGGAAAGCTTTGAGATTTGTTTTTTTATACAATATATGACTAGTAATAATTTGTTAATAAGTTATAAAGCTTGTAGGCATCTTATTAATTCACAAAGTAAATTTGCATTGGATTTTTTTAGAAATCTTTTTGGAGCGTAAACAAATTATAGACTAATTATTATGTTGGATTTACTATTTATTTTTACGAAATTTATAATTTGTTGTTGGTATGTAGCACATGAATTTGAAACTTTTATTAATGTTAACCATGTGTTAGCGAGTAATAAATATTCCTTGCGATGCTTTAAAGTATGACATTCATTCCTATTTTTAATCGTAGTTCATTTTTGCATTGAAAAATAAGTGTGTGTGAGAGGGATAAAATAATCTCACTTCACCAATGAAGGTGATTTAGCATGGAATCCTTTGTGAAGTTGTCATCCTTCTTTCACGAAACTTCTAAATGAAAGGTGAATTGATAAAGGCTATATAGACTATTACTTACTTATAGGACTTGATGAGATTTGATCTTGAGACTTATGTTGACTTAACATAAGAACAACTTTTAATTGTGTTAACCCTTAGGGTTTCAAATATATATTATTATTCCAAGGAAAAACTAGTAAGGAAATTGAAGGGGTGATTCCCTACATTTATGGATGACATACCTAGTAAACCTGTTGGTGTAGCCTAGTACGGCTCACCCCAGGGGTTGATTTTAGGCACCTATCGACAGGGAATGATCCAAATGTTGATCAACATTGACAACAAGTAGTTGTGTTAACCCCTTGGGATTAAATATTTGGAAAATTCTTTTCCCACACTCAAGCACTTAAACCAGAGTGAAATTGCTAGTAGCTTGCCAACCAAAACATTATTTAGTGGTGAATTTCATCACTTGGTTATTTTTTTGCTAAAGTTTTTCCAAAAAATAGATTTGCCAATTGACAAATTTTTATTAAAATTTTGAGTATTTTTCCTATAAAATACTCTTAGATTGAGATATTCACTGACATTTACACGGATTAACAGTAAATTGCATGTTATTTTATTGAATATTTTCCTACATTATATACATGTACAATTTTATTAAACCCAAAAATTCACCTGGAAACTATATTTATATATAATATTGCATTCCTTACTCCCTTTTGCCAACTCAAGTGAATACAAGAGGTAAACATGTCACAAGTGAGATTTGAACCTGGGTAGGGATGATAACAAATTCCCCTCTCTCTTTTTGTAAGATATTACCCATGGAGTTTCAAATCGATGACCTATCACAAGGAGTGCCTCAATTGTACACCCATTCACCATGTATTCTACACCCCATGGGAAACAACTTCTCCTTTTAATCCCAAGCTAGACCCAATTTATTTTTGAAAATGGATGGACATGAGGTTACACACATGCCCAAGCTCGACTGATTTGACTTTTGAAAATTGAAGGATATGAGGATGACATTTGATTCACTCACGTGTAAGGTTCTCTCTCTCTCTCACACACACACACACGCCATAAATTAGCTCAATCAATTGAACCATATGACCAAGTCATGTTGACAAGATGAAGGTTGTAAGTTATAATTTCAAATCCCGTCAAATCACTCGAAGTTATCAGCCATTATTATGACTAGTGGTTAAGATCCCTCCATAAATATTCCAAAAAAGAAGGTGAGATCCCACAAATTTTCCTTGGTATCTCTCACACACATATCCATGACAAACCGACCTTTTTCTCGTGAAATAAGTTTAGGAAAGCGTTGTTTAGGAATGATCTTCCACGTTGTATTGCATTAAGTGATGGGTTGAAATTTATTAGTAGATATGGCATGTTGTTCCATTGGGATTAAAGTGATAACATCAACCCGATGGATTTGCACTTTTGAATTCTTAAATTATTTTCAAGTGTTTTATTAGTTTTATTAATAATATATTAGTATAAGTAGAAGAAATTAGTAGGAAATATATGGGGACCTAGACATTTTCCTTTTTCGACTCACTTTCACAATTTTTGTTATCATTTTGAAAAACAAGGTGTGAAATGTAAGAACATATATAATGAATTGTTGCAGTGTGAACGATCTAAGGCATATATAGAAAAAACATGAGAAGTGAATCAATAATTCATTAGCAATAGGTTCACTTGAGATGAGGATCTAACATGATTGAGATTTTAATATGTTATTTTTTATTAACAATTTTATGTTGAATTGTAATTTTATTTCATTAATTATGTATTCTAATCTCTTTTCAATCTTTAAGATATAATTATTTTTTCCAAAAATAAATTAAGTTATAATTCCAAATTATCAAAATATAATTTTTTTTCCAAAAAAGATTAAGTTATAATTCCAAATTATCAAAATATAATTTTTATTTCTAAAAATAGATTAAGTTATAATTCCAAATGATCAAAATATAATTTTTGTTTTCAAAAATAAATTAAGTTATAATTCCAAATTATCAATTTTATGAAGTATGGATAATTAACACTTTTTAGGTTGACAATTAGATCTTTGTGAGTAATACCAGCATAGATCCATCTTAAACTCATATCTATCAAGCACCCAGAGGGATCCAATTTCTTGAGGTGTATTTCTTTTTTTAAATGTAAACTCAATAAATGTGATCTCTCTTGATTGATAAATCCGGGTTTAAATAGAGTGAAATCCCTGAGCCACCTAATCCTAAGCTCTAAAGTATCTAGTTTAAGTCTCATATTTACTTTTTACTTTGTATTATTCTTTTTTGTTTATGGTCGACATTATATTTATTACTTTTTACTTTGTATTATTATTTTTTGTTTACTTTGTATTATTATTTTTGTTTATGACCGACATAATATTTATTACTTTTTACTTTGTATTATTCTTTTTTGTTTACTTTGTATTATTTTGTTATTCGACAAACTCGACAAACACACACATGTTACAAGATCTCCCTCATACTGGGTTGTAGAGCACCTCTCGACGTAATAATTTAATCCATGTCAATTTCCAAAGCCCTTTTTACATAAGAATGTTACTAAAAATTTGTTGATTCCAAACCATGAGGTATTTTGTTAAGAAGATCAAGTTTATTTTATAGTATGTATATACATATTTCCACATCTATACAATAATAAGAATGTTTGGAAATTTTAAAAAATTGAAAAGTACTCTACATCATTTCAAAATGGAAGGGCTGTGTTGCCTTATTCTCTCTAGTTCATGGTTTTTCCTTATTATATACCTACTTTGTTAACAAAGCAGTGAGATAGGATGGTAACGAAACACTTCATCAAGAAAAGTAAATTTAGATTTAAAGGAAGGTAAATTTAAGGACAAATCCCAATACATAAATCCATATAAAACTTTATAAACCCACTACTTTAACCCTCAATACTTTGTTAACAAAGTAATAAGATAGGATGTAACGAAACAGTTCATAATGAAGGTAAATTTAAGAACAAACCCCATACATAACTCCATAAAAAAAACCTTATAAACCCACTAATTTAACCATCAAATTCAATCCGTCTCAATCAAAATATATATTGTTTCATCTACTCTTCATGATTTGTTTTGTTTCTCATCATCAATTTGGAGAGTTGAGTTGATTATAATGACTTTCCAAAACCACTAGACGGAGGGGTGGATCTCATTAACTCACTAAACCTTATTTTCCCCCTTAAACTTTGCTTCTAATTTCCCTTGAAGTCACAAAATGTTTAGTATAATTTTTTTAAATTGAGTTGATTATAATGACTTTCCAAAACCACCAGACGGAGGGGTGTATCTCATTAACTCACTAAACCTTATTTTTTCCCCAAAAAATTTGCTTCTAATTTCCCTTGAAGTCACAAAATGTTTAGTAGAAATTTTTTTTCTAAAATATATTGTAAGAATTAAACATTTCAAAGATCATATTGAATATATAGCAAGGAATTTCTTCCTCCAAGAGTTGTCCCATCTCAAATTTCATTCTTGTTCAAGCATTTGAATATTCTTCCATAAATATATTCCAAACATATTTATATAATTTATAATTTTACTTAAATAAATTTGCTTAAAGTTTGAATTATCTCGCTACTTTAGTTTTCATTCAAGAATTGAGTTTCATTTATAATGTTAATGTTACTTAATTTGAAAAATATTATAAATGCTTGGTGGATTAGAAGGAATGAGGTGAGACATCCCTTGCTTCCCTTTCAAGTTGTCATTATCTTCCCTAAACCTTAATAGGATTTCTTCCGAATTTTATAGAAGGTATGTGGAAGGCTTGCTGGTGGGAAGAATGTTAGTTCGGGTTTGAGTGGAACAAAGACAACTTTAGATCATTGCATGTTGGTTACTATGAAATTTGATAGGTCTCACGGGTTTTTTCAATTATGGTGGTGCTCTTCGGTCTTTGTTGGTGGATCCTTATGAGCTAGGCATTGATCTCATGCTTAATGTGGTATGTGCCTTTGTGGGCTGTGGTTTTCCCCAATGGGATGCAGTCTACCCTAATGTGGGAGTTTCTTGGATTTTTTTATTGATGGTATGATCATTTTCACGTGTGCCCTAGCACATGGTGTGATTGGTGTCTAAAAGGGAATATATGGCCTTTATTGAGGCCAATGTCATTATCTGTCATGGTGTGGCTGATTTTTATTATTGTGCAAGTAGTTCACAACCTCTAAACCTTAGTTGAATTGGGTGTTAGCAAGTATTCTTTGAGTGCAACCTCTATACCTTTGGTCCTTGATCATGGCCTAGCTTGTGCCTTTGAAAGTGTATGATGGATTGTCCATGTTCAAGTATGGCTTGAAAAATGTTCTGTTTTTTGTTGGTTAATGGTTACTATATGTTTTTTGTTTCAATAACCTCTTAGTTTGATCTAAGCTTTGGGCTAGATCTTGTTTTAGTAATGTTACCTTAGAAATGTGTTTTACTTACAATATTATAAACACAACTTCTATTCAAACTCATGCTTGTCCTCTAGATGTTATTGGTGATTTGTAAGTGAATGATTTTAAGTCTATGGCATATTCTTTACTCATAGTTATAGATGTCTATATATACACCATATCATTTTTTTATAAATAAATTCAATTAAGAAATTAAAAAAAATCCACTAAGCCTATACAAGCAAGCAATTAAAAATTCTCTACTTGGAGACCTATCATGTTGCGTGAAAGGCTTGTCATGACAGGGAGGATGCTAGTTTGGGTTTGGGAGTGGAGTAGAGGAAAATATAGGTCATCACATGATGGTCTTTGTGGCATTTGATAAGTCCCATGGGTTTTGTGAATGATGGTGTTGCTCTTCAATCTTGGTGGTAAATCCTTACTAGTTAGGTGTTGATCATGTGCTTAGTGTGGTTGAGACTTTGGGAGTTGTGGTTTTCCCTAATGGGATGCAATCTACATTAATGTCGGAGTTCCTTGGATTTTTCTTTGATGGTGTGGTCATTTTCATGTTTGTCATGGAACATGGTGTAATTGGTGTCTAAAGGGAATTTATGGCCTTTATTGCAGTCAATGTTGCTTTGTTCCATGGTGTGTTTAACCTTTATTGCTATGTGAGTAGTTCATAACCTCTGGACCTTAGATGACTTGGGCATTGCTGGGTAGTTTTTGAGTGCAAGGTGGTGGTCGGGGATATGATCATGGTGTTGGTTGTGGAGCCTAATTATCTTCCTAATTTAGAGGTCTCGTTTCAACCATGTTTCGATCTTTGTTCCAAATGGGGGGTCAAGGGAGGGGGGCCAGGATCTCTCTCCTCGCTATTCAGGGGTTCAAAGGTGGATCCCCCAAAGAAAATTTCAGAAAAATGCCTTGTAAAATACTTTAATTTCATAGTCAATCTAAACCATTCATCATTAGGTCATAGATTTGACGATAGTAGTTATGTTAGGGTTTTTTCCTAGAAGGAAACCCTCTTTCATATATTAGGAATTGTAAATTGAGGTTGTGTATTATGAAATATCATTGTGACTGAGTGAGAGAGATTGTGAGAGAGTGAAGAGGAGGTTGTAGCGGATGTATTGTGGGTTGTATCCCTTCATTTTCCTAGACAAAATAAAAGAAAGGATTGGTTGTTTTGTCATGGATATAGCCCATATTGGGAGAACGACATATATCGGTGTCTCTCTTGTATTGTTCTCTTATATGTTTTATTTCCGCATTTATTTTATTTTATTGCTTTGCGATCCTATTTTCTAACACATGGCCTAATGCCTTAAAGGTGTATGATGGATTTTACATGTTCAAATATGGTTCAAAAACTTTGTTTTTTTATAGTTAAGGGTTGCTATATATTTTTCTCTCTTTAACCTCTTAGTTCACTACAACAAAACCTTGTGATTAACATCCTTTTTGTTAGAAAAACAGAATCGCAGAGCAATAACAATAAACAAGATGGAAATATAAATTACACAAACACATTACAAGAGAGACACCAATATAATGTGGTTCACCCAAGATGGGCTACATCCACACAGAAATTGCCATTCCTTATTATTATACCATCCAACAAATGAAGGGATACAACCTGCAACACATCCGCTACAACTTCCTCTTCACTCTCTCTCAGTCTCTCTTACACGATCTCATAGATCTTTACAATGCTACAATACATTACCCAACCGTATTACAATGTCTTCCTTTCGAAGGGGAAATACCATGGGAAAATACCACGGGCTACCCAAAACCATGGGCCCTTAATCTATTGGTGCAAAAAAAACCCATAACAAAAATTTCTTTTGGGGGTACTACCCTCGAACCCCTCCTGGGGGCCCGTTGGCCACCGGGTCCCCTAGCTGGGGGGTGCACCACCCCCCGGACTCCTCGTTGCACGTGCCGGGATCATAACCAAACCGAGGGTACAAACACGACTGAAACAACATCATCTATGAGACTGGAGGATTAGGCTCCACAACCAAACATTTTTTAGCTTCCTTTTTGTTTCCATTAACCTTTTTAGTGATTTTTAAAGAAAAATCGATGTTATTTCATGGATTGAAGCTAAATTTGGCACAAACTTCGGCATTATTAGCGCCGTCTTTAGCACCAAAAACCATTTCACTTTTAGTGCCAACTTTAGCTTGCATTTTCATGCCAAGTTTAGCTTCCTATTTAGCACCCATGTTAGCTAAAATTGGCATTAATAACTTCCTTTATAACACTGGGAATGCATTCATTTTTATCGTTAGGTTTAGCTTCCTTTTTAGCATCGAGTTTACCTTCCTTTTTAATGCCATTTCTTGACAGAGAGAATTTTATGCAGTACCTTCAGGAGTGTAACTTTCTACAGTGGAAAAAAAAAACCTTTCCATTCAGGCTCACTAGATGTCCATTCCAGTCCCTTGGATTGTACTTGGTTCGTTCCCATTCTGATACCAAAACCTCTTTAAATATATATAATATATTTTATTTCTTTGTGTTCTATTTACGATGTGTGCGTACGTGCATGTGTGCCTATGTGTGTGTTATTCAATAGAAAATTCATTCTATATCTCAAATCAATGTTTTCAATACAAGAATTTTAGTTCTCCTTTAAAATCTCAAATTGGGATAAATACCATACTTACAACCACGACCACAATATTAGGTGCGATTTTCCTTTACTCTACTAAATTCTACAGGCCACGATTAGCTATAGGTCCATGATCAATGCTCCACACGATTTTTGTCTTATCTTCTGAGAGTTATAGACCCATGATCAAAACAATGTGTCTTTTTTCCCAAATATTAGAGGATTAAGTGTTTTATACCCCGCATTCATGAATTTGTTACTCGATTTCCATTCATATGCTAATGATTCCACAATGCTCCACCATGATTTGCTGTTAAGTTATAATGTACTAAAGACAGATTTATTTTTGGCATCAATTCATTCCAACCACAATCTTACCACTAAAAATAGCTATATCAATCAAATGCTCACGATTTTAACTCACTCACTCCCAATATAAAATAACACACCAGAAAAAAATCAAATTGGAGAATAATACTTGATTTGCTGGGTTTATAATTTTATTATATAGCTTGACTAACAACATGCACATGCACTTATGTTCTCCCACTGTTGCATTCTCACTCTCATGGGATTTATTTATACATTAAGAGACAATAACATCTGAAACTTTCTGGATAGAGTCAAATCCCATAAAAATTAAATACTATCCTAACTTCTGCCTAAAATCACTCAAATCCTCTATCTAATATGTTGAATTTAGGAAATTCACACAATTAAATGGCTATAATGAACCCAACTTCCTCTATTCGGAATTAGAACCTAAGACCTTCTAGAGGTCAAATTAAAAAATTTAAATTTTGAAAAGATGCTCCTGCATCATGATCCACTTCCCTATTTGGGAATAACCCTTTAGGATTCTCGAACACTTCTTTGTATGCATGCAAAATCTCCTCCAACTGTTATGTCTTCCCTTTAGTACATCCCTTCAGTGATGCATTTACTTTAACCAATGAAATCCTTAGATACTTCTCCCTTAAGAAAAGCAGTGCGAACTTCCTACTGGAACTCATCAATTTGTTGGATTGGTTAGCACTTACTAGAGAGATATTGTATTTACCATTGTATTAATTGATGATGAAGGAATTCCCATCCTTGATTGGACAATACTAGTTTTCTCTCCTCAATAAGACTACATCTCTCAGGTACATGTAGGGGATTCCAAACAGTACATTGCACACATCAAATGGTACTACATCTACATCCACTTCATCAATATAGTTTGCACTTATAGAAAATTTGATTTTACACTGCTTAGTGACCGTGAGCTTTGTATCCTTGTTTACCCATCCTAATGGATATGGATGAAGATGATCATGAAATTCCAACCCAAGCTTGATGACCATATCTTTCTCTATGAGGTTTTCACGTGAACTAGAATAAAATATAGCATCCACCTTTGTATTCTTAACTTGGATCTTAATATGGAAGAGTTTAGTCATCTCCTTATCTTCCTTGGGACAGAGGCTACTCATTTTCACCTCCTTCTACACTATAGTGCTAATAATATTTTCATCTACATCTAAGTTACTCTATACCTAGTCTTACCCATATTCTCCATATAATGTTATTGTATAGAAGCCTCATCAACTATCGTAGGTTTGAATAGAATCACTTGCCTCCATAAAGGGCTACGAAGAAAACCTAGATACTTGAGAATTTACATTTGGGTTCTTGGGAGATATACCCAACACAATAGCTAATTTTATAAACTCAACGATGCAATCTTGCTCACTTGCCTGCATAAAGGGCCATGTAGAAAACCTAGATACTTGAGGATTTGCATTTGGGTTCTTGGGAGATATACCCAACATAATAAAAAAATTTCTAAACTCAATGATGCAATCTTGCACACTCTTCCCTTTCTTCTTCTGGAAGTAATACCAATAGATCCATTGGTCCTCTTTGTACCCAATAGGGTAGAACCAAGACTTGATAATGTAATACCCCCATTTTTGACCCGAAATGTATTAATCAAATCATATAAATGATGTAAATATGCTAGAATGGATTATTAGTGCAGAGCTCAAGACTAAGGCCCGACTAGTGAATGGCTAGGCATGTATAATGTAAATATTTCTATATGGACCATGTGATTGGCTTGTCATGCTAACTTGAAAGCTATGTAAATATTACGTTGGGAAAAAAAACTGGTCCAAGATGGTTGCGTAAAGAGAACTAGAGGGGCTATGATTCCACTAGAGGAAGAGGAAAGGTATGGGATATTAAATCCTCTATTGCCAAGTGTCAACCTTATAACTTATCCAATTGATGACATGTGCCTTAAATGAGCCAATTAATTCCTTTGACTATTAAATCCAATCATTGAATGCACGTGTGAGGTTGGTGGGGAAAGTCCTCTCATGCAATTATGGAAGCATGGGAATATACTTCTATGGCAGTTGTAAGGGTCCTTTATTTTATGGTCAGAAGTTATGTTAATTTTCTTTTTACCATTCTCTCATCTCCTTTGGAGTCTACCACACATTCTCATGCAGATTTTACACTATGTAGAGTTTTTCTCTTGTTGTTCATTCCATTTCCATTATCATTACTAGACTGTGCATTAACCATAAATTCTAATTTAGAAGGGGGATTGTAGAAATTAGAGAAAAGAGAGTGGCTATAGGTGAGCACATTGGCTGGGAAAGATAGGAATCTTTACCCATTGAGTTTTGTTTCTCATGAGAGGCTTGAGACACCATGGTTGATTCTACCTGGAATACTTGAAAGGCCCATAACAACTTGGACTCTTACTGCACACAATGATAATCATTTTAGGGTTGGATTTATTGAGGGAACTATGGATCAATGAAGGGAAATTCCTTCCTTGTGTTTCGTGAGGCAATTGGAAGGAGTGCCATGGCTATGATGGTTGAGTGTGATTCCTATAGAAGTTCTGGATGAACGTTTGGGCTAACCATTCATAAAAATTGGGTTGTGGGCTTAGAGAGAGAAGCTTGTAGGCGTTTCCTTCATCGTGGTGGCCTCATAGCCCGATTTGGGGGTGGTATCTGAAGCTAATACCTCTAGTTGGGCAGGAAATCACTCTTACACAACCATTTGCTTATATATAGTGACTTGTTTAAAGATAAATTTTCTCTTTGTATTTGAATGTGGAATGATTTGATTTTATTCCTATTATGAATATGCTTTTTTATGCATGATGTATGTGTGAATAGAATTTTAATTACATTGTGTTTTGTATTCCTGAAACTGTATATGCATTTCTTACTTACAAATTTGTATTATGTCCATGGGGTGAAATTTATAAACTTGTAATTTGAACATATCCCCTCTTTTAGTTAGATTTATGGGTGGGGACATGACAAGTGAGGGTTTTAAACATTTCCCACTTTATTACTGGGGGATCACTTTCCATCCTAAGTGTCTCCATGCGACTTTCCCACCAAGTTAGGGCATGGCCCTCTAAGCTCAATTAGGAAAATACATTTTTGTTTTCTTCTCCTCTGTTTTAAACACTAAAATACACTTCTAGATATTGCAAACAATGATTAAATTTATTAACATCAATCTCAAATTGGTAAGGTTTGATGTCCACCTTTACTTCCATTTTGAACATATTTGTGAAGAAGTGATGGAACTTGAGCTTGGTCTCTTTCTTTGGCTCTTTTCTCAACTCATTTTCTAGGCCTTCATTATCTCCATATTTCTTGTTTGATCTAATTTCTGAATTATAACTACCAAATTCCCCAAAAGGTTCAAAATTTCTCTGTAGAGCCACCATGAGAATGACCACATTGCAAGAGAGGTCAACAGCTTGTTATTCCAACTTTGAAAATCATTCTTCTACCTCATCCCATGGATTGTTATTAGTAGACTTTCCCACCATGGTTAGGGTTTTAACCACGGGGGATT
This sequence comes from Larix kaempferi, assembly GCA_027924585.1. NCBI lineage: Eukaryota > Viridiplantae > Streptophyta > Pinopsida > Pinales > Pinaceae > Larix > Larix kaempferi. The sequence continues at coordinate 1,567,355 of BSBM01001116.1, forward strand.
CACTCAATAAACCGCTATCATAGCACGTTCATTCATGGCATATGAAACAATACCCCTAATTTCACTAAATATTGGAAAATACCTTCCAAAATCATTTTTTTTAACCCCCTCCCAATATGCCTTCCCAATTTAAAAAAACCCCTATTTTCACTAGATATAGTATGTATCAATTTTTTCATTAAAATTTTTTATACCCCTTTATATTTCTACCTAGTATATTGATATGATACCCCTCTTATGACCCCACATGCATTCTACAATGCACCTTGCTTCTTTCAATGTATATTGTGGATGCACATTACTTCATCCACAATGCAATTACTCAACCACATATCATTATGATTTGCAATAACTAATGGTCTAATGAAGAGATAGGAGATCACTTCTTGTATGTCACTAGAGCCAATCACAGGGGGTTCACTCAGTGAACTTGTTACATAGCACGATCGTTCGCATGATATTAAAGAATATCCCTAATTTCACTAAATATTGGAAAATGTGCACTAAAATTGTATTGTTGAACCCCCCTCCCAATATGTCTTTCCAATTAAGAAAACCCCTAGTTTCACTAGATATTGTAGGTATCCATTTTTATCAACCCATTTTTAACACCCCCTTTATATCATATTATCAATTTGTAACAAACAGGAGCCCTAACACATCTTAGATAAGCAAACAAGATGCTAAATAAAATAATAGTATGATGTTAATAATGATCCCACTAGAATTGCAGGGGCGACTGATCAATTTGTAGAATTGGATAGTGGAAGACCCAACAAAATAGTACTAGGGAAGGCACAATGCGTAAAAGGAAACCTAGTCAAGAGATCAACATAACAAAAATGTAAAAGACTGACAGTCAAATAGTTGGTGCACAATGCTTAGAAAAGATGAGAATTGCAAATGTTTCCGACCACAACCCACCAATCTACTAATTTTATATCATGTAAATACGAGTATAGCCATAGCAAGTTCATGTTTTCTATAATATTAATAAATTAAGCTCCATAAAAATTCAAAATTGAAACCTTTTCATGGATGGACTCCGCTACCTTCCTATCAAAACAAACATCAATGGTGTTTGAACCCAAATGAACATAGAAAAATTCCTCTTACTTTTCAATAACACCATATGATCATGTGCATAGCTTGGATTTGGGTCATTCACAAGATCCAATGAATTTCCTCCACTTCCTCTACATTTATTCTTGCAATCAAGGGAATTAACAACTTTTAGTTACATTTTCTTGGGTTATATCTAGTTTTTTCTAATCTTTACAGGAGAGGAAAAAATCTCCATTGTTAGGTTTCAAGCATGCAATAGTTATAAAGATACACAGATGGTGAAACATATACGATACCATTTCATGGTAACAATAACACATAGGGTATGTACATAAGGATTTATATTTTCACCTATATTCATGCCAGTTCCAATACAATATTAAGACAGATGCCTTGCATATAAGAATTGAAATTACAATTATGAATGTGCCAAATATAACTCAATCTAATTGCTATTCCTCATTGGCAGTGTGAAAATATTAAAGAAGAATACAAAAAGTTGAAAGAAATAATTAGTCAAGAAACATTGTGATCTAACTCTTCTTGGTTCTAATGAGCCAAGACAGATTGATATCATTTTTCTTGCTTGTCATGGAGCAAGGTTTAATTGAATTTCAATACCCACCTAAACCCCAACCTAAAAAATGAAGAGTTAGATATTTTACTTGAATGCCTACAAAAATACAATACAATTGTTCAAGTTTGGAACACCTGATTAGCTACATCTCTTAACTTAAAGATGAAAAACAATATAACATCAATTCAAACTAAGCATAAATAAGCTATTAAATAAGGATTGCTCAAGGCCAATAATCCAAAGAGACTTCCATCGATATTATCATTGGTACACTATTATCATATTTATGCAAAACTTAGGATCGTAAGCAATATCAAATAAAAATGGAGGGTCTTTAAGTTTTAGGTGGGTATGAATTGAGCCCATGATTTGGAGGTATGAATCCATCCCCACGATTTGGATTTTATTCCCCACCACATCCAAACAATATAAACCCCAATATTTATATTACTGTGTCAAATTAAAAACACCCCTTGACCCTTTAATACGGGGAAATATATTTTTGAGGCTTTCAAGAGTATTCAAACCCCTAATATGAATGGACGTGATATGATATTGCCTCACTAGTGAACCCCCCGTGGAGCCAATGCACATAGTACAACATTTAGATTGCATGTTGCAGTTCCCCATCGTTGACTAAGCCTATTGTGGGCTAGGTATCCAAGCCCCTAGGGCCTGTAAAAAGCTCTAGGAGGCTGACTAAACCTACCAAGGCCTGTAATAGGCATGAGTGGTTGGGTATTCAAGCCCCCAAGGCCTTTCGAGGGCCTATAACAGGCCTTGGAGGCTTAGAGCCTCCCAAGGCTATTGGTAACAACTCGCTGAGTGTTATTGGTAACAATCGGCTGTCAATGACCACTGTCTCTCGACTATGATCAATTGGAAACCCACTTCACCATGAAACCCCTAGACTCAAGCATGCCTCAAGATGTGATTTCCCTGCATACTGGTAAGCCTGAGCCTTGCCTCAACCCGATTTCTCATCCGGTCGTGATCCCGCCATCTCCATTTGGCGGATATTTGTCAGCCTGCCCATATGAAAAAGACCCCAAAGTATTTTTGTATTGTTACATTAAATAAAAAAAACCCTTTTCCCCTTAATATATAAGCAATATAATTTTTAGGTTTTCATGAATATTTAATACCGCAATATGAATGAACGTGATATTATATTGCCTTCTAGTGAATCCCCCATGGTTTTAACACTTATTTCTTACACCAACTACTAGATCATGCAACTTCGCACAAAACCCCCAAACAAAATATCTCTAATACCAATATGATCTGTAAATTGCCATGGATATTCCATTGGAATAGTTCATCACAACACATCTTCTAACATTCTACAATCTCTTATTACTAAGTGTTATACTTTAGATTGCAAAATTAATATAACCTACTTAATGATGAAATAAACAAAAACTATTTGAAATTGAAATGAACTTAAAAAACACATCACAAACCATACGACAGTAACATAAGATATACCTTGGGAAAACCCAATACAGGAAAAAACCATCTTGAAGGTGAGACCGATGCTTTGCTCTTTTGTTCGCAACACTATAATGCAAATACAAAGAAAGAGGAACTCACTATGGAGTTTCCATGGACTCTATGGCTAATAAGGTTTTTATAGAATCTTCAACTTCCTTTGTTTTGCTTCAATATCTCACTCCACTATATTTTTCTCTACTATGGAAGAATATACAATACAATGAGAATGAAGTCCCTTCTTTTCCTAGCGGCGCAATATTTAACATAGCTTGATAGTTGTCTAGGGTTAGGGTTAGGTTTTTTGCATGCCTCAACCCCCAATTAATGTTAGGGTTTTAGACCCTCTAGAATCTTCTTGAAATTCCACATGTGTCATTAGTGTGAGTTGATGTGGCATCCACTCCATATCATGGTGGTCAATAAGATAGGTCAACTTGTAGGAGGCATAATGTTTTCATATGAACTCTGATTGAGGCGATTTTTGCAGTATTGGAAAGGTCTTGATGTGTAGAACAACATTGGGAGGCTAAGAGCTATGATTAGAAAGTTTTTGACCCCAAAATTGGCCATTTAAGGCCTCAAATAAGCTTAGAAATGTTCTAAACCCTTATTTACAAAGTGGAACTTTGCCATAAAATGAGCCCTACAGGCCAATACATCCAATTTTCCACCCAAAAAATACAAGAATGTATAACGAAAATAATATAATGATCCATTTCAAATCATTCTTCCATTGGGATCCTTAGTTATATATCCTCCTGCATTTTTTATGTTTTATTTATAATAAATATAGTCTTATTTGATTTAATGTAGTGTTAGTGTTGGTTCTATGTTTGATGATCTTGTGTTGAGGCAATGTTCCTTTATGTACCAATTTTTAAAAGGCTAATCCAAAAGAAGGACCTATGAGTCTTGGTCATTACTATTGTTCAATAAAATTCATGTCATTATTACCTATCTTTTATTTCTTTTTGTTTTCATATAAACATTCTCTCTCTATATATATTTATCACCTTATCACTTTAGTTTGTATTTCATGTATCAAATAAATATTTTCATCTTAAACATTCCTGCAAGCGGACTTGCTCGACTGGCATGTCCATCCAAGAGCATCCCTCTTTTTGAGTTATTAAAATGTCATGCCCAAATGAAAATCTGGGTGTTCCTTGCATCCAAGAGCATCCCTTTTTAGAGTTACTTTGCATTTATTTGTGGGTGTATTGATAGATTACATGACATAATTATGTTGTGTCACAATGTAACTAGGCCACGAGTAGGAAACTAGTGAGACAAAATACTTGATTTACAATAAAATCTTTGTAGTTCCTACTCCCAAATGTGAGACAAAATACTCCATTGACGAATTTACACGCAAATCTTTGTGTAGTTACTAGTCCAAGTGTGACACATGCATGTTTAAGGTAGCCACTTGTGTAATACTTAAATGATATCTTTAGAGGCTTTAAAGGTTTTAGATGGTGAATTAACCTCTTTCAAATGAAGATATTTCTTCATCTATCTATATTTCAATTTCAATTATAGGAAAGCTTTGAGATTTGTTTTTTTATACAATATATGACTAGTAATAATTTGTTAATAAGCTATAAATTCTGTAGGTATCTTATTAATTCACAAAGTAAATTTGTATTGGATTTTTCTTTAGAAATCTTCTTCGAGCATAAACAAATTATAGACTAATTGTTATGTTGGATTTACTATTTATTTTTACGAAATTTATAATTTGTGGTTGGTATGTAGTATATGAATTTGAAACTTCTATTAATTAATTCTAAGTAATAAATATTTCTTGCGATGCTTTAAAATATGGCATTCATTTCTATTTCTAAGCGTAGTTCATTTTTGCATTGAATACATAAGTGTTTGTGAGATAGATAAAATCATCTTATATAGTTCATTTTTGCATTGAATACATAAGTGTCCGTGAGAGAGAGTGAGAGAGATAAAATCATCTCACTTCACCAATGAAGGTGATTTTACCATGAAAGCCTTTGTGAAGTTGTCACCCTTCTTTCTTGAAACTTCTAAATGAAAGGTGAATCGATAACAGGTTACATAGACTACTACTAACCCATAGGACTTGATAAGATTTGATTTTGAGACCTATGTTGACTTAACATAAGAACATCTTTTAATTGTGCTAACCCTTGGGGTTTCAAATAGTAGGGAAATTAAAGGGATGATTCCTTGCATTTATGGATGACATACCTAGTAAACCTGTTGGTGTAGCCTAGTGCGCCTCACCTTGAGGGATGAATTTAGGCACCTACCAACAGGGAATGATCCAAATGTTGATCAACATTAACAACAAGTAGTTGTGATAACCCATTGTGATTAAATATTTGGAAACTTCTTTTCCCACACTCAAGCACTTAAACCAGAGTGAAATTGCTAGTAGCTTCGCAACCAAAATATTATTTAGTGGTGAAATTTCATCACTTGGTTATTTTTTGCTAAAGTTTCTCCAAAAAATATATTTGCCAATTGACAATATTTTATTAAAATTTTGCATATTTTTTCTATAAAATACTCTTAAATTGAGATATTCACCGACATTTACAAGGATTAATAGTAAATTGCATGTTATTTTATTGAATATTTTCCTACATTATATATACATGTACAATTTTATTAAACCCAAAAATTCACGTGGAAACTATATTTAGATATAATATTGCATTCCTTACAGCTTTCCCTTTTGCCAACTCGAGTGAATACAAGAGGTAAACATGTCACAAGTGAGATTTGAACCTGGGTAGGGATGACAACAAATTCTCCTCTCTTTTTTGTAAGATAGTACCCATGGAGTTTCGAACTAGTGACCTATCACAAGGAGTGCCTCAATTGTACACCCATTCACCATCTATTCTACGCCCCATTGGAAACAACTTCTCCTTTTAACCCCAAGGTATACCCAATTTATTTTTGAAAATTGATGGACAAGAGGTTATACACATGCCCAAGCTCGACTGATTTGACTTTTGAAAATTGAAGGATATGAGGATGGCCTTTGATTCACTCGTGTGTGAGGTTCTCTCTCTCTCTCTCTCTTTCTCTCTCTCTCACACACACACACACACTCGCCATGAATTAGCTCAATTAATTGAACCATATGACCAAGTCATGTTGACAAGATGAAGGTTGTAGGTTATAAGTTCAAATCCCGTCAAGTCACTCGAAGTTATCAGTCATTATAATGACGAGTGGTTAAGATTCCTCCATAGATATTCTAAAATAGAAGGTGAGATCCCACAAATTTTCCTTGGTCTCTCACACACATATCCATGACAAACTGACCTTTTTCTTGTGAAATAAGTTTTGGAAAGAGTTGTTTAGGAATGATATTGCACGTTGTATTTGTAAAATTAGTCACAACAGATCTATTGAACAAGAATATCAATCACAAAGATGTAAAAAAATTTGGAGTAAAAACTATGCAAGAGAGATGCATCAATGCTCTATAATCTAGAATGGTAGAATTACAATACAATACTGTGACAATGAGTGAGCAATTCAAATTTCCTAAGGAGCTCATTCAAATTAATTGAATGGCATAGATTGGCTCCAACTAGGAGTCCTCATCATCAATCCGTGATGGTCATCAATGCACAAGTCACTGTCAAACAGGTGTCAAACTGAGTCTAACTAAGTGTAATAAGTGTAACTGATGGTAAGTGGCACTAATCTAGGGATGGAGGCTCAGTGGAGGGTGCATGAGGAATTAAATGCACTCAGAACTATCAGTCATGTCTCATCGGAGGTCAATCGGAGTGATAACATCAATTATGGACTAATCAGAGGTAAATCAGAGTGATAATTGAAGTGTAACTGGACTGGTAGGTGAGAAAGACGCCCTTCTTCAGGGGTAGGTGAGAACTGGGCGCATGACATGATAGGAGGGCTTAAAATGAGTGGAAAGTAGCTCCCGAGTGCTGGGAGACTAAGGACTAGGTGCTGGAGGTACCATACTGATGACTGGGCAGCATGCGGGTGCATGCAATGCATGCATGCATGCAAAGTATAAAAGTGAATGATGAGATATCCTAACACCCCCCCTCAAGCTATACTATGATGTAAAAAATAAAATGCAGGGCCTTGGTTACGAAGACCAAAGGTCACCCCAATACAATAATCCAAAAAATGCTGAAATAAGCTAAGTGAGGAACGAGGGAAAACCCAGTGGGAAGAAATCCCCCCCTCAAGCTAAACATAAAAATGGATCTAATCTGTCTCCACCATGATGGAATTCACCCCCAACAGTGAACGGAGGTAAGAGAACTTCTTCTCAGTGAAGCTCTTGGTGAAGATGTCTGCAATTTGCTCATCGGTAGGGCAATATTGCAAAATGATGGTGCGATCATGCACCAACTCTCGAATGTAGTGCATATGAATCTCAATGTGTTTGGTCCTATGTCGCTGAACTGGATCGGTGGAGATCTTAATAGCACTTTGATCGTCACAAAATAGGACAGTCGAAGTAGTGCTACCAAAATCAAACTCGGAAAGAATACCCTGCAACCAAACTGCTTGAATGCAGGCATTGACTGCCCCTCGATACTCTTCCTCTGCTGAAGAAAGTGCAATGGCTGCCTGCTTTTTGCTTGAGCAGCAAATAGGCCCATGTCCAATCATGAAAACATCTCCGGAAGTGGACTTCCGATCTATGCTATCACCTGCCCAATCTGAATTAGTAAAACCAATGAAATCTAGCTCAGAATCTACAGGATAATGTATGCCAAAATGTTTCGTACCTTTCACATACTGCAAGATCCGCTTGGCTGCCCGCAAATGAAGCTCATGGGGCTGCTGCATATACCTTGATACAGCACTCATGGCATAAGATATATCAGGCCTTGAGTGTGTCAAGTAGAGAAGTGAACCAATCAACTATTGATACATAGTGCAATCTGCAAGCGGTGTAGTATTTCTCTCTTCAAGATTGATTCTTGAGAGGAATGGAAACGGAGCAGCCTTACATTCTACCATATTAAACTTTAATAGCAAGTCTTTAGCATACTTTTGCTGAGATAATGTGATCCCATCAAATTTTTGAGCTATCTCCAAGCCCAAAAATTGCTTAAGCAAGCCCAAATCGCTCATATCAAAAGCTAGATTTAAAGCGGTTTTCAGCTTGTTAATTGTAAGGAGAGTGCTACCAGTAATGAGAAGATCATCATCATATAAAACCACAATAAAAAAATTACCTTTAACTTGTTGTAGGTACACATTAGGATCAGATTTGCATCTTTTGAAATTCTGAGAAAGAAGGAAGGAGTCCATCTTTGCGTACCAAGCTCTTAGGGCCTGTTTCAATCCATACAATGATTTCTTCAATCTGCAAACTAATGATGGATCTGATATGTATCCTTCTGGTTGTTTCATATATACCTCCTCATCAAGGTCTCCATGTAGAAAATCACTCTTCACATCCATGTGGTGCACTTCCCAGTGCTTGGATGCAGCAATGGCCAAAACTAGGCAGATGGAATCCATCTTTGTAACCGATGCAAAAGTCTCATTGTAGTCCACACCTTGGACTTGGGAGAAATTTTTTGCCACCAACCTAGCTTTGTATTTGTTGATAGAGCCATCAAAAACAACCTTCGTGCGGTATATCCGCTTGCATTGAACTAATTTTCTTCCAGGTGGAAGAGAAACTAGCTCCCATGTATTGTTCTTTTGAAGAGAACTGTACTCTTCATCCATGGCGATTTGCCATCGTGGATATCGGTGGGCATGATAGTATGATTTGGGATCTGGACCAATCATCAAATAACATTTCTCAGATAATAATGGATCAGAAAAAGAAAGAGCCATACCTGCTCTTTGATATTCTGCTCTTGTTCTCCTTGGATCAACAGGATTTCTAATGTTTGGAGCAACAGATTGTAGAGTGTTTTGGGCCCACTTTGGTAACTGAGGAGGATCATTATGGTCTGATTACGAACCTGATATGTCATGGCCATCAAAGTACGATATAATATTAGAGATATCAGATCCAATGCTTTCTTCATACTCGCTTGAATATTCTTCTTGTGGAGGGTGCAGATCGGTAGTGTTTTCCTCAACTAGTTTCAGATCTGGAAGCGGTTCTTCAAATTTCACACTTCGCTCTATGAATACCTTTTTGGATCTGATATTCATGAGTTTATATGCTTTTGATTCTTCCCCATATCCTATCAGGATACATTCAATACTTTGTGGATCCAAATACTTTCTCTTATCAGAAGGAATTCTACCCCATGCAGTGGAGCCAAAAACCCTCAAATTGGACACATCCGGTTTGCGACCAAAGAATGCTTCGAAAGGAATTTTACATTTCACGGATGAATGTGGAACTCGGTTCTGAATATATGCAGCAACATTAATGGATTCATCCCAAATATTTGCAGCCAAACCTTTTGACTCAAGCATGCAGGTAGCCATCTCTTTCAGTGACCGATTCTTCCTTTCCGCTACACCGTTCTGCTGGGGTGTGTAGGGAACTGTATGTTGGATCTGAATTCCACTTTCGGCACAAAGTTACAGCAACTCAGTATTGATATATTATCCTCCATTATCATATCTAAGAGCTTTGATCTTGCTCTCAGTGGCGGTCTCAACAGAAGCCTTAAAATCCTTGAATTTTCCAAGCACTTCGGACTTGTTTTTGAGAAAAAATACCCAAGTAAAGCGGGAAAAGTCGTTGATGAATGCCAAAACATACCTTGAACCATTCATGGATATATTGGGAAGCGGACCACTGATATCATAATTTATGAGGCCCAAAATGGTAGAGGCTCTGCTAGCTTTGCCGCGGTCGAACCTGTGCTCAGGGTGCTTCCCAACAATGCAACCAGGGCAAATTCCCTCTGAGGAACGGAGTTGCGGAAGACCATCAACTGTGGAATTCTTTTGTAACAACAACAAATACTTGTAGTTAAGGTGTCCAAACCTTTGATGCCAAATCCTATTAACCTCGTTTCCATGAGTGAGGAGAGCAGTGGGCTTTTCAAGCGGCATAAAGTAAGAAAACTCATAGTATTTTGTAGTGTGGTTTGCCTTTCCGACTGCAATAAGTATTCCACTTTTGATATAAAAAATTTCAACTGTATTAGGGTTGAATGTAACTTGCTTCGGTTCACCAGTGTGTGTCATTTGATACACAAAAAATATATTTGAAGCCAAGGAAGGCACATAGAGAACATTCTGGAAGCTTCCATGCTCTACATGGATGGTACCTTTACCCTTTGATGAAATTTTTGAGTCATCTCCCAAATGGATGGGGATGGAGATGTTTGGATAGAATGAAGAGAAGGAGTCAATATTTGCAGCCATATGATCCGAGGCACCGGAATCTATCAGTAGAGTGGTGGGTTTCGAAACAGTTGCCATGAGTGCTTGACCTCTCTTATGATCATCATTCCTATCCTTCTTCCTTGCACTGTCGGGAGGACATATGTTGTTCTTTTCCAAAAGGAGGGCCATTTGATCTATTGTTTTCTTCATGCATGAACTTTCAGGATGAAAGCCACGGTTGCAATAAGAACACTTAGATTTTTCTTTGCCCTCTTTACCCTTTTGCTTGTTTCTTGAACTGGATGGTGCATCCATATGCTTGCCTTTGTCTCTTTGCGTGTGAGGTTTGAATTTGGGCTTCTCTTTCTTTTGCTTTCCTTTGCCATTCGAATTCTTGGATCCTTGAACAAATAGGGCTGAATCTTTGGAGTTTATGGACCCCATTTGAATCAACTTGTCATGCTCTTTGGTAACGGATTCAATGAAGGAATCTTCCAATTCGGGGTAGTTAGCCGACCGGAATTGAAAGTAGAGACAAATACCGAGTAATATTTACCAAGATTTGAGAGAATGGTGAGGATCAATTGCTTATCCTCTTTCACAACACCACTGTTCTTCAACTGCAATGTCAAGTGCTTGAATCTTGTGAAAAACTCATTGATGGTCTCGAAATTCTCAGGACTAAGAGCAATCAATTCATTCTCTAATTGGAAGGCCCTAAGCTCGTCCTGCTTGCCAAAAAGTGTTTCAAGTTGCTCCCATATTTCTTTTGGAGTATTCAATCCGTTGAGATGGAAGTGAATATCCTTGGAAATAGAGAGGCAAAGGAGACCATAAGCTTCATCAAGCTTATTGTAGTGTTTGGTTCTTTCTCACAATGTGCCTGGCTCCAATTCGAGGCCAACAGTGACTCTATAGAAACCTTTTGAGTGTAATATAATCTCCATATCATCTTTCCATTCAAAATAATTGAAGGGAGTAAGAACGGGCTTGGAAGAAGAGTATTCCATCTCAAATAGCAAATGCACTTGATGTAGAAGAACTTGTCAAACACAAGAGAGCGAATGCAATTGGTGAAGATGATTAACCTGCAAATCACAATCAAAACAAGAACAGTAAGGTCGAACAATCCACCCTTTTAGAGTTGCATCACACCTAGGATTGGAGATCAAACAAGTTGAATGGGTCCAATGTATAAAATCCAGGAATTATGTGGAAAACTCAAGCTTTTGGAGTGGATTGGAAGTGTATTTTTTTGCTTTGCATGCACATGAGATCTTTCATGCCAAAACTTCTGTAATTTGAGCAAATTCACTCAAATCTTCTTGTAGAACACCTGTAGAAAAGAGATCTTGTCCCTACAATGGCTTTGATACCATGTAAAATTAGTCACAACATATCTATTGAACAAGAATATCAATCACAAAGATGTAAAACAATTTGGAGTAAAAACTGTGCAAGAGAGATGCATTAGTGCTCTATAATCCAGAATGGTAGAATTACAATACAATACTGTGACAATGAGTGAGCAATTCGAATTACCTAAGGAGGTCATTCGAATTAACTGAATGGCATAGCTTGACTCCAACTAGGAGTCCTCATCATCAATCCGTGGTGGTCATCAATGCACAAGTCACTGTCAGACAAGTGTCAAACTGAGTCTAACTGAGTGTAATAAGTGTAACTGATGGTAAGTGGCACTAATCTAGGGATGGAGGCTCAGTGGAGGGCACATGAGGAGTTAAGTGCACTCAGAATTGTCAGCCATGTCTCATTGGAGGTCTATTGGAGTGATAACATCAGTTATAGATCAATCGGAGGTAAATCATAGTGATAACTGAAGTGTAACTGGACTGGTAAGTGAGAAAGGCGCCCTTCTTCAGTGGTAGGTGAGAACTGGGCGCATGACAAGCTAGGAGGGCTTAAATTGAGTGGAAAGTAGCTCTCGAGTGCTGGGAGACTAAGGACTAGGTGCTGGAGGCACCATACTGATGACTGGGTAGCATGCGGGTGCATGCAATGCATGCATGCATGCAAGGTACAAAAGTGAATGATGATATATCCTAGCAGTATTGCATTAAGCGATGGGTTGAAATTTATTAGTAGATATGGCATGTTGTTCCATTGGGATTAAAGTGATAGCATTAACCCGATGGATCTACACTTTTGGACACTTAAATTATTTTCTAAGTGTTTTATTTAATAATATATTAGTATAAGTAGAAGAAATTAGTAGGAAATATATGAGGATTTAGACGTTTTCCTTTTTCGAGACTCACTTTCACAATTTTTTTATCATTTTGAAAAACAAGGTGTGAAATGTAAGGACATATATAGTGAATTGTTGTAGTGTGAATGATCTAAGGCATATATAGAAAAACATGAGAAGTAAATGAACAATTAATTTTCTATAGATTCACTCGGGACAAGGATCTAACATGATTGAGATTTTAATATGTTATTTTTTATTAACAATTTTATGTTGAATTGTAATTTTATTTCATTAATTGTGTATTCTAATTCCCCTTCAATCTTTAAGATATAATTTTTTCCAAAAACATATTAAGTTATAATTCCAAATTATCAAAATATATTTTTTATTTTTTATTTCCAAAAATAGATTAAGTTATAATTCCAAATGATCAAAATATAATTTTTATTTTCAAAAATAAAACAAATTATAATTCCAAATTATCAAATTTTAAATTCCAAATGATCAATTTTATGAAGTATGGATAGTTAACACTTTTTAGGTTGACAATTAGATCTTTGTGAGTAATATTATCTATAATTGAATCCATGTCAATTTCCAAAGCCCTTTTTACATAAGAATGTTACTAAAAAATTGCTGATTCCAAACTATGAGGTATTTTGTTAAGAAGATCAAGCTTATTTTAGAGTATGTATATGCATATTTCCACCTCTATATTGGGAAATTTTAAAAAATGAAATTTTTTGAAAAGTAGTCTACATGAGGTATTTTGTTAAGAAGATAAAGTTTATTTTATAGCATGTATATACATATTTCCACCTCTATACTCTAATAAGAATGTTGGGAAATTTAAAAAAAATGAAAAGTTTGGAAAAGTAGTCTACATCATTTCAAAATGGAAGGGGTGCGTTGCCTTATTCTCTCTAGTTCATGGTTTTTCCTTATTATATACCTACTTTGTTAACAAAGTAGTGAGATAGGATGGTAACGAAACACTTCATGAAGAAAAGTAAATTTAAATTTAAAGGAAGGTAAGTTTAAAATCCATATAAAAATTTATAAACCCACTACTTTAACCCCCGAATACTTTGTTAATAAAGTAATAAGATAGGATGTAACGAAACAGTTCATAAAGAAGGTAAATTTAAGAACAAACCCCATACATAACTCCATAAAAAATCCTTATAAACCCACTAATTTAACCATCAAATTCAACCCATCTCAATCAAAATATATATTGTTTCATCTACTCTTCATGATTTGTTTTGTTTCTCATTATCAATTTGGAGAATTGAGTTGATTATAATGACTTTCTAAAACCACTAGACGGAGTGGTGGATCTCATTAACTCATTAAACCTTATTTTTTCCCCTTAACCTTTGCTTCTAATTTCCCTTGAAGACGAAATGTTTAGTAAAATTTCTTTTCGACAAAATGTTTAGTAGATTTTTTTTTCTAAAATATATTGTAAGAATGAAACATTTCAAAGTTCATATTGAATATATAGCCAGGAATTTCTTCCTCTAAGAGGTGTCCCATCTCAAATTTCATTCTTGTTCAAGAATTTTGAATATTCTTCCATAAATATATTCTAAACATATTTCTATAAACTATAATTTTACTTAAATAAATTTGCTTAAAATTTGAATTATCTCATTACTTTAGTTTTCATTTGAGGATTGAGTTTCATTCATAATGTTACTCTTAGTTAATTTGAAAAATATTATAAATGCTTGGTCGATTAGAAGGAATGAGGTGGGACATCCCTTGCTTCCCTTTCAAGTTGTCATTATCTTCCCTACACCTTAATAGATTCCTTCGGAAGTTTATAGAAGGTATGTGGAAGGCTTGCTAGTGGGAAGAATGTTAGTTGGGGTTGAGTGGAATAGAGGCAACTTTAGATCATTGTATGTTGGTTACTATGGAATTTGATAGGTCTCGTGGGTTTTTTCAATTATGGTGGTGCTCTTCGGTCTTTGTTGGTGGATCCTTATGAGCTAGGCATTGATCCCATGCTTAATGTGGTCTATGCCTTTGTGGGGTGTGGTTTGCCCAATGGGATGCAGTCTACCCTAATGTGGGAGTTTCTTGGATTTCTTTTATTGATGGTATGATCATTTTCACGTGTGCCCTAGCACATGGTGTGATTGGTGTCTAAAAGGGAATATATGGCCTTTATTGAGGTCAATGTCATTATCTGTCATGGTGTGGCTAATTTTTATTATTGTGCAAGTAGTTCACAACTTCTAGACCTTAGTTGAATTGGGTGTTAGCAAGTATTCTTTGAGTGCAACCTCTAAACCTCTAGTCCTTGATCATGGCCTAGCTTGTGCCTTTGAAAGTGTATGATGGATTTCTAATGTTACCTTAGAAATATGTTTTACTTACAATATTATAAACACAACTTCTATTCAAACTCATGCTTGTCCAATGTTACCTCAAGATGTTATTGGTGATTTGTAAGTGAATGATTTTAAGTCTCTGGCATATTATTTACTCATAGTTATAGATGTCTATGTATACTCCATATCACTTTTTTATAAATAAATTAAATTAAGAAATTAAAAAAATTCCACTAAGCCTATACAAGCAAGCAATTAAACCTTCTCTACTTAGAGACCTTTCATGGTGCATGAAAGGCTTGTCATGACAGGGAGGATGTTAGTTTGTTTTTGGGAGAGGACTAGAGGAAAATATAGGTCATCACATGATGGTGTTTGTGGCATTTGATAAGTCTCATGGGTTTTGTGAATGATGGTGTTGCTCTTCAATCTTTGGTGGTGGATCCTTATTAGCTAGGTGTTGATTATGTGCTTAGTGTGATTGAGACTTTGGGAGGTGTGGTTTTCCCTAATGGGATGCAATCTACATTAATGTGGGAGTTCCTTTGCTTTTTCTTTGATGGTGTGGTCATTTTCATGTTTTCCATGGAACATGGTGTAATTGGTGTCTAAAGGGAATTTATGGCCTTTATTGCAATCAATGTTTCTTTGTTCCATGGTGTGTTTAACCTTTATTGTTATGTGAGTAGTTCATAACCTCTGGACCTTAACTGACTTGGGCATTGCTGGGTATTTTTTGAGTGCAAGGTGGTGGTCGGGGATATGATCACAGTGTTGGTTGTGGAGCCTAATTATCTTCCTAATTCAGAGGTCTTGTTTCAACCATGTTTGGATCCCTGTTCCAAAGGGGGGGTAAGGGAGGGGGGGGGAGCTCTCTGCCCGCTAGCTAGGGGTTCAAAGGCGGATCCCCAAAAGAAACTTTTAGAAAAATGCATTGTAAAATATTATAATTTCGTAGTCAATCTAGACCGTTCATCATTAGGTTGCAGATCTGACGATAGTAGTTATGTTAGGCTTTTTTCCTAGAAGGAAAACCTCTTTCATATATTAGGAATTGTAAATTGCGGTTGTGTATTATGAAAGATCATTGTGACTTAGTGAGAGAGATTGTGAGAGAGTGAAGAGGAGGTTGTAGCGGATGTATTGTGGGTTGTATCCCTTCATTTTCCTGGACATAATAAAAGAAAGGATTGGTTAGGATTGGTTGTTTTGTCATGGATATAGAGCCCATATTGGGAGAACCACATATATCGATGTCTCTCTTGTATTGTTCTCTTCTATGTTTTATTTTCTCATTTATTTTATTTTATTGCTTTGCGGTCCTATTTTCTAACACATGGCCTACCTTATGCCTTGGAAGGTGTATGATGGATTTTCCATGTTCAAATATGGTTCAAAAGCTATGTTTTTTTGCTAGTTAATGGTTGCTATATTTTTTTCTCTCTTTAACCTCTTAGTTCACTACAACAAAACCCTGTGATTAACATCCTTTTTAGCTTCCCTTTTGTTTCCGTTAACCTTTTTAGTGATTTTTTTGTATTTTTTAAAGAAAAATCGATGTTATTTCATGGGTTGATGTTAAATTTGGCACAAACTTCGGCATTCTTAGCGTCGTCTTTAGCACCAAAAACCATTTCACTTTTAGTGCCAACTTTAGCTTGCATTTTCATGCCACCTTTAGCTTCCTTTTTAGCACCTATGTTAGCTAAAATTGGCATTAATAACTTCCTTTATAACATAGGGAATACATTCCTTTTTATCGTTAGGTTTAGATTCCTTTTTAGCATCGAATTTACCTTCCTTTTTAGTGCCTAGTTTAACTTCCTTTTTAGAATTGACTTTAGCTTCCTTTTTAGCTCTAACTTTAGCGCTCAGTTTCCCGAGTAACCAAATAAAATCAAGGGGAACTTTTCAAAATGAAATTTAAGAAAGAATAAGGCTAAAAATAAACCACTTGACTCAATCATCATGAATGTGAGAAAATTTCTATTATTTTAATTATCATCTTTTATTTTCCCTCATAAAAAACCTTCAATACCTACACTTTTATTCTTTTCTCATTTCCTATCTTTCTCTCTTCACCTTTCCTCCCTTATCGGTTTACCCTTAAGGTTTCATCTTCATGGAGACTTGGGTTTTAATTTTATTGAGGAACCTCCATGAGGAAGGTAATGGATTCTCGCTTCCTTTCTCCTCTTTCATTCCTCTTTTACTTTGATTTTCCTTTATTGTTTTGCTAATTTTTATTGTGTTTTATTGTTGCAGGTTTAGGGTTTCATGCACGGAGGCTAAGTTTTCATGGAAGAATCTCCATAATGAAGGTAATGAATTCTCCCTTCCCTTCTCATCCTTCCTTCCTCTTTTACTTTACTTTGACTTTATTGGTTTACTATTGTTTATTGTTCTTTTATTGTTGTAGGTTTAAGGTTTCATGCTTGGAGGCTAGGGTTTGATGGAGGAACCTCCATGAGGAAGATAATGGCTTCTCCTTTCCCTTCTTCCCCTTCCTTCCTCTTTTAAACTATTTTTCCTTTATTGATTTGTTGATGTTTATTGTTGTTTTTCTATTGGATGGTTTAATGGAGAAAAAATAAAATAAAAATGACTTTTTTGGGCTTCTTCTTAATGCGAAGATCTAGTTCATGGTTGTGGCCAAACTAAGAAGGTTCTTTCAATCCTGTAAGGATATATAGGTTCAAATCCTGATGTCCATACATTTGTTATTACTTAGTTTTCCCCTTGTATTAAATGTGATATTGATATAAGATCTGCATTATTCACTTGTTTGGATCCATAGGTTAGGTTAATTTCAATTCACATCTGCATTTTTTAAGACAAATTTTTGTGGTTATATAGCCCAAGTAGAGTTTTTTCCTTTTGGCAAGTGATCTGGGTTCAAATCCCAACATTTCCTTACATGTTTTCATTTTTTACCATTTTCCTATTTTGTTTCTATAAATTCTAATTTGCACAAACTTAGTCTAGTTCTAGTTCAAATTTGCACTTTTAATGGTATATTTTGTGGGAATGTAGCTCAAGTAGATCTTTTGTCTTTTTGCAAGTGATTTGGGTTAAAATCCCAACATTCCTTTACCACTTCTTCATTTTTTTATTTTTATTTTTTACCATTTTCTAATTTTATTTTCATAAATTTTAATCTATAGATAGATGGCGCTAAACTCGATGCTAAAAAGGAAGCTAAAACTGATGCTAAAAAGGAAGCTAAACTCAATGTTAAAAATGAATCTAAACCTAGCTCTACAAAGGAAGCTAAACTTTGAGCTAAAAAGGAAGCTAAACCCAATGATTAAAAGGAATATAAAGTTGGTGCTAAAATGGAAAGTAAACCTAGTGCTATTTGAAATGACATTTAACATCAACTTTAGTGTCTAGTAGCTATACCAAATTGAAAAAAATTAACACTAAAATCTAGCACTAAAATAACCGTTAATAACTTATTAGCGTCTAGTAGCTATACCAAATTGAAAAAAAATAACACTAAAATCTAACAGTAAAATAAACGTTAATAACTTATTTTGTTGTAATGGTTCGATCTAAAATTATTTTGGGCTAACTCTTTTTTTTGTAATGTAACCTTATAAATATGTTTTCTTTACAAAAAACTTTATCGACACATTGTGAAGAAAAACTTCCACTCACACTCATGCTTCTACTTTACATGTTATTGGTGTTGACGAATGATTTTAAGTTATAACATACTCTTTACTCATATTTATAGACTACTTATACACCACATCACTTTTTTATAAAATAATTCAATTAATTTTTTTGAAAAATCCACTAATCCTATACAAGCAAGAAAACCTTCTCTACTTGGAGACCTTTCAAGGCATGTGGAAGGCTTTTTGTGGTGGGGATGTTGGTTGGGGTTTAATAGTGGAGTATTAGTAATTCTAGATCATTGCATGATGGTTAATGTAGTATTGGATAGGGTTTGTTGGTTTTGTCAATGCTGTTAATGTTCTTTGATTTTATTGATGTATGTTTACTAGCTAGGCATTGATCTTATGTTCAATGTGGTTGAGATTTGGTGGGGTGTGGTTTGAGTTCAATGAGATGCAATCAACTCTAATGTGGGATTTTTTTGGCCTTTTGATTGATGGTATGGTCATTTTCATGTGTGACATGATCATGGTGTGATTGGTGTCTAAAGGGAAAGTATGGTTTTTATTGTAGTTGATGTCGCTCTGTGTCATGGTGTGGTTGACCATTGTTGCTGTGTAAGTAGTTTACCACTTCTAGACATTTGATGACTTGGGGCATTGTTGGGTAGTTTTCTTGTGCCTTGGTGTATGATGGATTGTCCATGTTCAAGTATGGTTAAAAAATAACGCTTTTTAACTATCAATGGTTGCTATCCATTTTTTTCTTTCTAACTTCTTAATTTGACCTAGGGTTTTTTATTAAATCTTGTTTTGCTAATTTGTAATCTTTAAAATGTGTTTTCCTTGCAAAATTTGTGAACACAATAGAGAACAACTTCCATTTAAACTCATACTTCTCGTTTACATGTTATTGATGATATAATCTAATGATTTTAAATTTATAACACATTCTTTACTCATACTTAGATGACACTACTTTTCTTTTTCTTCATTTAGGTGACAAAACCTTATTCAAGAAAAACTACCCACTTGAAATAACCCACTCCTCTAAGTTGTACTTGTAGGTTGTTAACCTATTTCCTTCCATATGATAAAAAAGTTTTGAGCCAATTAAAAGTAAATTTTTGTATGTCTTAATTAAAACCATTAATAAATGTCTACTTATAAACCATATCATTTTTTAATAAAATAGATCAATTAATAAAAAATTAAAAGAAATAAAAACAAACACTAATCATACAAAAACCAGCCATTAAACCATCTCAAAATGGAGACCTCGATATTAAAAACTTTAAGACGATGCTTCAAATTGGCACATGGCTTAGGTGAACCCATAAATCCTTAGAAAGGCTTTCAATATATGAGACTATTTCGATGTTTCTAGATCTTGAAATATGTATTGAGACTATTTCGATGTTTCTAGATCTTGAAATATGTATCGCCGACTAAATGCTTGGCCTATACGAAGAAGATGGATAAAAGAGTACGTGAAACAGATCCAAGGATACTTCATCAAAAGCCACTTTATTTTCCCGTGAGAAATAAATATAGAAGAAACAACTGATCAGAAAGAGCACGAGTCAAACACGCTTTATTGGAATCTAGAATGTAACGAGGAAACGAAATAAATTATCTCGACACAGAGTTTAAATGCCCGACACAATCACATCACTTTAGATTCGGATTGAAATTCGGAGCGTAGTTAATGAATGGCCATGGCTTTGGGTTCCCACATAGATGTCGACTTCTGAGTAAACAGTTAGGGGACTCACGAGAGGTCCGTCCAACTTCCAAGTGTTTCAGAGGATGAGCAAAGAGCATTACGTCGAAATGTCTGGCAGGAGGGTTGGTAGGCAGGCTATATACATTAATGTTTTCATTCCCAACTAAATTTAAATTGGACACGGGTGGGAAGAAGTGAAACAGGCTAGATCACGCCGTGGGTTCCACTTCTGAGTCCTGTCCAAGAAATCGAGGGCTATATATATATATGTATGGATTTCATTCAATCACAACAACCTAATCGATCATGTCATTCTGGTTAGTATATGTTGCTGAATTCGCACTTTTGGATGGCTTTGTCTGAATTCATTTCGATAATAGTGACTCCAGATTTTACCCTTGCTTTGAAGTTTTCCTTTTCTGCAGTTGTTTTCATGGAGTTTCTGATTTCTTGTGTCCAAATTCTTATTTGTAGGAGCTTTCGTGATTCAAAATAATAAAGAACAACGCGCCTGAACAAGCAACTTTCAGGGAAGAAAGAATGGATTCTGACGGTACCTGTAAAGCTCTCAGCGCTGCCATTGAATGGTACAGGTTTCTAAGCGTTTTCTTGTGCCATTTTCATTTACATTTACTGTATCTCATAGTCTATTGGTACTCTTTCCTTGGTTTTGTAACTTTGAAACAAGAAGTACTAGTAGCAGTACTGTTTTTTTCTTACTAATGGCGTGTGGAAGATTGCGGGAAAAAATTGCAGTGAATTTTTAGGGATTCGTGAAATTTGAATCGTACTTAAAGCAAATCTGTTCGAATATTTGTATCGGAATTAGTTGAGTGAATCAGTGCTTTATCCGAAAGGTGTTTACCGTTAATAGTTAATATGTTGCTGACATATGCTTGCTCTGATTCATTCAGATGTATGAAGCCTTTCTTTCGTTTGTAAATGCGCCGGGTACCTACCTAGATAGAGCAGTTTGAAGAATTGTGATCAGTTGAAAGAGCAATGGCGGCGTACTTGGAGATTGGAAATAGCTGGCAGAGTCCTCGAATTTCATTTACTCTTGATCTCGTGCAGACCGACTCTACGAATGAAGACAGGCAGAGTCCTAGAATTTCATTCTCTCTCAATCTCTCGCAGACGGACGGGATTTCAGGTCCGGAGAAACGCACAAGAGAAGATGTTACTGACGACACAGACTTTGAGTTTTGTGTTATAAGTAATAATAATAATAATGGTTTGAATTCAATCATAGGGGAAACTCTGCTACCTGTTGCTGTTGCCGATGAATTATTCATGGATGGAAAAATTCTGCCTCTAATTCACCGTCCTCTTGAAGCCCAACCTGTAACCATTGCTCGTCATCTCAGTCTTGAAATCTCAAGGCCGTGTCGGTCACCGGTTCGATCCATCTCGTCTCCTCCTTCAAAGATAACAAGCAGCTGTTCTGGAAATGTTGCTTCCAAGTCCTTAAGTCCTAAAACTCCTAATAAGAGGAAGGAAATCACGTTTAAGCTAAGCAATAAGGAAAGTGCTCCTGCAGAGAACAGAATAACGTCATCTAAGGTACTTGATCAAGATGGATCGGGTAATATTGTGAAGCAACAAACTTCTCCAACGAAATCTCCATGCCCAATTTCAAGGAGTTGCAGCACAGGCGGGGAAATGAAGGGAAAATGTTTATTTTGCTCCTTACTATGTTCAAGAATTAAGTCTACAGCAGAACGTAAATACAAAGCGGCAGCCTCTAAAGATACAGACCCTGATGTTCCAGGCATAGTCGAAGGTTCGAAACGCTTGGAGGCACGGAGAATAAGCAATAAAATACAACCTGACCCTCGTTGCCTTGGTGAGTTGAAGCCCATGAAGCCCAGATTCAAGGTAGAAGACGTCAAAGAAGAAACGAAGGTAAAACAGACTGCTGACAGAGGCAAACTAGGCAGTCCTGGATTTCCAGCAGCGAGAATGAGAGGGGGTATGCGTGGCCAACCGACTACTGGAAAAGTTGGTGGCAACGGGAGGTTGGTGGTTCGAAACTTGGAGAGTTCGAGCAGTAATGCTGTAAAAACTGCCAGCTTGGATTCCCCACCACCTGGAAAGCCCATGGCGGAGGGATCCTTAGTTGTCAAGGCTAACAACTCCATTGGAGGAGAAGTGAAGGTGAGTCCGGTGGTGAATGTGTCTGTCTGCATTGGCACTGCGGGAGGAAGGTGGAATGGCATTGGTGGGCTCTTTGGCTTCTTCTCCAAAACCAAAAGAGAGAAGAAATTAGAAGCACAATCAGAACCATCTGCATATAATCTCCATCACTCTCATGCCACCAATACGAACAGGAAGAAATGAAGTTGAATCCTACCGCTTATTATCTAATATCTCTCCAGCAGAAACACACAACAGTCCTCATGTATGAGTTGAGTGGGTTTGTTTGATGTACCAAAATATTAGCTTTTTCTATTTGTGAATTTGTATCTGGAATGTATCAATTTCTATACGATGAAAGAGAGTTGAAGTTACAGTATGTAGCTTATGTTTGTGCACGTATCAAATCCGTTTCCTCATTTTTTATCGTTACCCTAGACAGTTTACTTTCTTGGTATTACTTTTTGGAAAATCAATTCAGTTTACTTTCTTGGTATTGCTTTTTGGAAAATCAATTCAGTTTACTTTCTTGGTATTGCTTTATGTAAGTAGAAACTTAAACTTTGATTATAAAATATTGGAGATGATTATGAGTAAAATATTATGTTTACAAGCTCTGAAGCTTTGATTATTATGATGGGTTTGGATTATTATGATGATTTTTTTGATCGGTTCAAAATTTTGAACAAATAATTATAAAAGAAAGAAATATAAAAAATAACTAGTAGTTAATATATGGATAATTTGTCAATATGTAGTGGTACACAGATTATTAACTAAAATAATAATAGGTAGTGAGACAAAACATAGTTTTATGACACTTATGACACTTAACTTATGATTTATGGATATTCATTAACCATAAATTATGTAGCTATGCTAATAAATTTTATATCTAAATTTTATCAAACATTTTAAAATATTTAAATAATTAAAAAAAAATAAATTTATTTAACATAAATAAAATTTAAAATAAAACTATTCAAATTAAATATAATTATAACCTATAAATAAATAATAAATAATATATATATATATGTGAAATTATAAAAGTTATCTCCCTTTCCTGTAGGGAAATGTTTATGTTATTTCTACTCTCTTTAAAGGGAAATGCTTCTCTTTATATTACAAGCCTTCTAATGTTGTCATTCTTTACCAAGATGAAGTAATACATATTTCAAATTGACTATGCATTTTGATTTTTAATGAAAATGTTCCTGTGCCTTATGAAGATCTAAGTTGCACTCGTTTCTCTTTTTTCAATTAACATATAAAAAATGCCATGCCTTTGTAAAATGTCATGTCTTTGTAATTTAATGTAAGGCAAAGTAAATGTCACGTCTTCGTAATTTAATGTAAGGTAAAGTAGATGAGGTTGTTAGTATTTTAAAAAAAAATTATTTACATTTTTTATTTTTATTGAGAATATTGTTTAGTTCAATTATTATTAGTTTGTATTGTTTTATTTATTTATTAATTATTAATAATTAATTTGAAAATAACATTTTCCTAATTTTATGTAGAAATTTGAAATTAACATGGATCGTAAATAAACTTCATACTAAAAACAATAAAGGGTTTTTATTGATCTTTTATTAATTTGATCTCTAATATAAGAGAATGTTCCATTTATAATAATGGTAGAGGCCCATCATTACTTAAGTAATTGGTCACATAAGGATGTCTACTTAAGCTCACTAACTAGAATAAGGTGGCAGTATTGGAAAACACCAACACTCCCCTATAAGCATAACATAGTGACTAATAAAAAGACAAAAACGGGTCTCGAGAACGAGTCATGTTAAGGTATCCATGTACAAGCACTCATAAGCGGAGAAAATGAAAAAATTCCGTAGAACAAAAGCTCTTCTCCAAAAGAGAGTCAATCACCAATGCTGAAAAATGCACATTCCAAACTGCTAAGGCAATGAGAGTTGAATGCACACCCCCAAAATAAACTGATATTCTAAAATTGAGTCCTGACACAAAATGATTGATTAGGTACTCATTTACAATCATAGACTTGCAATTGAGAAAAAATCATAGATTGAGTGTCCCTATGGATGTCAATCCATCTCATTGGAGTGCATGGGTCACTGGCCGCTACAACTGTCGAGTCAATATAGGAATCGATGATGTGTACAAGTCTCACTCCAAAGTGATAACAACAAATAGTGTAGGGTTGTGTCTACTCTATTTTAAATATTTTACTAAGAAGTGGTGAGCTTCTATATCAACATATTAAAATGATTATCACAAGTTATTAATCAGATCTACATTCATTCATCAATTAAGATAAACAAAGCTAAGATCTAATGCCACTTTCGACATCTAAATCATGCAAGATAAACAACATTCAAACATTCAAATGGAACAAACTTGAATAATTTCATATTAAAACAATGAAGAGATACATTCCTACCATGGATCTTGGTGTGAATCGCTCCTCCATTGCTATGAGCTTTCCTTTCTCCACCTTTGCTTTTGAAGAAATTGAGCTTCTCCTCCCTTAGAATTTTTTCAACACGCCTTTGCTCTTCTTTTGTGTACTTTACAATGCCCCATATGCCTTTCTTATATAGCATTGGGAAATGAGCCTTCAAGCTTTTCCTCACAATGTGGGATTAGTCTTTTTCATCATTTTAGATCATTTTTACTCAAAAACCCCATTTTCCATAGTTTTTAGCCTTTTTGTACAACTTAGCATATTTTAAGCACAATTAATGCACTTTAATGTATTTCTCTTCACTTTTTGATTAGTGTAGCTTAGTTTTGGATCTTTTTTTAGCGGTTCAACTACTGAACTTGGTCTCCTTAAGTTTTTAATTTTTTCACCTAATCCTTCCATTTATGGGAGAAGTGATTAGATCATAGAGGATTTGTCTCTGAATGTACTTGTGTTCTGTCTTCATGTTGCAGACGCATAGTAAAAATGTGTTTCTTTTGTCACATGACTAGGGGTGTTAATTTGATTGTTAACAGATGCCCCTTAATGTGTGAAGTCCGAAGCAGAACTAAGGGCCAAAATACATTACTGAAATTTATACTCTGTATACTGATACTCTTTATCGTTCAAAGCAAGGATTTGGAAAGGAAAACTCACGGGCGCAGGATGAGGATCACACCTGCAAAACATAGCAATTTATCAAATATATAATATCTTCCTGAGGCGGACATACCCATGCTCAGCTGTAAACAAGCATGGCCACGAACAATACATAGTGGATCCATGTCAAAAGTAAATTTTTCAGAAGTGTAAACATGCACTTTAATGAGTGCAAGAACAAAGTCTTTATTGAACTTCTGACATGACAGTCTAGGCTTGCACAACTCGGGCAGTGCATCGATGAGTGATACAACCATTTTTCCCAAGGTCTTCAATACCAACTGACGATAGTACGAGTTTTATATCATGTGAATAAGTGATCTGATGTCAAGCATAATAAAACACCATCTGATTACCGGTCATTGATGTATACCGTTAACAGTTGCGAAAAGACCCACCGATAATGATGATGGACTCTAAGGTACTAAGTACAAACTAGCAAGTGTGAATAGATGTTATGAAGTGGAACACTTGTAGAATCAAACAATCAGGGGTCATTGATGTATACCCACTGTCATTTGCAAGGAAACCTTCCAATAATGACTACAAGATCCAAGGTACTCTTGGGTTTCTAGTCCTAAATGATGATTTGATGTCGATAGGAATAGATCCAACGGAAGGAGGGCATTAATGCATCCCACATCAACCGATACGAAACAAAGATCAATAGTCTAATATAATTGGGTAGAACTGCAAGATCCAACACTGTATACTGACACAAGGAAGGCCGACATGATTGGTTAGGAATATTTGAGGAATGGCCGACTCGGTTTGAACTTCCCTTGAACACATAACATGACGCAGAATGGACACTTGGCAACATAGGACTTTGAGTAACCGACCTTAATGAAATATGCTAATGCCAGATGCATTAATGAAAGCTCCATTAGTGACGGGAAGGATAACCCATCGATGGAGATCTGTTCAAAATACTGGTACAGTTTCCTATGGCAAATGCAGATGGTGTACTGACAGTGGATACAATATTATGTGCTGTGTTCAAGGGTGACAAGGACTAACTGTTGCCATTTTCTTCGAAGTTTATAATATGACATGATTCAAGTTTCTCCCTTTCTAGATTTTTGTGTTTTTTAATTTTTATGCTTTTTCATTTTTTAAAAAAAGAATAAAGAATGTTATGATACATGGGAGGGAATGAGTGTTGCATGGGTGTACGCCTATTTTTCAAGGGCACGGGTTAGGCCAAGGAAAAGATCCATATTGCAAACAAGGGATAAGCTAGTTATGCACACTCTTACAGCTGTTCCCTCTCAGGGTAGGCTATCTGAGGCATGATTATGTGTCGACGGACGGTGAAGTAATACCATGTGACTGAAGTTATCCAATTTGGGGAAATGGCCAATTAGCAATGGTTCAATGAGGTTTATTTCAGCTTGAGTCTTGTGAAAAATGCCAAAATGCCAAAATAATCATGAATCATGGTCTGTCTCAACTACCTGAGTCAAATAGTTTGAACTATCAAAGTCTTCAAGTTCTGAAATCAAAACCATTTCACTACCCAACAGTTCAGTTAGAAACTGGTTCAAATGTGCATTTAATATCTAAAAAGATAGCTAAAATTGAGGAATTATGCACCTTTCTATCATTCAAAAGGATACGGTATGTGTGAATAAAAGTTAAGTAAGAAATACTCATGATTTAACATATGCGTTTGTAGTGTAGACGATGTATGAGAGGAGGCATCCCCTTTCAGCTTGAATTTCTAGAAGCTGTGAACCTTTAGTCTTTGATCTGCCAGTTGTGGGTTAGTTTTTGTGAAGAACCTGCAATAATTAATTAATGAAAACACATGAAATAACAAACTAACAAAACTCAGAATCACTTTTATATTGATCGCAGGCCACTTCGAGGGGGCAACCTCCTTTGAGTAAGCTCAATACAAATAACTTCATGGTACCTTCATTGGTCTCAACAAAAACTTATATACTAAGTCTAGGCGTCAATACCATGTGTTAATACAAACCATGGGCCAATACAAAATATGGATCAACAATTACTACGGGACAACTTACAAAGCATATGCGTCCAACAACAATAATACAAACTATGGATCAACAAATACTATGGGATGACTTAAAGCATATGCATCCAACAACAATATACTAACAAAGTAAATAGAAGGGTTGACATGGGTTCCTAACATCCCCTCTCCCTTAGAAAAAACTTTGTCTTCAAAGCTTTAGATGTGGAAATTGATGCAGAATATGAAGGAGTGGTTCCCCTGTAGCATCCTCGGGTTGCATTCCGGCCCACTAACACATTTTGAGTTTCAGGGAAGATTGCTTAGAATCCTGTAGACAAAGAAGGACCATATCAGCTGCGTGAAAAGTGTGCTCAGAACGGTGTTGATTGGCTTGTTGTTTCAGTCGAATTCTTTCCATGTGAAGATTGTCCTACAGGATGAGAAGAATCTGATCGCAGTTTCGAAGAACCGAGTCAATTGCCTGAACTGGGGACCTGCTGAGCGTGTATGGAAGAAGAATTGGCGATGCCTGTCCATAAACCGCTTCATATGGTGTCCTTTCAGATGTGGTATTATACCACTGGAGTGCATCTAGGAAATCCATAGAAATAGCTGTCCACATCTGTGTAGGGATGGACAAGGGTTCGAGCAGTCCCGAAAGGAGTGTCGTTTCACCCTTGTTGACCTGGAGAGTATCACACTCAACCACCATTTGGTGAATTTTCATTTTCAGTCCCTGCCAAAAGAAGTTACATTGTTCCTGGTCATAGGTTCTGAGGAGCCCAGAGTGCCCTATTGATGAAGAAGCATGGAGTTCATAGAAGAGATAGCCCTGTTGAACAAATTGCAACCAATTTGGAACAAGCAGAGAAATAGTTGTAAGAGAAATTGGGTCATCAAATTGGTGAGAAGGAGCATCTGCCACCATATTATCCTTATCCTTCTTGTAAGTGATCGCATAGTAATAACCCATGAGTTGGATAACCCATTTTCAGTGTGCTGGTGAGGAGACCTATTGTTCCAGAAAATGTTCCAGACTCTGGAGATCAGTCTTGATTGAGAAATAATTTTCTAATAGGGATGGCTGCCGCTTCCGTACTGCATGCAAAATAGCCATCATTTCCTGCTGAGATGTAGATGTGGCTAAATGCTTACCGGAAAGGTCTCTTGAAGGCGGCAAGCCCACTGGTGCAACAAGGACACCTGTATATCTATCCAAAGAAGTAGTGGAGACCATTGGTGGGTGCATCTGAATTTAATGGAGTTGAGCGATGACACCATGTGAATTCTTCTTAAGGATCTTTTCCAGGCGATGTGAACTGATTATGCAGAGAGACCTTGGTTGTAAGCCCATAAATTTGTGTTGTGTCCCATTAACTGAAAACGACATCCAAAGTTTAACAAAATCCCATAAGATGCGGCCAAGTGTGCGTAACCATTGAACGCCCAAAACCACGTCACATCCACCTAAGGACAGGGCAAACATGTCAGAGCGTAGGTTATAATCTTCCAGAGAGATACGCACATTGTGACACTTCCCCTTGCAAGGTAAGGTGTCCCCATTGGCAACCATGAATTCAAAGTTGGAGCAAGGATGGACAAAATAATTAGCATGTTTGGCGATCCGAGGGTCAATGAAGTTATGAGTGCTACCAAAATCAATGAGTATTGTAAGAGGAAGCTTCTTGAATTAACCCCTGACCCGCATTGTTTGGGGGCTGGTGACGCCGTATAAAGCATGGAGAGATATCTCTGGGTAGTATTCTTGAGATGGGAAGTCAATAGGCGGATCCTGAATGTCAACCTGATCATCCGGTGTATCTGGAGCTTTTTTACCAACTTCAGAGGTGGGCGGAGAATCCACATCCAAGAGATAGAGTTTGTGTTTAACACATCTATGTACCCGAGTGAATTTTTCATCACAGTTATAACAAATCCATTTTTCTCTGCATGCTTGCATCTCTGTTTCAGACAAATGCTTGATAGGAGTTGGTCAAGGAGCTGGCGGGATGGGAGGTCGTTGAGAACCCATATTTCGGAAGGAAGCAAAAGTGGATTTGGAGCGTTGTTGGGTGGAAATATTGTCTTTTTCCAACTTAGCAAACCCCAAGGCTTCCATCATTGTGTTGGGACAGGACATTTTGACCTCTGGGCAGATTTCATGCTTTAGACCACTGATAAAACAACTCCTGTAGAAGTCATCAGACAATCCTTCTGTGTGGTTAGCTAGTTTCTCAAATTCCGTCTGATACTCTCTAACAGTGCCAATTTGACGAAGTTTAGTGAGTGCTCCGGTGAAGTCATCAAAAGCACTAGGACCAAATCATTACAAAAGGAGTTGGCAACAATCTGTCCATTTTGGCTCGTCATGAGCCTTGATGTACCAATGGTACCATTGAAGGGCTTTCTATTCCAAATGAAAGGATGCAAGTTGAACTCTTTGGACATCAAAAGTACTATGCAGACTGAAACACTGTTTTGCATGATATATCCATCCAGTTGAATAAGTACCATTAAAGCGAGGAAATTCAAGCTTCGGACCACGAAAAGTGTTGGAAGAAGAGAACCCATTGGCTGCAGAAGATTCTTGCTGTCGGTTATTGTTCATGGCTGAATGCTGAAGATGGAGACTGAGAAATGTTTTATCCAGATCTTGGAGTTTGGTTTGGATGGCTGCAAGTGCTTCCTCCATGGTTTTTGCTCCTGCGCGGGTGGCAACCATAACCAGGATTTTTTTTTTTTTTTTTTGGGGGGGAATGGATAGAAAAACACAAACAAAAGCTTATTTAGTAAAGGGAAATTTGGATTTGAGAAAAAGTCAGATGGGTAATTGATCTTTGACTAGGGTTTCGACACTTTCTGATGGATAGGGAAACAAAAAAATGAGGATTTCAGAAGTGGGGTGAAATAATGAGAAATTTTTTCAAAGAGGGACAGAGAAGCAGAAATAGGGAATGAACATGGTGGCAAAATTTGGAGGCGAGTGGGTGAAAATTGAAGAAGTTATGCAAACCCTAAAAATAGACAAATGTGAGATTTCTGGCTTTGGGAAGTAGAATTTGGGATAAGGTCTTCAGGAATGAAATATGTAGAATGGGATTGCAGGGGTGTCCGGGAAGTTTCAAGGGAAACAGAGTTAAAACAAGGGAGATATGGAGAAAAAATGGAATTTATTTATTTATTTATTTTCAGGAATGGATCTGCAACGACGTGGAAGGGATCGAAAACAGATAGATCTGCAATGGCGCGGAAGGGATCGGTAACAGATGGATCTGAAACGATGCCGAATGGATAAAAAACGCCTAAATCTTAAACGACTTTCATAATAGATCTGAAACGGCTAGTTCTGGAACGACTATCAGAATGGATTTGAAACGGTTGGATCTGAAACGATGCGGAAATGATTGGAAACAGTTCAGCTGAAAATAGATATGGACCCCAGGTATGTGCGGCTTCCTATTGGTTCAAGGGATTCACTCGGCCACCAATGCTGTATGATGGCTTGCGTATTGGGGCAGTACCCCTCACTCCATGGCTCAGGTAAAATTGATAACCACTTTGCCACAAACGACAGCTCTTGGTTTACCTCACGGGTGGGAATTAGTCAATCAGGTAGGGGTTGTTGCCCTTTTCATTGGTAGGTCCTCTCAATGGGCCAGCTACTTCGGGGTTCCTGTGGTACTCCTCACAATGAGTTTTAGGGCTTATGCCCAAGTACTTCCCACAGTTAAGCGGATAGGGATTATTCCTAGATCCGAAGCTGTGACAGATGCAAAAAAAAAAATTGGCAAAAATTTCACCAAGCGAGCCCAAGAAAGTGCTATGATACCAGATGTGAAGAACCTGCAATAATTAATTAATAAAAACACACGAAATAGCAGATATAACAGAACTCAGAATCACTTTTATATTGATCGTAGGCCACTTCGAGGGGGCAACCTCCTTTGAGCAAGCTCAATACAAATAACTTCACGGTACCTTCATTGGTCTCAACACAAACTTATATACTAAGTCTAGGCGCCAATACCATGGGTCAGTACCATTTGTCAATACAAACCATCGGCCAATACAAAATATGGATCAACAATTACTACAGGACGACTTACAAAGCATATGCGTCCAACAACAATAATACAAACTATGGATCAACAAATATTATGGGACGACTTAAAGCATATGCGTCCAACAACAATATACTAACAAAGTAAATATAAGGGTTGACATGGGTTCCTAACAGTTTTCATGTCGAACTAGAAAATTTTGAAAAAGTATCCCATGTTTTCAAATTTTTCCAAATTTTTTCATTTTTTTTTATGAAATTTTTTTGGGTGTTATCTGTAAGAAAAAGAATCAAAAAGAGAAAAATATTTACACTATTCTTTTTGGTGTGTGCAAAATTTACACACTTTTTGGGTTATGATGTCAGCTAGGTTATTTTGGTTTTACTTATGTCCTTAAATGATGTGTTCAATTAAATTGGCCATGAAATAATGTACATGCCTTCTTTTTGGTATGATGTTAATGACTTAGATACCAATCAAGTACATAGTTGGCCAAATAATCGGCCACACTATTCAGATTTCTAGGAACATGTATATATTCAATAAACTCAAACTGAAGCGCTAAAATACATACTCGTAGAAACTTTCTAAACAGTGTAGGATGTCGAACCTGATACTGACCATTTAACTGGGATACAACTAATTCTGAGTCCAGTTTGACGATTATTCATTGGATGCCAAGGGTGATAGCCTCGACAAGAAGCTCAATGATTGCGCAATATTCTACAAAATTGTTGGTTGCATATCCGAGAAAAATGCCTCTTGAACTAAGAACTTCATTAGTAGGTGTGAAAACGAGCCATGCGGCGGAATCAATGTTCTGAGAACTACGGCTGGCGCCATCCTCATATCCCAAATATGTGAAATATTCTTGTGCCATCTGCCAAAGTGACAATTCCAAGCAAGATAAGTGTGTGCCCGAAATAACTAATGTACAAAAGTTTATACAAAGAATACAACATAATACAACAAATGGTGCAAGGCATCAGTGCCTACGTGAAGTATTTCTTCAGATAGAGATCATTTCTGATCTCTGACATGGGTTCCCCCTCAAAATTGACCAATTCATAAGCTCCCTTTTTTAACACGGTTTCGACAACAAGTGGGCCAAACCATTTAGCTACAAATTTCCCTTCTCCTATTTTATCTTGGTTTTGGTCATAAACTAAAATCATATCGCCTTTAGAAAAGACTCGGGGACGAGTAGACTTGTCATATTGTGTTTTAACCCTCTTCTTGTGTGCTTCTACATTTAGAGAAGCTTCCCTTCTAGTTTCATCCAAAGAATGGAGATGGAGAGGCATTTCTTCTTCTGCAAAAGTGTTAGGTAGGATTTCGACTACTATCTTTAATGATGGGATTTCACATTCAATCGGCAACACAACTTCCTCTCCATAAACTAGTTGGAAGGGAGTGAATCCGGTTGCGGTTTTAGCAATCGTTCGGTAAGCCCAAAGAGCAGTAAACAACATCAAGTACCAGTTATTCTTGTTTTTATTAATTGTCCTCTGTAACATAGTTTTCAAAACTTTCTTGATGGCTTCTACTTGTCCATTGGCTTGAGAGTAATATGGCGAGGAAAAGTCCTGCCGTAATCCTAACCGGTCTGTAAGTTCATCCATACAGGAATTCCTAAAATGACTTCCGTTGTCGGTAGTGATCTCTTTGGGTACACCAAACCTTTCTATTACATGATTGAATAGAAAGTATGCTGTAGTTTTACCCGTGAAATTGAATGTAGGCATCGCCTCAGCCCACTTGGTGAAGTAGTCTATTGCTACGATGATGTCGTGGTGACCATCGGCTGAGGGTGGGTTGACTGTCATAAAATCAGTGGCCCATTTTGAAAATGGACCCACGGTTACTACAAGGTGTAAAGGAGCAGGATGTGCACGCATTTTTCTTGTGTAAATTTGGCAAAGATGACACTTTTTGACAGCATTCATGCAATCTTTGAAAATTGTAGGCCAAAAGTATCCTGCACGCAAGATTTTCTAGGCAGTTTCCAACCCAGAAAGATGACCACCACATGCCCCAGCATTGCAATCATTCAACACTTGTTCATCTTCCTCGTGTACTAAACAACGTCTTAATATCATGTCTATTCCTTGACAGTACAAAGTATCCCCGATGCCAGAGGTA
The DNA here is from genome assembly GCA_027924585.1 of Larix kaempferi. Taxonomy (NCBI): domain Eukaryota; kingdom Viridiplantae; phylum Streptophyta; class Pinopsida; order Pinales; family Pinaceae; genus Larix; species Larix kaempferi. Next base: position 1,601,119 of record BSBM01001116.1, read on the forward strand.
TCTTCGAGCTCGGTGTCAAATGCGACGTCGTTCAATACTAGAAAACTGAGGATCGATCCTTTGGGTTTGGAGATATACGATGAATGTTCCATACCAAGGATCAGAATTTGCAATGAGGAATATATGTTCATCTGCCCAAGATTCAACAGATACAATATCCTCCTTCTCAATGGGTAACTCATACATTAACTCAGCAAATGCTAATAATTTGTTGGCTTTGGCATTTTTGAATTCAAGGTCGAATTCTTGTAAAATTACTATCCATTTTGAGTATTTGCCACCAATGATATGGCGGGACAAAATGTGTCTCATGGGGTTCATTTCAACCACTATGGTTGTTTTCCTTGGAAGTATATAATGTCTAATTCGTTGGACAGCATGGACTGCTGCTAAGACCAACTTCTCAACCTGGGAATACCTCAATTCGAGACCTACAAGGCCCTTACTAATATAGTAAATAACATGTTCTTGAGATGATTCATCCTCTTGTGCTAAGACCATTCCAAAGGTGGAAGGAGATGCAACCAAATATAGTAGAAAGTCTCTATTATAGTTCGGTGGACTAAGCACCGGGGCAGAGACCAAAGATTTTTTTTATTTCATCAAATGAATGTTGAGCTTGGTCATCCCATATGGATATTGCATCTTGTTTTAAGAGACGCATGAAACCTTTAGCTTTTTCAGCAAAATTCTCGACAAATCTCCTCAAGTAGTTAGCTTTCCCTTGAAGGATTTGAAGTTGAGTGATTGTTTTCGGGGAAGGCAACTGAAGTATTGCCTCAACCTTGATGGGATCAACCATGATCCCCCTTTGGGACACTACGAACCCAAGTAACTTTCCAGAGTCCACACAAAACATGCATTTATGTGGATTTAACCTAATGTTGTACTTGTGGCAACGCTCGAAGATGGATTGTAAATGGGCACTATGCTCAGCTCTCCTTTTAGATTTAGCTACTAAGTCATCAAGATAAACCTCAACGATTTTCTTAATGTCGGGAAATGCGTATGACATATCTCTATGAGAAGTAGCTTCGGCGTTTTTAAGGCCGAATGGCATTTTCCCATAAGGGAAGGTCCCCCAAGGGCATATAAAAGCTGTCTTATGTTGGTCTTCCTTTTTTATCTAGATTTGGTTATAACCAAAAAATCCGTCCATAAACGAAAAGATTTCATTCCCGGGACATTCATCGATGATCTGATCAATGAAGGGTGTGGGATAGCTATCCTTGGGACAAGCTAAGTTTAGATCTCTAAAATCAGTACAAAGCCGGATAGTTCCTTTTTTTTTGTTAATGGGAACAAGATTGGATACCCAATCAGTCAAAGGAACAGGATAGATGAATCCATCTTTTAATAGCTTTTTGACTTCGGCTTTAATGGCAGCGGACTTCTTAGGGTTCACTGGACGTAGTTTTTTCTGCATAGGTTTAACATTGGGATAGGTTTTGATCTCATGTTCCACGATACTGGGATCGATGCCTATAATTTCTTCATATGACCATTCGAACACATCACGAAACTCTTTAAATAAATCAGTATAAAGTGTTATTTTCCCAGGAGAGCAATCCACACCTATGTTGATGTTCTCAACGATGCCAGGTTTTACGGATATGTCAATTGGGATGGTTTTCAAAATGTTCACCAAGTTTCCCTCTAAAATTACATTGTGTGTTTGGATAGGGCATTGGTATTTGGTCATATCATCATCAAAGTAAAGATTTTCAGGCTTGACTTCTAATGAATCAATTTTGGGAAGAAATGAGGATTTGTGGTGCATATCCTCCTAGGGTCGTTCTGAGATGTTCATGACCTCTAGGATGTTTTCATCAGAAGAGAAAGTATGATCCAGGAGATCATGGGTGCTATGAGAGTTCAATGCCCAAACAGGTGAAGTATAGGGATCATATTCCTCCATCTTGGGAGGATTTTGATCCGGTTCTACTGATGCCATTTGAATAGCTTGATGAGCGAGCTCTACGGCAGAAAAGGGAACACTACTCTCCGTTTCCTCATGGTGTGCGAAAGTATGTGTATTTCCATCATTCTTTTCATCTAAGATGTTTTCTTTGGAGGTTCCAACCGATGAGGTGGAACCAACCTATAAAGTGGAATTAGAAAAAACTCTTAATGGAAAGTATACTTCCGATGTGATGGTGAAAATCGAAGCAGTGTTAGGGGTCAATATTGGCGGTGGAATTGAGAAAGTTCCCATAAGGGATGAATCTTTAAACATTCCTACCCCAATTTCTTGAATCATTGTCGTTGAATCCCCTACAAAAGGTGCATTCGAGTGGAGGCTAGTTTCAGGTGTGTAGTAATCAAGTTGATCGATTGTGATAATATTCCCTTGGTGGGGGAATTGAATGAATCGGAATATGAAAGATATTATAGCCGTCATCTTATGTATCCAAATGCGGCCCAATAGAAAATTGTAGTCGATGGGTGGATCCACTACCTCAACATCTACTTGAATTGTTTTGCCCCCCAATTCAACTAGGAAAGCCATGATAAGTCCGTGAGGTGGGAACGAATGACCATCAAATGCCTTGAGAATTGTGTGGGATGGTACTAGAGTGGCTGATCCCAAAGCTTTCCAACAAGTTAGTGACAAGACACAAGTGGAGGCTCCTTCATCCACAACGGTTTGAAAAATATTCTTACCATGTGAAGTTACTTTAATTTGAAATGCAATTTGTGAGGGAAGCCTACGGGTGGACTGTTCTAAGTCAAATGTGATCAAATTAGTGTTCGATGGATCAATAGCACCGATGGCAGACAATAGTGCTTTTCGTTGAGCGGGACAACTTTGCAACACCTCTAAGGCAGACATTGCACAAGGAGCTTGAGATAAATCTTCAACCACATTGTAGTTTTGAGCAGCTCGCGCATTGGGGTTGTGTGTTGTTTTGCGGAGGACCCCTTTTGGAGGTCAAGGCACCATGTCTATGGTTGGTTTCTCAATATTTAAAAAATCACTAGGCTGAGATCCAAATGTTTCAACATCTTTTGAAGGTATGCCGTAAGAACGAGCCCTTGTTTGGATATGAATGTCATGTTCACCAATTGTGAAGATATTAGCGTTGGGTGGATTGCCTCCTTGTGGGGGGTTTGGTTGGTTTCCTCCTGGTGGAGGTACTAGCACCGCAACAACCATCTATTGTTGTTGGGGGAAGGGTTGAGTTAGGAAAGTAGGTTGTGGTTGTTTCCCTCCTCATTGTGACAACATGCGATGAATATCATCCATATGAGGACAAAGATGAGTAGGATGGTCCCCTTGGAAAATTTTGCAAGGGTACTTGTTATGCCAGTTTTCATGATTTCCTCCAGTAGGATTATTCACCTTAGGTGCATCTCCTGTCCTAAGGTTAACATTGGGTTTCTTCTTTTGCTTCTTCTTTTTTCCTTTTGGGTCCGCAGTTTGAACCGTAAGTACTTCATAAGTTTGGGTGCGAGTTGCAGATTGTTGAGTTGTCTAGCCAGCCGTGGGTTGCTGATTTTGAATTGACATTTGTCCCAATTGTTGGGTAATCTGTTCAAGTTGGTTTATGGATCCAATCACACCATTGGTATGAGGTCCTTTTAGTGGCCTAGCTAGATCAGAAGCAGGTCTTACATCATGAGGTATTAAGTCATAAAGTGTGCCCGATTGGGAATATACCAAATCCATTTGGTGAGCACTCTGAATGAGTTGTTCTTCAGTCATGGTTCCTGACAAGGCCACATCTTTGGAAAGAGTAGGCAATAAGGATTTTATGAACCAGTTTGATAAGAATGGGTTAGGGATGTCAGCTTTTATAAGCCTTCGACGCCTCCTCCACTCATGGATGTGATCTGAGATGTGAGTAGCAGTGGATTGCCTAAGTGAAGCTAAAAGTTTTGTTCCCGTCTCATAGCGGATAGGTAATTGAAAATGTGTCAAGAAGACCATAGCTAAAGATGAAAAATCTGTGAATGTATTGCGAGGCAATTCAATGTACCATTTCGCAGCAGTTCCCGTTAGGGTCCGCTGAAACAACCTTAACCTAACACTATCATCAACTAGGGAATTGGATGAACACCACAAATGGAATGTCATCACATGATTGGATGGGTCTTCCCCTGGTTTTCCGTCAAACTTGGGTATGTCTGAGGGTAGTTTGTTTGGTATGGTTGGCCACCCATTCAAATGTAGAACAAGGTCATTGGTCAGCTAGGATAAATATGATAGATTCAATGTGGCTAGAAATGGTGACTTGGATGGTGTTGGAGCAAAAGTTTGATATCCAGGTGAAGCTTGATGGCTCCACTGTTGGTTTCCTTGGGCTTGAGAAGCATTCCAATAAGGGTTACCTTCTTGCAGAGATTGCATCCAAAAAGATGGGTTACTTCTTGAAGGTTGTCCATTCCATTGTGGAATAGGATGCATGTATGGATTGCCCCCTTGTTGAGGCATGTTCCATTGATATTGGTTACTTGGTAGAACATTGCCATTCCATTGTGGGATGGGATTACTGGGTGGATTTCCCTCTTGCGGGGCTGTGTTCCATTGAGATTGGTTACCTGGTGGAACATTACCACTCCATTGCTGGTTAGGATTCATGGGTGGATTTCCCTCTTGCGGGGGTATGTTCCATTGAGATTGGTTACTTGGTGGAACATTACCACTCCATTGCTGGTTGGGATTCATGCGTGGATTGCCCCCTTGCGGGGGTGGGCCCCAATTAGATTGGTTACTAGTTGGAATTAGAACACTCCATTGAATGTTTCCTTGGTTTGGATAAGCATTCTGAGGTTGATTGCCCCCTTGCGGGGGTGGTGCCCAAGAAGATTGGGTACTTCCTGGAACCTGCCCACTCCATGCTGGAATGAGGTTGGTGGATGAGTTACCTCCTGGTGTGCTACCTGTTGGGGGTATGGGATTTCCCCCCAGGATTTATGCTAGGAAAGTTTAGATAATGGCTTCCCAAGGCACTTCCACTAACTTGTGGAGTATTACCCCAATTGGAATTATTGTTCCATGGTCCATTAATTCCACTAGGGATATTGAGATTCCAAAGTGAAGGATCCCCCTAGGGTTAGAACTTGGAAGAATGTTTGGTATGCCAATAGGATTTTGGTTTACTCCCTGATTTTTTTGACCTTGAGTAGCCGAACTAGATGGGAAACCCAAGTTTGGTAAGGCACACCCTCTAATGGGGATTTCTGCAGGCAAAGTGGATGTACTTCCAAGATTGAGACCCGAAACTGTACCAACTGGCATTGAAGTGCTAGTTGAACTTATGGTAGCAACAGGTAAACTAACTGTTGGAGTTGTGGTAGAGGTCAAGTTGGAAGTATTGCTACTTCCAACAACCGTTTGAGGTTGTGATGATGTGGTCCCTTATGGTCCTGATGAAGCCACAGGGATGTTGAAAATATTGCTACCTCCAACACTCGTTTGAGATGGTGCTGATGTGGTCCCTTGTGCTCCTAATGAAGCCATAGGGTTAGATGTTGAATTTTGCATGTGTACCAAATGTGCCAAAAGAGGATTGATGGTGTGCAATGGTTCACTGATGTGAAGTACCACTGGGCCTGAAAGATTTGTCAAAGGTTGATTTACGTGATTTGAAGTGTTGTCTTCTAATGTTTCAATTTCAAATGGAGCAAGAGGATCAACAGTTTTTGTGTTTTCCTTGATAGGTAATGTTGCAGTATTTGTTTGATGTATTTCTGCTCTATTGTTGTTAATTGAAGTCAAAAGTGTTTCAGTTTTGAAGTAAAAATGCTTTGTATTTTGTAGCCGTCTCCGCAATGTAGTGGGTCTTTCAATTTCTGGTGACTAACCTCTATGCCGCCGTGATTGGCGGGTTGGGAGAGAAGCCACTTTGAAGAAATTTAATAAAGGACATGTTTAATTTTTTTTTGAAAAAAGAATCAAACAATCCTATGGCTTTCTAGACTCAAAAAAATAAAAAGTGTCCACACAGTAAAAATTCCTAGAGATTTCAAGCAAGCAAACTTACTCTTCCAAAGAACCAAAGCTCAGTGAAAAGATGGATTGTAGGGCCTTCAGAAACTAGTAGCTACTGAGGGAAGTCAAGTCCTCATACAATTGCTAGAAGCGAAGGTGCGAGAAACAATTACAATAAACTTTAATCGCCAGGAGTGCAAGTGTTGGTTCCTGAACAATCATGTTAACAATCAAATTAACACCCTTAGTCGTGTGACGGGAAGCACATTTTTACTATGCGCCCGTAACATGAAGACAGAAACACAAGTACATTCAGAGACAAGTCCTCTCTGATCTAATCACTTTCCCATAAATGGAAGGATTAGGTGAAGACAGTAAGAACCTAAAGAGACCAAGTTCAGTGATTGAACCACTCATAAAAGGTCCAAAAATAAGCTACACCAATCAAAAAGTGAAGATGAATGCATTAAAGTGCATTAATTGTACTTAAAGTATGCTAAAGTTGTGCAAAAAGCCTAAAAACTATGGAAAAGTGGGTTTTTGAGCTAAAATAATAAAAAAACATGAAAATGGACAATCCCACATTGAAAAGAGAAACATGAGGGCTCATTTCTCAATGCTATATAAGAAAGGCATGGGAGGAATTGTAGAGTACACAAAGAAAGAGCAAAGGCATGCTGGAGAGATTATAAAAGAGGAGAAAGAGTTCTAATTCTTCAAGAGCAAGGGTGAAGGAAGGGAAGTTCATTGCAATGGGGGAAAGGTTCTCACCTAGATCATTGGTAAGGATGTATTTCTTCCTTGTTCTAATATGAATGGATTCAAGTTTCTACCATCTAAGAGTTTGAATTTTTCTTATCATGTATGAATTTAATTCCTAAATGGCTTTAGATCTTAATGAGTTTTGATGAATGAATATGGATCTTTAGAAACTTGTGATAATGTCTTCATTTGCTGACATAGAAAATCACCATTTCTTAGTAAGATAGATTGATATGTTGTAGATCTAACTCCCTACTTGCAAACTATATCTTTTATTATCAAATTGGCGACCATATGGGTTGAAATCTCTTGAAATTTCTTCATATTTCATGATTTTTCTTCATTTTTGGTGATCTCCGTCCTTTAGATCTACTCACTTGGGGCTTAAAGATCAGTTCAAGGTCCATAGATCCAGCAAGATGACCTCCAAATCGGCCTCCTCCCACCTTTCTTGCAGCAAATGCTTCAAAATCCCATTCTAGATCTCGTTTTTCTGTATTCTAGATCTCGTTTTTTTGTGCATTCTAGAGATCGTTTTTGTGGATTTTTGTAGCCTTTAATGCTTGGTTTTGCTTCCTTTGGAGTGGTGTTGTTGTATGATTTGGTTTAGGAGCTGATTAACTTGGATTTCGATCCTCCTTTGATTAGATTAGATCCCTCCTTTGCTCATATATTTGGTGAAAATTTCAATTCTGTTTTGCTTCATAAATGTGCATATGCTGAAATGTGTGATGAGATCCAACCATTAACCCCATTCCGCCATGGAGTGGTCAGGTTCTAGAAAATAACCAATCTTTTTGGAACCAAGCCATAAGACCTGCGTTTGATCCAGATACGCTGCCACATGAACCTCATGTCAATGGTATGATGGATTTCATCAACCATCTTGAACAGATTACCCCACATCCGGGATAAGTTTCTATTCAAAATTCGCAACCCACAGCTGGCCAGGCAATGCTGGAACCTGCCAATCCTTCCAACAATTCTAACATCCTCATCGTCTCATCGATATACCTTAGAGGAAAGAAGAAGAAGTACAAGAGTAAGCGAGATGATAACTCTGGGAACAAGGATGCACCAACTATGCTTCAATGCAGAGGGCAATAACAACCCACTATTTTGACACCAACACCCCTGCCAGGAGAACCAACCAACCCCCTCGCAAAGGGGCAATGATCCTAATGCCAATGTCTTCATGTGTGATCTTGAGATGAACAGTCAAACAAGACTTGATTCTTATAATGTCTCTCCTAGTACATCGGATCAATCGAAATCACAACTAGATGGTTATCTCTACATTGAGAAACTAGCCATAGACTTAGTACCACACCCCCCCAAAGGTGTGCTACGTAGAAAAATGCATAATCCTAACATGCGAACTTATTAGAATGATAATGTTCTTGAGGACCTAGCTCAAGTACCATGTGCCATGTCGGCCTTGGAGGTATTGCAATATCATTCTGCGCAAAGAAAGGAACTATTGTCTACCATTGGTGCTGTTGATCCATCTGATGAGACTTTGATCACATCAGGCATAGACCATTCAATATGTAGGATCCTTCCTGAAGTTTCTTTTCATATTAAAGTAACGACTCATGATAAGAACATCTATCTAACCATAGTAGATGAAGGGACCTCAGCTTGTGTAATGTCATTTCCATGTTGGCGAGCATTTGGATCACCTCTATCTGTTGTAGAAGTTTCAAACCAAGCTACTCAAATAGCTTCGATAGATTCGGATCAAAATCTTCCCTTGATGGAGGAATATGATTCGGTTACCTGGACCATTTGGGTTGTGACTTCTTGGATTACATTTTAAAATCAAATGAAGATATCCCTGAAGTTGTAACCATTTGGTTACACCCACCTAACGACATCTTTTGTGGGGCCACTGGGAGCATACTTTATAGAAATATACCCAAGTATAGGAGCATGATCTGCATATTCGTCGATCTTATTTGGTATATTTGGAAACTTGCATATATGTTTAGGCCATCCCTTTGTGAATATGCATTTGAACCTTTTGCAACCCAAACTTGCCATAGGGTCGAACCTGTTGGAAATTGGTGGGTCCGCCCTTCATATCTGTATTTTCCACCATTCCGACAACAGAGCCTACCAAACATGGGACACCCTAGTCAGCACCCCATTTCCATTTTGGTGCCCATGATACGTTATTCGCATAGGCCCGGGAGCCCTATTAGTCCCATCATGACTTGGAGTTTGAGACCACATATTTCTCTTTCATACATTTCTGACCATATCCTGATGGGATCCCAATTTTTTGTCATTTTACATAAGCTTGCGTTAAAATATCCACTTGAACATCCATGCAAACTGCTTCATTGCTTATTGCTTATGTTGCTTATTTGCCTGTATAGTCACTTTCTGTTACAAGATGCCTATAAACCATTGCTTATGTATATTTGACCCATACCCATGGAGGAAACATCTGTAAGAGTGTACATAACTAGCTCAGCCCTTGTTTGCAATACAGATCTTTGCCTTGGCCTGACCCATGCCCTTGACATTTAGGTGCATGCCCTTGAGACACTCGTTTCCTCTAATGTATCATAGCATGTTTTATTCCTTTTTCAAGCTAATAAACGAAAAAGGTTAAAATTTTTTTTGGAAAACACAAAAATCCAAAAAACGGAGAGACTTGAATCACTTCATATTATAAACTTCGAAGAAAACGGCAACAGTCAATCCTTGTCTCCCTTGAAAACATCACATAATTTTGTATCCGCTGTCAGTACACCATCTACATTTTCCGTAGGAAACTGTACCAGTATTTTGAACAGATCTCCACCGATGGGTTATCCTTTCCTTCACCAATGGAGCTTTCATTAATGCATCTGGCATTAGTGGATTTCATTAAGGTCGGTTACTCAAAGTCCTATGTTTCCAAGTGTCCATTCTGCGTCGTGTTATGTGTTCAAGGGAAGTCCAAACCGAGTCGGCCATTCCTCAAATATTCATGACCAATCATGTCGACCTTCCTTGTGTCAGTATACAGTGTTGGATCTTGCAGTTCTACCAAATTACATCACACTATTGATCTTTGTTTCGTATCGGTTGATGTGGGATGCATCAATGCCCTCCTTCCGATGGATCTATTCCTATCGACATCAAATCGTCATCTAAGACATGGATCTAGAAACTCGAGAGTACCTTGGATCTTGCAGTCATTAGTGGCAGGTTTCCTTGCAAATGACAGTGGGTATACATCAATGACCCCTGATTGTTTGATTCTACAAGCATTCTACTCCAGAACATCTATTCACACTTGTTAGTTTGTACTCAATACCTTAGAGTCCATCATCATTATTAGTGGGTCTCTTCACATTTGTTAACAGTATACATCAATGACCGGTAATCAGATGGTGTTTTATTATGCTTGACATCAGATCACTTATTCACATGACATAAACTCGTACTATCATCGATTTGTATTGAGGACCTTGGGAAAAACAATTGTATCACTCATCGATGCACTGCCCGAGCTGCGCAATATTAGACTGCCATGTCAAAAGTTCAATAAAGACTTTGTTCTCACACTCATCAAAGTGCATGTTTAAATTTCAAAAAAATTTCTTTTGACATGGATCCACTATGTATTGTTCGTGGCCATGCTTGTTTACTGATGAGCATGGGTATGCCCACCTCAGGAAGATATTATATATTTGAGAAATTGCTATGTTTTGCAGGTGTGATCCTCAATCCTGCACCCATGAATTTTCCTTTGTTAGGAATTATGATCCAAAAATGTAATAAATAGATGTTTAGTTTAATAAATGTAAAAGGGCATCTACACACTCACGTGATTATGTGAGGTGTCCCTTAGTTAGTTTTGGTAACGGTAAATTAGTTGTTACTCTTTGGATATTTAAATCCATCGAGTTTTCCATGTGAGGTAATCTTTCGGGATTTAGCCCTCACATCTCTGTGATGTAATTTTCCTTCTTCATTAATAAAGTTATGTGTCTGAGGACACTTTGTCAAAGTGGTATCAGAGCACGCGGTTGAAAAGCGGTTGAAGCTTGGTCTGATTGGAACCTGGTTGGAAGGTGCTAAAGGTTGTTTGAAGAAGGTGACTTTCAAGGTTTTGGAATAGCGAAATTTTAACCGTAAGTTAATGCTTCCTATTCTTTTGGGCTAAAAAAATAAATAAAGGATCTCTGCAAAAAAAAAAAAAAAAAAATTTTACTTGGAGAGAGTAAAATATTATTATTTTAAGGAAAGATTATTTAAAAATTTTGTGGAAGGAAATTTTTTACAAAAATGATAGAAAGTGAAGATATCATGTCTAAAGAATATAGAAGATCGTCAAGTGCATTCTTTGGAAATGTCCATATTTTATCTTCTGCATTCGACTCCTAGCCACAGATTGGCAGGCTTTCTTTCCTTTCTCATTATAAGTGCTTCGGCTTCATTTTTTTAAAATATATCTGCACAGCAAAGCAAATTTTTTTCCAACGATGGACTTCAACACAGCCTATACTGAAGCAATACGCAGTAGTTGAAAATCCACCTGGCCGCTAGTTCTCTTGGAAGAAGACGACAGAACAGTTGAAGGAATTTTAACCTAAGCGTGGTGATTGTGGAAATCATCAAGCTGGAGCCTATCCATTCTGCCGAGAACCGAGCGTGAGATGAGTGCGTTGGAAGTATTCTGCTGAGATTACTTTATAACGTATAGATTCTGCTCTGGACGCGGAATGCTGTGCAGTTCAACTGTAACCACTGGCGCTTTCTCCTCTTCAGACATTGACGTTGGACTGGAAATAGAATCCGGCTTAAACAGCTTGAGAATAGCTCGCAGAGCTTGGCAGTTCGATAGTTGGGGGAAGTCGATATTGGTTCTTGAAGCAAATAGGGATTAAGAACGGAGATTCCAATTTCTCTGCAAATCGACTTGTCTATTATATTACAAGCTCAGAAATTGAATAAAGAATAGAGTATATGGTTCACTTTTGAGTTAAAATTTTAATTGGCAATAGAATTTGTATATCGTTCATTAAATTTCCTTAAAAGAATTTCAAGGTTTTCAAGTTCTGTGCATAGGCATCAGGTCTGGGGAAATCAACGAAATTGTACATCATATGAATGGCCGTGCTGGTCTGCTGAGTTCGCTATCTGCAGAAAAGAGAAGCCAGCGTGAAGGCTGTGCAGAAGAGCGTGTTTCCTTCATTTCTGGTCTGCTGAGTCTACGGTGAATTCCCGCGCAGTGCTGGAGGTGTGGTTGATTGCCTTTTTGGTGTACGAGTTCAAGCCCGAGCGTGGAGAAGTCTGTGGAGGAGTTGTTGTTTGCTGGAATCGAAGACGTGTTTAAGTGGTAAGAGTATTATGTATTGAAAACAATTTAAAGCTTGTGGAATTTAAATGGAATTTAAATACCTATGGAGAGATCGTATTTTTTACTTTTCATTTAATTCAATGTAAAATTTTGAAAAGTCCATAATTTGTTTGGAGAGATAAGGTATTTTTATTTTTGGAGAGAAATAATCTTAAAAAAAAAAATATTTTTGAAGTTGATGGGATTGGATCTTGTGACCTCCCACTCAACATTATTGTATCTCTCCAATTCACCTATAAAGATTTGTTATCTTTTGGAGTAATAAGGTGTAATTTTTTATTGGGCATTGGAGTAATAAGGAGCATTGTTGGTGTCATAAGGAGTACTTGTATTTTGTTGGTGTCATAAGGAGTACTTGTATTTTCACTCAAGGTTTGATTAGAGCAAAGTGAAGCTCTATCAAATTCTTTTCTTGAGGCTATAAGTGGGTCAAGGCCAAGCCCCTATAGCTTTCTTTTGCATGGTGTGTGGTGTTTCTTGCAAGCATTTCTTTCATGGTGACACTTGTTGCTGCGTAATTTTATTTTAATGTTGGTGGTGATATAAGGTGCTTTCGTTAATGCTTGGAGCTATAAGATTTGCATAATACACATCTTCTGGAGTTATAAGGTGTTTATTATTTTTTACAATGTCTAAAGTTATAAGTCTTTTTAATGAATCTGACAAGTTGGAAGGATCGAAAAATTATAAAGTTTGGAGTCGTCATATTCAAAGCACTCTTATTTACAATGAATTATGGAAGGGTTTCTGTAATGCTAAACCTATAAAACCAACTAATCATGATCAGCTTGCAAAGTGGGAAGTAAAAGATGAAAAGGCCTTAGCATTGATTCACAGTACTGTTTCTGATGATATTTATGTGCATATTGAAAATAGTCCTGATGCATGGTCAGCTTGGAAGACATTGAAAGATTTATTTGATTCTCAAAGTGAAGCTAAGAAAATTGATCTTCAATTGAAGTTGTTTCAACAAAAATTGTCTTCAGGAGGTGATGTCATGGAGTACATTTCTAGATTAAAAAATATCAAACAAGAAATTTCAAGAGCTGGTTTTGATAAAATTGAGGACAGCATGATGGTGACTATTTTGATCGCAGGATTGCCTGAGACATATAAGCATTTTTTGGAAACTTTACAAATTACAAATAAATTGGATACCGTTTCTTTTGATGAACTAAGTGAATTACTTGCCACACATGAAAAGATTTTTGGTAAAACAAAGCAAGCAGGAGAAGATGTTTTGGTTGCAAGTACTAGCAAACAATCTCCAGGTAATCATCAAAAAGGCAATGATCAGAAAGTTTTTCAAAATTCAAATAGAGGTCGTGGTCAGGGTTTTGGAAGAGGAAGAGGCCGCGGAAGAGGAAGAGGAAGAAATCAAGGAAGAGGTTTTGAAAGTCCACAGTCACAGTTTTCTGGAAGAGGAAGAGGTTCAGGTAATCAACAGGTCTCTGGAAGAGGAAGAGCTAATAAACAGGTCACATGTTTTCGTTGTAATAGAGTTGGACATTATGCTTCAGACTGTAGAGTTCCATTTGACAAAATTCTCAAAGAAAGAGAATCTAAAGGATCTTCATCAGCGGCACATTATGCTCATGCAGACGATAGTGAAAATTGTGAATATGTCTTTACAGCACTTGGACAATCAGAATCAATGGATTTTGTTCAAGTTCATCAGTTGGAATCAGTGAATTTTGTTCAGTCTTCTTCTTGTTTCAAAAATAATTTTGAAGATGCTTGGATTATGGATATAGGGGCTACTCAGCATATGACATATAGGAAAGATTTCTTTTGGAGTTATGAAGATTGTCATTTAAATTCAATTTTTCTTGCAGATGATTCTATTCATTTACCACAAGGAAAAGGAACAGTTAAGGTTGATTTGCCTGGAATTGGAGAAAGATTGATTTCTAATGTTTGGTATGTGCCTACATTTAAGAAAAATTTGTTGTCTTTAGTTGTCATTCGTCAATTAGGACATCAAGTTGTAATGGAAGGTGGTATCCTTTTTGTTAATTCAACAAAGGATGCATACAAAACAGTTATGACAGGTTATGAAGACGGAAAGCTTCTTAGGATGAAGGGAACAGTCATTCCTAGGTCACAGGAACATTTGAAGGAATTTGCAGGCTTAGTTGAAACTGATGTTTCACCTATTCGCTTGTGGCACATTCGTTTTGGGCACTTGAATGTTGATAGTCTTGTACAGCTTCAAAAACAAGGAATGGTAAAGGGGTTGCCTACTTTTCGGAAGGAAAATGCAAAGTGTGAAGCTTGCATTTATGGCAAACAAAGAAGGATAGCTTTTTCAAAAAGCACTTGGAGAGCAACAAGGAGATTACAGCTTATTCATAGTGATGTTTGTGGTCCTTTGGAAACTTCACTTGGTGGTTGTAAATATTTTTTGTTGTTTATTGATGATTTTAGCAGAATGGTTTGGGTGTATTTTTTGAAGGAAAAATCAGAAGTGTTTGAAAAGTTTCAGTCATTTCAAAATTTGGTTGAAACAGCAACAAAGGAAAAGATTGCTACTTTGAGAACTAATAATGGTGGTGAGTTTACATCAAATCATTTTTTGACTTATTGTCAGGACAAAGGGATTAAAAGACAGTTGACAAATTTTTATACTCCACAGCAAAATGGAGTATCTGAAAGGATGAATCAGACTTTATTGGGCATGGCTAGAGCAATGTTATTTTTCAAAGGGTTGAAATCATGTTATTGGGCAGAAGCAGTTCATACAGCAGTTTATTTGAGGAATAGATCTCCTTCATCATCACTTGATGGAATAACTCCTTTTGAGGCTTGGTATGGATTCAAACCTATGGTCAAACATTTGAGAGTTTTTGGTTCAGTTTGTTATGCACTTGTCCCCAAAGAAAAACGAAAGAAGTTAGAGTCTAGAAGTGTTAAGTGCATGTTGATTGGTTATTCTCATGAAAAAAAGGGGTATAGGCTTCTGTCAGATGGAAAGTTTATTGTCAGCAGGGATGTGATTTTTGATGAAACTGAAAGTTTAAGTGTAGAAGAGGTTGAAAAACAACTTAGTCACTTAGAGGAAAAGGTAACTAAGGAACAATTAAGAATGCAACACTTAAATAATACAAAGAATGAACAATGGTTTGATCTCACTTCAGAAGTACAGGATGATGAACAGGTTGAAGATACTTTGAATTCTTCACAAGTTAACTTGGATGATTCAAATCAAGTTAACATTGAAAAGAAGAAACCAAAATGGGCAACTAAGTTACTTCAGGATGTTAAGTCTGATGAAAAAGGCAAAACAGGTACACGGAGTTCTCATACAGGTTCAGAAAATTTTGCTCTTTCAGTTGTTGAACCAACTACTTTTAATGAAGCAGTTGAGTATGATGAATGGAAACTGGCCATGCAAAGTGAGTATGATGCAGTAATGAAGAATCAGACTTGGAAAATAGTTGATTGTCCACATGATGTTAAACCCATTGGTTGTAAGTGGGTTTACAGAATTAAGTACAAAGCAAATGGAGATATTGATAAATATAAGGCAAGATTGGTGGCAAAGGGTTTTGCTCAGAAAGAAGGGATTGATTATGAAGAAACTTTTGCTCCAACAGCGAAATGGAATACTATCAGGATTGTGCTAGCTTTAGCTGCACAAAATGGATGGAAAGTGCATCAAATGGATGTAAAAAGTGCATTTCTAAACGGTGATATACAAGAGGATGTTTATATGACTCAACCTCCTGGTTTTGAGGTTCCAGGGAAAGAAAATCAAGTTTGTAAACTGGTTAAGGCATTGTATGGATTGAAACAGGCTCCCAGAGCTTGGTATGCAAAAATGGATGCCTATCTACAAAAAGTTGGTTTTCTTCGTAGTGAGTCAGATGATACTTTGTATGTTCGAATCCAGGAAAACAACTTAGTCATCTTGGTTATGTATGTTGATGATTTGCTCATAACAGGTAACAATAATGATCATATATTTCAGGTTAAGAAAGAACTTCAAACAGGTTTTGAAATGACTGACTCGGGTTTACTTCATTACTATCTTGGAGTTGAAGTAAAGCAGCAGGAAGGAAGTATATTTATTTCTCAAGCTAAGTACATATCTGGATTATTGAAGAAGTTTGGAATGGAGGAATGTAAACCAGCAATTACTCCCATGGAACAAAATTTAAAACTTTCTAAGTTTGAAGGGGGGGAACTTGTAAATTGCACTGGATATAGACAGTTAATTGGATGTTTGATTTACTTGTTGAATACTCGTCCTGATCTATCTTATGCAGTTAGCATACTTTCCAGATATATGCAGGAACCTAGAGAAAGTCATTGGAATGCAGCAAAAAGGGTGTTAAGGTATCTTCAAGGAACAAAGGATTTTGGACTTGAGTTTAAAAGAAACAAAAATTTCAAGCTTGTTGGCTATTCAGATGCATATTTTGCTAGAGATATTGATGACAGGGCATCTACTTCAGGTTACTTAATGAATATGGGATCAGCTGCAGTGGCATGGAGTTGTAAAAAGCAGGATACAATTGCAAATTCTACAGCAGAAGCAGAATATATTTCAGCTTGGGAAGCTGCTTGTGAGATAGTTTGGTTAAGAAGGATTTTGCAAGACCTCAAAGTTGATCAGAAAGAAGCAACTTCATTATTTATTGATAATCAGTCAGCAATCAAGTTAGCCAAAAATCCTGTTTTTCATTCAAAAACAAAGCATGTGGATACTAAGTATCATTACATTCGGGCTCTCGTCGTCAAACAAATCATCAAGCCAAAGTATTGTCCATCAGAAGATCAAACTGCAGATATTTTTACAAAATCTCTTGGAAGGGTCAAATTTGATAAGTTTAGAAATGAACTTGGTATTTGTTCAAAAGAATTTTTGGATCAAAGGGGGGATTGTTAGGAATTATGATCCAAAAATGTAATAAATAGATGTTTAGTTTAATAAATGTAAAAGGGCATCTACACACTCACGTGATTATGTGAGGTGTCCCTTAGTTAGTTTTGGTAACGGTAAATTAGTTGTTACTCTTTGGATATTTAAATCCATCGAGTTTTCCATGTGAGGTAATCTTTCGGGATTTAGCCCTCACATCTCTGTGATGTAATTTTCCTTCTTCATTAATAAAGTTATGTGTCTGAGGACACTTTGTCATCCTTCCCTTATCCTTGCTCTAAACGATAAAGAGTATCAGTATACAAAGTATAAATTTCAGTAATGTATTTCGGCCCTTAGCTATGCTTTGAACCTCACACATTAGGGGGAATCTTTTAACATTCAAATTAACACCCTTAGTCATGTGATGGGAAGCACATTTTTACTATGCGCCCGCAACATGAAGACAGAAACACAAGTACATTTAGAGACAAGTCCTTTATGATATAATCACTTTCCCATAAATGGAAGGATTAGGTGAAGACAATAAGAACCTAAAGAGACCAAGTTCAGTGATTGAACCACTCATAAAAGGTCCAAAACTAAGCTACACCAATCAAAAAGTGAAGATGAATGCATTAAAGTATATTAATTGTACTTAAAGTATGCTAAAGTTGTGCAAAAAGCCTAAAAACTATGGAAAAGTGGGTTTTTGAGCTAAAATAATAAAAAAACATGAAAATGGACAATCCCACATTGAAAAGAGAAATATGAGGGTTCATTGCTCAATGCTATATAAGAAAGGCATGGGAGGCATTGTAGAGTACACAAAGGAAGAGCAAAGGCATGCTGGAGAGATTCTGAAGGAGGAGAAAGAGCTCCAATTCTTCAAGAGCAAGGGTGAATGAAGGGAAGCTCATTGCAATAGAGGAAGGATTCTCACCTAGATCATTGGTAAGGATGTATTTATTCCTTGTTCTAATATGAATGGATTCAAGTTTCTACCATCTAAGAGTTTGAATTTTGCTTATCACATATGAATTTAATTCTTAAATGGCTTTAGATCTTAATGAGTTTTGATGAATGAATATGGATCTTTCGAAACGTGTGATAATGTCTTCATTTGCTGACATAGAAACTCACTATTTCTTAGTAAGATAGATTGATATGTTGCAGATCTAACTCCCTACTTTCAAACTACATCTTCTATTATCAAATCACCCTCCCAATGAGTAAAGTTCCAAAGTCTGTCTCAGGTATTGCAAGTGTTTCCCACTCACAATAGCCTATGTGATATCCTAGGAATAGCCACTAAAGTTACCACTTTACAATTGACGGTCGGGCGGAACAGTTGTAATTCGAGGACAACTCTCATAACCAAGAACTCTAGAAATAGTGATGTCACCTCGAGGACTTGTCACTGAACATAGAATCCCTTTGATAAGCTCATGTCCCACTAAATAAGCAAAAGGGGGGAACCACCCTTTACTCATACAGATTGACCTTGTGCTTGACACATGTTTCAGAAATGCTTTCCCGACAAATGTTTTTTGCTACTAATGTATTTATTCTCTTTAATCAATGCTAGTTTCAAATTTTTGCAGCCCAGGAGTGTTAACTCTCCAAACCTAATCCAGGGCACTAACCTAAAATTGTTGGTGATATGAAAATCAAAAGTTTGTCAATTTTAGATTAAGCATCAATTTTAAGGGTAGTTTGCTTAGTTTCAGGAGTGGAAGTGAAACTAGTGGTGTTTTGAATCGAAAACAAGAAAATGAACCAAACAATGCAAAATGCTTACTACTTTACCTTTCAATTCGATGAATATTCTAAATTAAGGAAGAGTTAGAGGTTCATGAGTTTCTTTCAGACATGCAAAATTTTTGGTAGATTTCGTATTTTCATGCAGAGTTTTTTTTCTTCTGAAATATGGATAATGATTGATGTGTAAAGACCAATGTAACCCAAACAGATATTTCAAGTAAACATGAATCTAATTCTATTACACGGAGGATCCCTGTTTCTCATCACAAGATCACCATAAGGCCCAAGTGAAGAGGATACGAAAAGCCCTATTGAATTCTTATGAATTAAATTCTAAACTATTACAAGTGAGATCCACTTTCTCATTCACAAGATTTCCATAAAGCCCAAGTGAAGAGGATACGGTGGCTCAAAAAACTGTATGCGAAAATTAAATCTACTCTATTACAAGTGAGATCCACTTTCTCATTCACAAGGTCGCCATAAGGTGCGGGTGAAGAGGATATGGTGGCTTGATATAAGATGCTTTGAAACAATCAACTCCTAAACTATTACAAGTGATATACAATTTCTTATTCACAAGATCACCATAAGGTGCGAGTGAAGAGGATACGATGCCTCATACACAATATATTTCAAGAAAACTGAACTCTAAGAGTGCAACTCTCTCTAATTATGCATGCAAGTTATGAAGAGAATTTCAACTCCAGAACAACAACTTGTGCAAAATGTTAGAATTCTTTTAAATCTAAAGAAAAAAGGTTTGAACCCAAATATAAACAAAACCTTTTAAAGTTTCTTCAAAGGCACTCCAAACACATCTTCAATTTAATCGAAAATTTTCAAACTTTATTAAAAGGAGTAATAGGGTGTTTGTATTCTTTTGAAAAGAAAGTTTTAATTCCAACTTAAGCAACATTTTTCAAACTTTTCTAATATTTTGCAAAAGGCATAACAAACTAATTTTTCAAACCAAACAAAAAGATTTCAAACCCCACTGTGCCAAACTTTTTCAAATTTTTCAAAGGGAATCAAAAACTGTTCCTAAGAAGAAAAAAAAGGGAACCTTAAGCAAGTTTGAAATGGGAAAATCGAGTTTATTTCATGCTTGACATTGTTTGGAGTTATGTTCTCTTTGGCACTCAAATTTTGAAATGGAAATGCATTCAACAATTACCATACCATTGAAAACGCTGAGATTTAACGTTGAGATTGCAGGGTTTTCAGATCGTGGCTGAGTGCTAAAAGCTTTAAGATCTTTGAGATCTTTCACATAGGATTTTAAACGCTTTCACGCTGAGTTTACAAGTTTCAAGATCTTGGATCCACGTAGGGTTTTAAAGAAATGCATTCGTCATACATTTCTGGAATTGAACACGTAGAGGTTAACATGTATTCACCATACCATACGCAGAGCATTCAATTTTGAAACAAATACGCCTTCAGTAGACAACAGACAACATCTTGAAATGAAAACATCATTCAACAGACAACATTTTGAAATGAAAACACAGAGATTAAAGCTTTCAAATGCAGAGGGTATCTACAAGACCTGCTACTGGTAACACAAGCGTGGATTCGAACCTGCAATCTATGCTGAGATTCAAATTTCAACGCAGAGTTTCAAGATCTGGGAAGAGGTTAAGCCCGAAAGTCAAGGAAGAGGTGCATAAACACGCCGAGGTGGAGGATGTTCCCACAATTCACGCAGATTTTGAATCCTTCAATGCCTCAGAACTGCAAATCGTGGCAGAGTTCTATGAGAGCTTGAACACAGATCTTAACACACAGGGTATGAAGAGCTATTAACAATGCCTTCATAAGAAAACACGCAGAGGTATAAGCTGTATGATCTTCAATGTTTAATACCCTGAGATTTACAATTCACACAGAGTTTTGATGGCAGAGTCTACGCATCATACTGTCAAATCGAGGTAGGATTTAATGAAGTCTATACGTAGAGCTTTCAATGGCTACACAGAGCTGTAAAATTAAGCATCTACAACTCACGCATGGCTATGGCATCGACGAGTCAGAGCTTAAAGATCTTTAAGATCTTCAACGAATCATGCAGCGAAATGAAAGAAATCTTCTACGTTGAGATTGGGATCAGGATTCACGCTGAGCTTTTAAAATTCAAGCAGAAATTAAAGAATTCTTCAAAGTTTACAGAAAGAGTTTAACATGCATTTTCAAAGTTTAAATAAATGGCGCAGAACTTCAAAGTGTCAAGATATTTGTAGGGTTCCAGAGACATACTTTTAAAGAAATCTTTCAAAACAATAGTGGGATCTTCAAAGGTTAAAGAACACGCAGAGGTGTTTCTACGCAGAGATCTATGCAGAGAGCTCAAACTTTCATACTTTAAAATCATGGAAGAGTTTAAAGGAATTTTAAATGCAGAGTTTAAAGAAAATTTAAAGGCTCTATGACTGCAAATCGTGGTAGAGTTGCATTCACACAGGATTTTAAGTGCAGAGCTTTAAGAAAAAACACGTAGAGTGTTAGCTTAAAATCCAAGAAACTTACAATTCAAAAAACTCAAAATTCAAGAAACTCAAATCTGAATGCAATTTGAGGTAGTTTGATGAATTAGAGTTGTAGTTCAGGTCAGTCTTGAGCTTCTTAAGCTAGATCTAAGGTTCTTTTAATGATCTTTAAGCCACAAAAGAATAAATCTGAAGAAAGAACACCAAAAAAAATGAAGAACAATCAAGAAATTTCAACAAGCAGTATGGTCGCCAATCTGATAACAACAAATAGTGTAGGGTTGTGTCTACTCTATTTTAACTATATTACTAAGAAATGGTGAGCCTCTACGTCAACATATTAAAATGATTATCACAAGTTATTAATCAGATCTACATTCATTCATCAATTAAGATATACAAAGATAAGATTTTATGTTACTTTAAACATCTAAATCATGCAAGATAAGCATCATTCAAACATTCAAATGGAACAAACTTGAATAATTTCATATTAAAACAATGAAGAGATACATTCCTACCATGGATCTTGGTGTGAATCCCTCCTCCATTGCTATGAGTTTTCTTTTCTCTACCCTTGCTTTTGAAAAAATTGAGCTTTTCCTCCTTCAGAATCTTTTCAGTATGCCTTTGCACTTCCTTTGTGTACTTTACAATGCCCCATATGCATTTCTTATATAGCATTGGGAAATGGGCCTTCAAGCTTCTCCTCACAATGTGGGATTAGTCTTTTTCATTATTTTAGATCATTTTTACTCAAAAACCCAATTTTCCATAGTTTTTAGGCTTTTGCACAACGTAGCATATTTTAAGGACAATTAATGCACTTTAATGCATTTCTCTTTACTTTTTGATTAATGTAGCTTAGTTTTGGACCTTTTTTGAGCGGTTCAATTACTAAACTTGGTCTCCTTAGGTTCTTACTTTCTTAACCTAATCCTTCCATTTATGGAGAAGTGATTAGATCAGAGAGGATTTGTATCTGAATGTATTTGTGTTCTGTCTTCATGTTGTGAGCGCATAGTAAAAATGTGCTTCTTCTTTCACATGACTAGGGGTGTTAATTTGATTGTTAACACAAAGATGCTCAAGATCTCGATCAAACATGGTGAATAAAAAAATCACCTGTGGAAGCATTGGATACCATCGCTCCACATTGTTGAGTTAGGTGGACAAGATGATGTATGCCATAGATGATGGCGATACTATGGAGGTACAAGCTAATAGATGATGGCGATACTATGGAGGTACAAGCTAATGGAGACAAAAATGCCAAACAACCGAAGCAAGAAACACTTCAAAGTGGTGAGCTTAAAGAGACCTAAAAGCATAGTACAATCCATGGAGGCACTCTAAAATAATCTGCACTGGTGGCACACAATCCACTACTTAAAGGTGCAGAATGAGAAGTACCATAAAATCATCATGGACAACAATCTTCAATATAGTTTCAACAAACAAAACCATGTTAAGTACCTATTTACAATAGAAAAATCAACATGTATTCATTAAACTCGTAAGCAAATAAATGTAATGTGCAACCAGTCAATGGAAATAAAGCAATATATTCTTTCCAAAGCCTGAAATAGAATGGAAATTAACGACTCCAATGGAAGAGTTATGGCAAAAAGTAATGCCAGTAACATCATTACAATGATAAAACAATATGCCAATAGGAATCCAAAAAAAAATTATGGTGTAACATATCACTGGTCTCATCAGTCAAACAAAAGCAATCACTGCCACATTAATTAAGGAATGAAATACCGCCACTAGTTACCACACGTTCCTCGTCGCCCTGCGATGCCGAGACGAGCCATAGTTTGAGGGAAAAAACTTATAAAATAATATGGAGAACTATTTGATTGGCCTGCAAAACAAATCATCTAGCACCAAGAGCTATGGTAAGGCCAATCCAAATTTCCCCAACTGCGATTTCGGCCAAGTCCGGGTTGGAACCGTAGAAAAAGAAAAAGCCTCTCTCGTGACCTTTTCAAACTCAAATTTTTTTTTTTGGGGGCAGCCCGGGGACCCACGGCTAGATCTTCCCTCATAAAATAACCAAATTTTAACCGGAAAACTCATAGATGCATTTCGCACCATCAAAATTCAGTCAGAAATGAAAGAAATACAAGATAGGCCTCTCTGCTGCCAGATTTCCCTGGCCAATGGACTTAACACTCTTGAAACAATTATTGCAACTCGGTCTCTTTCCCTTTTGTGACAATTCGTCGGCACTCTCTCCCTCGGCCGATCCCAACAAGAAATATAGAGCCAAAACTAGGTCGGAGTCAAGATACCGGGTGATTGTAAGCTACACGATCTGTAGTGTGAAGGTCGATTTGACTAATACTCAGATCTGTGATACCACTGATAAACACATCTACTCACTGGTTTCTCAACAAATCAGCTTCAATCTGCACATAGTCCAAAGAGATTGCAAAATATGGATTGAAATATCTTCTACACAATAACTTCTGCAAAATATGGATTGGAATCAATTCTTTGTCTCCTGTATCCTTTAAGACTCACGATCAATGCAAGTCTCATCTCATATATGAATTTGAGCACCTATACCTAAGTGATTCACACCCAAGTGGCTACAGATCATAATAACACCATGCAAGCAGCCACATTAAACTATAAAGTTGTGAATGCATTATAATACTAAGAGACATTCTACACATAGTATGTTATAAAAACAAAACACAAGAAAGAATTTCACCAACAATATTTGCCACTTTATTATTCAATAACCAATACATTCACATTGCGTAGACCTCTAGATAACAAATACCACCATAAACTATAAAAGACCAAAAAATGGAGAGCCAAAGTTCTTTGCTCAATTACACATCTCATATTTATGCTTGAGGCCATAACCATTCAATTCCAAATGCTTTTCATTTTCCTTAGGTAAATCAAACATTTTTACAATCAATAAATATGTAACAATTAAATTTTTTGTTTGTTTTTATGGATTTTACAGTGATGTGTTTCAAGTGGACTCTCCACCCATATTCAGGATTTGGTTGAAGCTGTGGAGAGTCCAAATATTGATGTCACAGCTTCAACCAAATCCTGAAGATAGATGGAGAGTCCACTAGAAACACGTCGGTCTTGGTTAAACTTTGACATAGTAAAATCCAAAAAAACAAACATAATGTTGATACACTCTGAAAATATACATACTAAGAAACAATCAAATCTTTATCTTCTAATCTTCTAAATACAAACCAAGTGTTAGAGTTTGAATATTTAAAATCAATTTGAAAAAACAAAGATGTGGAAGAAATTTTCGCCTTTTCTATTGCACTCTATATTCAAATTATTGGGATCCCTTAAATCAATATCAATATTTTTCAATGAAATTTTGAGGGTGAATAGATAAATATAATTTCCTCTACATCCTTTAAAAATTTCAAACTATAAATCCAAATATTGATTAAGTAGAACACCAAATACTAAACCATTGTTTTTGAAAAATTCTATCTTTGGTCTATGAACATGGCGTGGCTTGGGAATGTCACTAATACTCAGTAATTATTTTATTAAATTTGATTAGTATATAGAGCAACGTTTCTTTTACAATATTCAAATTTCCGACCTTAAATCCAAAACATGAGATCACTTTAATCAAATTACGAGGCCACTATAAATGCATAAATAAAATCAGGAAAGTACTGTGGGCTAGTTTTGAACACCTTCATGGCTCAAATTTTGTTGAAACTCGGTGAGAGTGTATACATATATTTCGTTGACATATTGTGCAATTTCTTGACCTTGAATCCAAGAAATAAGCATGTGTTGGTTAAAATACTATTCCAATGTTTACATAGGAATTTCTTAGTGCACTAGTTCTGGACTCGGGCATGGGATCTAAACTCCATTTATGTTTTTATGGGATACAAAATCTTGAGACTTCTAATTGTATCCTTTAACTGATCAATGATCTCCACCTCCACGATTTTCGGCTTTGGCATCAGAGTTTCAATAATGAAATTTAAAACAAGCAAACTATTTTTTTTAAACTTAAAATAATTCAAAAATAAATCTAAATTTAAAGTCTACAAAACTAAATGAAAACTAAATTTTAACTACAAACAAATCGAAAGAGACGAAACAACTAAGATCCTGTGGCAGGATTCTCTTGCTGGCGATTTTATAGCAAATATTTGATGATGTGGATATTGTTGTGATGGTGGCATCTCTTTAAATCTGGTAGATGTTTGATCTAGCCGCACAACTTGGTGTAACTACACGATAAAATGTTGAAGGTGAACAGTTTCTACTTTGCAATTTTAGTGCAAACGAAAATGCGTGGCCCTTTAATCCATAAAACTGTCGTTCTGGTGAGATTTGCAGTTATCCTCAGGTTCCTCTCTCACTTCCTTATGCCAATCATTCTTGATGAGCTAGCCCTCTTTTCTTAAATTCTTTTTGGACTTGGCACACGATCTTCTGCAAACTCGTGAAATGTGGAGACTTATTCCCTTAGAGGCCTGATGAGATGGCATACTCAGCGATTCTGGTTTTGGAATTATTCGTGCCTTTTCTCCCTTTACCAGCGGATTGATAAAGATAACCCCAACAATTTGGTGCCATTTCATTGAAATTTGATGAAACATTGACAGGATGGCATGATGGGTTGGTGGAGTTATCATCCATAATTCATGACATGATGGGTTGGTGGAGTTATCATCCATAATTCATGTTGCTTTGGAAAATTTTCATATCTTATTTATATCTTTGTCCGAGTGTAGAACGTGTAGACTTACATGTATAATATTTCAAAGCATATTCTTCTTTATGTTGAACTTTGGTTGTCATTGATGTCAAAGGATTCAATATCCTTGTATCAATTTGAAGAAATATATGAATACCATTGTGAAGAAGTATATGAAATCCAATTTGAAGAAGTACATCAAGATTGCAGAAGTACATCCAATTTGAAGAACTACATAATAAATACATCCAGTTTGAAAAAACACATAAGGTACATGCACAAGTCACAAGTCTACCTAGTCATGTTACTCCAAAGGTAATTTCCAAAGAGATGGTTGGACAAGTTTTGGGAGTGCACAAGAGGCTTGGAAGCAAGAAGCGGTTGAACATGTAGGCAAGTCTCGAAAGTGCACAAGAATCACCAATCAGAAGAAGTATACAAGTTGTTGAAGCGCGCAAGAGTACTAGAAAAAATTGGCGATCGAACAAGTAAGTGTGTGAGACCCACAAGCGATGGTACTTCAAGGGCGCAAGACCACACATGAAGTAATTCCAAAGTTTGCAAGACCCACTATGCAAAGGACCAAGTATGCGCAAGACCCATAAGGTGTGATACCTCGATGGAATAAAAACATAACAAGTGGTGGAAGTGTGAAGTAAGCTGGATTCTGAAGCAAGGAAGACGATATGCTACAACCAACTTGTGGACATACCATTTGTGTAGGACAAGTATAAATAAGAAGCCAAGTCGGAGAGTTGAAGAAAGCTTAAAGATGTGAAAGTGGTAGTACTCTAATTTGGCAAGCTTCTTATTTTGGGGTACTAATAGCTCGTTGAATCAGAACATCATAATCTAGTAGAAGATTTAGATTCGCAAAATGAAGCACAAGAGATTATGCATAGAATCATATGAATAACTCTATCTAAGACAAATGTGCGAAGATAGATTTGAAGCACATCAAATGATGTACAAATTTTAATAGTTTATCTGTGACAGATGCACAAAGACAAAGATGTAGCACAACATATGATGCGCAGTATGATGAGATTTATCTGAGACAAATGCGTAAGAACGGAAAGGAAATATCGCAGATGGTACGATGAATGTCACAAAGTGTCTATGACAGATGCGCCAAGATAGAAGTGTAGTATAGCAGAAGATGTGTAGAATGATTTGATACAGATGCGCGAAGTCAGAACAACAACACATCAGAAGATGCATAGATTGATGTGAGTAATCTGATATAGATGAGCGAATTCAAAACAACAGAAGAATAAAGGATGCGCAATATCAATTGAGTTTGTGGATACACATAAACTGAACATATGTCAAAATCGAGCGTAGTTTGTGAAGTATGAAGTAAAGTGTATAATGTTGATGTAATGAGGTGAAGTACATTATATAGTCAACGATTGTAAGATTTCAGTATACAGAAGTTGTGCACAACATAGTGAAATTCAAATAATCTGAAGAGTACGCGAATCGGTATAATAGCAAAGAAATATCTTCTACAGTCATATCAGGGCGGCAATACAGAGCAAGGAATAAGGGGTCGGTTCCTCCTTCTAGTTGAAGCTGGTAAATCAAGGAATTAGTGATTCCTTCATGTTGTAGCCTGTAAAACCAGGGGATCAGTGCCTCCTTCTAGTTGGTGTTGGATAACATCGGAAGTGAGTGCTTCCATGAATGCAATCTTTTAATATAAGAGAGTATTTCTTGGTTTTCTTCCATTTGGGTTTCCATGTAAAAATATGTGTGTTATGTGTATTGCACATGCAATGTTGAATGTTTCTGTTTATGGTGAATGCATAATTTAAGTTCAATATCAATTGATAAGAAGTAAAAATTGTTCATAACTACGCTAATACTGATTCAACCCCCCTCTTAGTATTAATAAGATTCCAACAATTGGTATCAGAGTCAGTGTCTTCAGTAACAACCTAACATATGGAAGATAGATCCGTGCGTAGATATGGACAAACATAAATAACTCTCCACCAACAAAGCACCAAGAATTGATGGCTCCAACTACACCTTCTTGAGGATAAGAATGGAAGTATATATGCAATAACTTGGAGCTAATGTCTAGTAGTCTATTGAGAATAGTTAAAGCATTTCTATAATTGCACCAGTTGATCCACTTGAGAGAATACAATATGAATGCAATGCAAGAGCAAGGAATGCACTTTTATGTGGACTAGCAGACACTGAATTCACTAAAGTCATGCATTTCTCTTTGTCTAAGGATGTATGGGATAAGCTAGGAAATATCTATGACGATGATGCGAAAGTAAAGAAGGCCAATATGTAGACTTAATATGGACTATATGAGTCTTTGAGAATGAAAGATGAAGAAAATGTTTCCTCATACTTACTTTGATATGATGAGTTAGTTAATCCCATCAAAAGTCTTGGATTAAGTTACACTAGCTGAAAAATCAATTGTACAGAAGATAATAAGGACTCTTCCTCCAAGATTTGACTCAAAGGTTTCTGCGTTAGAGGACAGAGCCAATTTTGCATATTTAACAAAGGATGAGCTTCAAGGGATACTGATTGCATATGAGATGAGAACTGAAATGGAAAATCCTATCAGAAAATAAGCGACCTTTAAAGCTACCAGGAAAGAAAAACATGAGCATGACAAAGGCTCTGGTGATGAACTGGATGAGGAAGAAGCAAACTTTGTGAGAAAGATGAAAAGAGGATGTGACGAGTATAAGGGGAAGTTACCCTTCAAATGTTTTAAGTGCACAAGAGTAGGCCACTTCGCCTCAAAGTGTCTGTATAAAGAAGACAAAGATAGTGACATCGAAGAAGGAGCTAATTATAATGAGCGAAGGATGGCGTGCAAACATGACACATATGAGAACAAGAATAATGTCCCAAAACAAAGGAAAAGTTTGTACTCGAAGGAAGATAATAGTTTGTCTGAAGAAAGTGAATCTAATGAAAGTCCAAAAGAAGTACTTTTCATGGCCTTTATGGATGATGAAAGAAGTGAAGAAAAGAGAAAGTGTTGTCCCTCTCGAATGCGCACAATCAATCAATAACCATGGATAAGTATTTCTTTAGTGGATCCTTTAATACACCTCCAAATCCTGTCACAAAAATTAAATTAGATAGTCAATCTGAAGAAGAAGAAGCTGCAGAGATTGACTAGGAAGGTGAACTGGTCAGTTTTTTGGATGAATTAAGAATTCAAGAAGGAAGAACAAACTCTTGCAGGACCAACTGTCAAAGTATGAAGAAGAAGTCAAGCAAGCCAAGGTGATTCAAGTCTCTTGAAAAACAAGTTAGTGAAAAGGCAATGAATTTTGAAAAACAACTATTAACTTGCGTAGTAGACAAAATCAAAAAGATTGAGGAAGAGAAATCAATATTGAAGACATCACTAGGAGAGTTAGAGTAGAAAATGATCTGCTGAAAATTCAACTTGAACACAAGGCCGAGTTAAAAGGGAAAGGTCACATCATTGATACTTTGAACTACACACATTCAGGAAGTGACAAAACATGTCCTAAAGATGAAACGACGAACAAATTCAAAGGCATCACGTTAATCCTGAATAATATTTTGAATGATCAGAGATCACCAGCAGACAAGTCAGGACTTAGCTATGACAGAACAACTGAGAAGGTTTGCGACAACAAGTAAAGTCCAAATCAAATGAATCCATTCATGTATGATAATTACTTCAGTAATTACAACACTTTCCATTACACTACTAGAATAATGATAAATACATTGAAATGTGCAAGGTGCAATTACAATGGTCATATTGTGAAATATTGTCAAACTGTAAGATGTTCCTCATTTGATGATTTTGGGCACAAGGCTCAATATTGTCGAAGGACAGTACATCGGCCATATAGAAATGCTCTACATAATATCAACCGCAACACAAGAACCAAAAGGGAATACAGTAATGCATAGCATCAAAATGGAATCAAGTGCGCACATGAAGATATGGGTAAGGAAAACTCCTCAAGCATGTGCATAACATGAAAAACAACCCAAGTACATCTCGAGCAACAAGTAATCGCTGCCCATCTTGCTAATATCTAAGAGATTGAGTAATATCCTTGAATTCAACACGATATTCATTAGGAATTCAAGGAATGTATTAGTAAGTATTGGATTTAGAGAATATTTGAAGTCGCACTAATGTTATGTTGCAAAAGAAATGCGCATATATTCAATTATTTGCAAACATGTGTTAAATGGTTGCTCAAAGAGATCATACATAGAAATAAAAGTGCAAATAAGTATTGTTGATGAACAAACACAAGGCCCATGCATATACATAAACGAATTTGTATTATATTCAAACTTTGTATTTACAAAATTACATGAGACCATTGTCGCAGAAAACAAAGTTGAAGTTGATGTGTTGGCAACAGGCTGTTCTATCCAAATCAGGTTCAACAAGTCAAGGATTTGTTGTTGTTGCCTCTCCAAGGATTCGACTCTCTATTCATACTAGACATATTCTTATTAGTGATCTGATTGACTTGCGATTTCGCGTACCAATTCATGAACACATACTCTTTCAATTGGGATTTCGAAACTCCCATGTCCACTCTTAGTCTTGTGAATTCCGCCTATTGCGACTGAACTACCGAGCAAAGATTGTCAAATGAGTTGTTGAATATTTGTAAGAAGGTAAATATGATGAATGAATATGATAAACTCAGAGGCTACGACACTCAGAACAAGCTTGATGGATAATGAACCAAGTTGATGAACTAGGCAATACGTAGCTCATTTATGGTTGGAAGGTGGTTTCCCGCATGCATGAAAATAAATTGAAGAGACTTTGAAGTTAATGGCATTCATGTCCATGTGATGTGAAGCTGACTAGGGATACAACAAAATTTATTGCATGAGTTGATGAAATCGGGCAAGAGGAAAAAAAGCAGAAATCCAATTCATTGTCCCGTGCAACCGAAATGATGTTTCCCAAAAGGCTCAAGTATGAAAATGACACGTCGAACTTTTCTGCATGAGTTTTCAATCACATCGCCTTGTTTCCGCCTTGGTTGATGGTTGGAAGTATGTGTGACATTAAGAAGGAATCTTTGGATGTTGTAGCAAGATATGCGAAGTCAAAAAATGTAATAAAGATTGGTCACAATGCAGTAAATGCGACAAAAGGAAAAGTTGGATGTTGGAATAAATTGACATGGAAGACAATGCAACCCGGAAGCATATGGAACTCTGTAATGCGCAATGAATGTGACAAGAATATGGCATGAAATATTGTGCAAGAAATGAAGAAGTATGAGTGATTAATAAGTATGACAAGAACATAAGATCAAGTTAGAAGCAACTGTACATGGGGGGCATACTCGAGACAACTAAAGAGACTATTGAATGTATAGATTGCAAGATGACTGAGCTTCAATGCAGTAAATCCAGCAAAAGAAATGCCATATTAGTCTCATTCATGCTTTAGTGGTTAATCATGATTATTTTCCTTTATTTTTGATGAATTGAATACTATTATGCATAATTTTACTGATGATGGTTTGTGGAGTGATTTTTCTTATTAACAACAATAGCACTCATGGTTCAAGCCTCCAAAGTTGACATGATAGCACACGTCCACATGGATATAAAAACATGGTTTCATTCCTCGGATTGATTATGTGGATTTGTGATTTCAATTCGTGCCCAAGTCCAACATGGCAACCTCCAACTCATGATCAAACGGCCTTAACCAAAAACGCAAGGCAGATAAGAACATATTGATTTGTGTTTCAATTTCTGGGAATATGGAGAAGAATATCGAAACTCCAGGACATGGGTTTTGTGTGTAACGACCTCAATTACCTGACTCTTGAGTAGATCACCAAACAGAGCCATGGTTTGATATATACATCTGGTTATCTAAGCGTGTAATTCACAGATTTGCAGTTACGACTGGTTTTCAAATTAGCAAATTTGTTGAAACAGATTCCAAGTTGGGAATTCGGTTTCTCATTCTCATGAGAGATTTTTATGTATAAATAGGTAATCATTCTCGTGTATGGGGAGAGGATAGAAAGCAATTTTATGTTGTAGAATTTGATCCAAACTCTATTGTAATAATTTCATTCTGATAATACATGCTAACAGTTTCTTAATTCTGGAGTTGTAGATTTTCATTGTGGAGATCCAACTTTGCTTAGTGGACGAAGGGCCCTCTTCCCTGAGCAGATGCTGGTAGTGTTGATTGTAAGTGTGTGAATTTTTTTATCATTTAGTTCTTGCTTTCAGTCATTAGATTTATCAATGTAGTTTTCCTATTAATTTGGTTTGATAGATCGTTGGCAAACATAACATTTCTTCCAGATTTATGCAATTATATCTTGCTTCATAAGAGTTGATTTTGTTTGAAGTGTGATTAGATTTACAGTGAGGATTATGAATAGGTTTTGAGTTTGATTTATTTTCAAGAACGTGTGATCTAGTTTATAATGAGTTTTTATTTCATACCAATAGATCAATAGTGTCAGGTAGAAATTGTGCTTGCATAGATGTTGCACGATAGCTTTGAAATGAAAGACTTCCTAGGGTTGATAATTTATGTTTTGGGAGTTTCAGCTGTTTATTTAATTAGACAATTAAATCAACCAACATTTGGGAACCTTTTTCGGGGAAGTTGTCAATGGTGCAAAAGTACATCTGACATTGTTTTGTAGATGCATTGTTAAAGTAGAGCATGTAGGTTGCATGATTACCTTTCAGTTTCTTGAATTTGCTTTGAGTGTGGGTTTTTCTTTCTTTGGATTCAATTTTTGGAGCGTAAATATTATCATTCCCCTTAGTGGTGTTGTAAGCACCACCCATTATACTAACAAGTAGACAGGAACATTTGAAGGAGGAGCCTCAAGATAGCACATGAAGAATCTAATGAAGAGATGGCAGGTAAGAAAGATGCAGAATTTATTACCTTCGAATTTCCCATCAGAGATTCAGGAGGAGTGGCACCAACGAAAATAATTCCCCCACATGTTCTACCAAATTTTCACGGTTTGGAAAATCAAGACCCTGATGTATTTTTATTTGAATTTGAAGTACTTTGTAGAGGATATGGTTATTGTGCTAATGATCAAAAGTTGAATGTGTTTCCCCTTACTCTAAAAGGAACAACCCTTCGATGGTTCATGACCCTTGGTGGGAATTGTATACAAACTTGGGAAGACATGAAACATGTATTTTTGAAAAGGTACCAAGATTATTGCAGGGTCAATGAAGATATCTTCGAAATGTCACAAGCAGAAGAAGAGAGTTTGGAGGATTACATGGAATGCTTTCAATACAATCTTCAAAGATCCAAACAAAGGAAACTGGGGAAAGAGACCTTGAAAACACTCTTACTTAAAGGAATCCAGGTTGAATCTTTAGAAATATTAAATCTGATGGGAACAGGTGATATATTTCAGTTAGCATATGATGATATTTGTGAGTTATGTAGAAGGTATTCAATAGGAAACTTCAAGAACGGTAAGAATTCTAAAGAACTTTCCTCTATATTTTTGAAATCTACTGCAAAAACAAGAGTTTTAGGAGCTGAAATCAGTAATTTATTTGAAAATTTTAATGTTGATATCAAGGGTTCACTAAATTCACAATTGGGTGTTTTGTAGGATAAGGAAAATCATGAGGAATTTGAAGAAACAGTTGGCCCTCGGTGCCAAAGGAAACATCTTACAATGGATTGTCCTTTGGATAGTCTCACAATTTGTGGCATATGTGACTTGGATCATTCCACGGATCATTGTCCCTCCTTACCAAGGATGAAAGAAACATATGAAAGAGATCTAGGAGTTAGAGCAAACTCATTGCAACAGTCATGACAACCGTGGCCTACTTTTATGGTTCAAAACTCTATCCCTCAATTTCCTTACTCTCATACTCAATCATTGAATACTCCTCCACCATGGTAGCTGTTGCAGCCTCAATTTAACTCTTACCTACCTTATCCACAAGGTTGGAGTGCCCTATATTATGATCACATGGCTACTCTTCCTCATGTTGCAACACAACTTGGTCCTTCAATATCAACCTCACAAACCAATCCTCTACATCAACCACATCTATCTTCTCATCAAACTCCTTGATATCCAACACAATTTCCTATCCAATCCACCCTCCACCCTAACCATAATAAAGAAGTACAATATGCTTACAGTGCTGAACTGCAAAATTTTCCTACATTTCCCTCCTATTCTACCTCAACTACACCGCTGCAAAAAGACTGTGCATTGTTGCAGCAAATCCATACGAGGCCTGAACATGTTTTAAATCCAAGACTTGGAGGTGAAGTTTCTTATCATCATCAACGATTTAACAAGATCAACAAATTTGATGAAGAATGGACATTGGAACCAAAAATTGAAGCATCCTTCACATCATTAAATCCGACTCCCTTATGCATTCAGGAAGATCAGTTTACTAAGGAGCTTCATGGTGTAACAACCATGAGAAATCAAGGGAACAAAGACTATATTGAAGCTTTGTTTCAATTTGTCATCGATCTGCATCATCATTCTATACTTCAGCAATTCTTGGCACCATCATTTCAAGGGAAGTTGATCTCTCATATCCTAGCATTCATAAAGTTATATTTTTTCTGTTGGGAGTATGAGCATAATTGAGTCATTTCTTCAAAAGTGGATCCATTGGAAGTTCTCCTACACTTGAGAAGAATTTTTATTCGTATTTCCAAGTAGTGTAGGATATTGTAAATAAATAAACTAGTAAAGAGAAAAATAAGTCTAGTTGTGAAAACTAGAACAATAAGTCTAAGTGAAACTTCGCTTGAAGATTTGAGCGAGGTAAATTTATGGTTGAAAAGGAAAATCATTGGTAAGATCTGATGCAGGAGGGAAAGACAAAAGCCAATCCAACCCGTGTCCCCCAGGAGATATGGTGATTCTCTGAAATGAAACCACTAAACTTAGCAAAAAACCAACTAGGTCCTTCTCAGTGGCGGGTCTTACCTTCAAAATTGGTCTCCCGCAATGTTTTTCCTGTCAGAAGTATCCTTTCGCAATAGCCTTGTGGAAACGCCTTCCTTCTGTAGTTGTGGCGTCCTTCCGCAATTATCCTTTCGTAATGCACTCTTCCACAATTTCCTTTCCACGATTCTCACTCCTACAATGCGGACGCTTCCTTTTTGCAATTTGTGGATTGCGGATTGCGGATGCGCTCTTCGTGATCTCTTGAAAATACTTTCGCAACAACTCTCCCGCAATGTGACTCCCACAAACTCTCACTGTTAACTCCTGAGCTCCTTCCTTCGGCGGAACGTTATATCAACCATCTATCCCTTGCAGATTCGATCTTGTCCATTGATCTATGATCAATGCGGAATACTTCGCATCGGCTTGCGGAAATGTTAACTCCTGCGTAGGTTCACCTTGAGGATCCTTTCCACATCGCTGATATTCCTTTTGGATTTGATCTGAGCCATCCACCATCTCCTAATTGGATCGACTGCAACTCCAGGATTTTTTGTTGATTGATTAGGGAATCGATCAATCCAACTTGATCTTCATCCAGATCTAATGTGAAACTAAATACAATAAGAAATTACCTCTGTTACTTAGTGATGGTCAGTTCGCGAATGACTTTGTGTTCTTAAATGTACATGAGAGTTCACACAAGCATGAAAATGAAGATTCATTCACACAGACGCTAGGTTAACGCTTTCACACGGCTCTACCTAATAGAATCTCAACTTATCTTTCATTCAAATGCACAGTAACACTATTGAACACACAAAAATTTCTAATTTCATTAACTGTTAGCAATTCCTCTATCCAATCGCATTTTTCTCTGGTATTCAAGAAAATATCCCACCGACTCTTCCTAGCTCAGGGCCCCCTACTGAGTCCCTCTCTCTCCCCTTTTTATCCATTCGAAAATACCCAAAACTGAATGGCTGAACAAAAAACAAACAAAATAACAAACTCTCCCTCCTCACTGAAGGAGTCACTATCATTACTCAACAAACTTCCTATCTGGCTTGATCTCCATGCAGGGAGTATCAACTCGCCACTATGTCCTATTTTCCCAAAAAATGACAACACACTAGTCGGTTACATATTTTGCAAATACTAAAATACTTAATAAGCAAACTTTCTTCCCATTTCAGGATAGCTTGTCCTCTTGCTAGCCACAACATGTGTACATGCAATCACATTGCTGGCTTAGCATTGATCCTCTTGCATCAAACTCCCAAGGTTAAAATTTTGAACCCCTGTTCAGTAAATCAGTTATTGAAAAACCCTTTGTCTCCAATTATTTAGCATTCATCAATGTAGAATATTCTACAGGATGTCCTTTCCATTTGATCAAGTATTACAAGTAGTCTCTCTATCTAGTACTCTTTGTCACTCTAGTATCCAAGACAGACTCTGCTTCTGATGGTTGGGCTATAAGCATCTGCTTTAGACACTGAAGATCTTCCACAGGATCCTTGTATTCTGTCATTTGTTCTGTATCATCATCCACATATGTATATAGGTCCACAACATTAAAAATAGGTGAGATACCAATCCTTGTTGGAATTTCCATCTCATAGGCATTTGCTGTAAATTTTCTAAGTATTCTGCAAGGCCCAATTTTTTTCATTTTCAGTTTGTTATAGTCTCCTTTTGGAAATATCTCCTTCCTCAGATGTGGTAAAACCAAATCTCCTAACTCATAGTTTTTCTCTCTTCTCCTAGAATCTGCTCTTGTTTTGTAACTATTGTTACTTTGCTGCAACCTTGCTTTAACTTGCTCTTGTTGTTCACTAATCCTTGTTGCAAACTCTTCTCCATCTGCACTTCTATTTTTCAATGAACCCAAATCTCAAAGTTCACACACCCCTCTAGGATGCATATCATACAAAATTTGGAATGCACTCATTCCTGTACTTCGGTTTGGTGAGTCATTATATGCAAACTCGGCTTGAGCTAGCACTTTGTCCCATTGTTTTGGATTTTCTCCGATCAGACTTCTCAACATGTTACCCAGACTCTTATTTACCACCTCATTCTGGTCATCAGACCATGGATGATATGATGAACTGAAGTTCAACTTGGTACCCAACTTCTTACAGAAGATCCTCCAGAAATGACCTGTGAACTTCACATCTCTGTCAGATATAACGCTCTAGGTAAACCATGCAGTTTTACCACTTCATTGAAAAACAAGTTAGCAATGTGTGTGGCATCACTTGTCTTATAACATGGAACGAAATGTGCCATCTTAGTAAATCTATCCACAACCAAAAAAATAGAATCATTTCCCTTCTGAGTTTTTGGAAAACCCAAAATGAAATCCATACTCACGGAATCCCAAGGCCTAGTTGGAATAGGCAATGGTGTGTACAAGCCTGTGTTTTGGCTTCTTCCCTTGGCATGCTGGCATACCCTACACCTGCTCATAAAATTTTCAACCTCATACCTCATCTTTGGCCAAAAATAGAAATGGCTCGACTGTCCAAAGGTTTTATCACTCCCAAAGTGACCTTCCATCCCTCCATTATGTTTCTCCTATATCAAATTCTCTCTCATGGAACATTTGGGAATACAAATTTTATTGTTTTTAAAGAGTAATCCATCTTACAACATATACTCCATCCATGGATCTCTGTCCACCTCCACCGGATTCCTACAAACTCTGTATGCATTTTGAAAATCAATGTCAGCCTCATACAAACCTCGTAAGTGTTTAAACCCTAAGACTTGGATCTAATTTTCTTGCACAACCAATTGTCTCCTGCTTAAAGCATTAGGTACTCAATTTGATTTCCCACTTATGTGCCTCAACACAAAGGTAAAGCTTTGCAAGAAATCAACCCATTTGACATGCTTCTGACTCAATTTAGGTTGCTGCATGATGTATTGCAATGCATTATTGTCAGAAAACAAAACAAACTCCGTAGGCATCAAATAATGTCTCCAATGCTTTAGTGATTGGACAATAGCATAAAATTCCTTGTCATAAGATGAGTATTTATGTTTTGAATCATTCAAATTCTCGCTGAAATATGCTACAGGTCTGTCCTCCCAATTGAATACAACTCCAATTGATACTCCATTGGCATCACATTTTACTTGGAAAGGGTGTTTGAAATTTGGTAACTTCAATACTAGTTGCTCAGTAATATTTTTCTTCAAAAACTGAAAGCTACTTTCAGCCTCTACTGTCCATTTAAATGGTTGTTTCTCCTTTCTAATTGTTTTAATGATTGATGAACAAATACCACTGAAATTCTTTATGAATTTCCTATAAAAACTTGCCAATCCATGGAAACTTCTTACCTCAAAAATGCTCCGAGGTGAAGGCCAATCAATAATTGCTTGCACATTTTCTGGATCCATATTCAAACCATCTCTTGAGATAAAAAAACCAAAATACACTAGTTATGATTTCAGAAATGTACACTTCTTCACATTTACTAAATTTTTTTCCTTTTGTAATTTCTCCAAGACACATCTTAAGATGCTCCAAGTGCTATTTTTTTGTTTGACTGAAAATCAGAATATCATCAAGGTAAACTATTACAAACTTACTTATGAAATCTCTCAAGAATTCATTCATTAATCTCATGAAAGTGCTTGGTGCATTGGACAGCCAAATGGCATAACCAGCCACTCATACAAGCCATCATTTGTCTTAAAGGTTGTCTTCCACTCATCTCCTTCTCGAATTCTGATTTGATGGTATCCACTCTTCAGATCTAATTTTGAAAAAGATGTTGCCCCACTCAGGCAATCCATCATGTCATCCATCCTAGGTAATGGAAACCTGTATCTGATGGTAATCTTGTTGATGGCCCTGGAGTCAGTGCACATTCTCCATTCACCATCCTTCTTTGGGGTGAAACCTACCGGTACTACGCATGGACTCAAACTTTTCTGAATCAACCCCTTGTCTAACAATCCTTGTACTTTCCTTCTAACTTCTTCATTATCTTGAGGTGTCAACCTGTACACTGCCTTATTTGGTAAGCTTGCTCCAGGAATAAAATCAATATGGTGACTTATATCCCTCTTTGGTGGTAACTCATTGGGTAAATCATCTACCACAATGTCACTAAACTCACCTAGCATCTCCTGAGTCTCCTCAGGTAGATCTGTAATATTGATCCTCATTATTACCACTCTAGGCTTACATTCCACAGCATAATTAAGTTCTTCGTCATCAATTTACCGCAAATACTCCTTCTCTGTCAACATTAGGACCTTAGATGCTTGTTGCTCTGTCGTACTCCCTTCTTGCAAAGGAAGAAGAATATGTTTTATCCCATTGTTCTCAAAACTATGACAATTTCTCCTACCATCATGTATCAACTTTTTTTCAAACTGCCATGGTCTCCTTAAAAGGATATGGAAAACATCCATGGGAATAACATCACATATAATTTTATCTTTATATGTACCTACTTGCAAATCAACTTCACATTGTTCACTTACCAGGATTTGATGTCCTTTATGCATCCAGGATACCTTGTATGGAACAATATGTTTGGTCTTCTTCAGACTCAGCTTCTCCACCATCTCTGTGGAAACAAGATTGTCAGTGCTCCCACTGTCAATCACCATCTTGCAACACTTCCCTTTTACTTTACACATGGTCCTAAATAAATCCTTTCTTTGAGCAGGTTCCACTTTCTCCTTCTCAAGCTTCAATAAGACTTTGTTCATCATCAAAGCCTCCCCCATCTCTGGCAATTTTTAAGCCACTAGCATCTGCTCTTGTTGCCGCTCATTCTGAGCTACATAGGCTCCTCTCTGTCCTATGTCTTCCTTCTCAGGACACTCAAAGGACCTATGTCCCAATTTGTTACATTTGTAACACTTGTAGACAGCTTCTCTGCCTCTTCCTCTACCTCTACCTCCTTGGCAAGCTTTTGTCCCTCTTGGGTCACCTCCTCTACCTTGCTACTCCTGTTGGTTTGGGTTGCTGGATTCTCCTTTTTGGGTTGCAAAATTTCCTCTTCCAGTTGTTTTCCATCTTCCTTTGGTTGAACCTCTTCCCTTGTTGAAGTTCTGCTTTCTCAATAAATTTTCTTCTTCTCTCAAGGCACATTGGTATGCCTCTTCCATTTTTCTCGTTGATATCATGTTTATCTCATCCTGAATCTCCATCCTTAGACCATTGACATATCTAGCAGCCTTCTTTGTTGATTCTTCCACATAACCTACCCTTAGGTTCACTTTGTAGAATTCTTCAGTATACTCTCTTACAGTCAACAATATTTGCCTAAGGTTCTGCATTTGCCTGTACAAATTCAGCTGGTAATCCTTGGGCAAGAATTTGTCTCTCATCTTAGCCACCATTCTATCCCAGCTCTTTATAAAAGGCTTGTTCTTCCATCTCCTTTCATCCTGCACACTATCCCACCATAGGGATGCATGCCCTTTCAACCTTGTCACTGTCAATCTGACCTTCTTTTTTTCTTCAATTTCATCATACTCAAAGTAATTGTCTAACCCGATGATCCAATCAATGAGATGTTCAACAGTGAGGCTTCCCTCATAGGTAGGAAACTCAGGTTTTGGCCTCTGCGTTGCTCCAAGAATTGACCGAAAGTATCTTAGCTCTGGTGTCTATTGCATGGGTGCTGCTTCTTCCCCTTCTTCCTCTTCTTCAGGATCACTCACATCCCCTGCCTCTGGATGTCTTCGTCTTCCCATCTCCATAGCCTCCATACGTGCCCATAGTTCTCTCATTTCCTCTACAACCTCTGCATTTTTTGTTGGTCACCTTATGTCACGACCTCTATCTCTGCCTACGCGTATCACCATGCCTTTCTTCTGATGTGCTGAGCAAAGCCTTCTCTGATACCAAAAATGATGTAGGTGGGAATGAAAAAATCCAATCCAACCCGCATCCACCAGGAAACATGGTGATTCTATGAAATGGAACCACTAAACTTAGCTAAAAAATAGCTAGGTCCTTCTTAGTGGTGGGTCTTACCTTCAAAATCGGTCTCCCGCAATGTTTTTCCTGTCAGAAGTAGCATTCCGCAATAGCCTTGCGGAAACGCCTTCCTTCCGCAGTTGTAGCGTCCTTCTGCAATTATCCTTCCACAATGCACTCTTCTGCAATTTTTGGATTGCATATTGCAGGTGCGCTCTTTGTGATCTCTTGAAAAGAATTCTATAACAAATCTCCTGCAATGTGACTTCCGCAAACTCTCGCCGTTAACTCCCGAGCTCCTTCCTTCTCCAGAATGCTATATCAACCGTCGATCCCTTGAGGATTTGATCTCGTCCGTTGATCTATGATCAATGCGGAATACTTCACATTGGCTTGCGGAAATGTTAACTCCTGTGTACGTTCACCTTGTGGATCATTCCCCCTTCGTCCATCTTCCTTTTGGATTTGATCTGAGCCGTCCAACCTCTGCTAAATGGATCGACTGCAACTCCACAATTTTTCATTGATTGATTATGGAATCGATCAATCCAGCTCGACCTTCGTCTGGATCTAATGTGAAACTAAATACAATAAGAAATTACCTCTCTTACTTAGTGGAAGCCGGTTCACAAATGACTTGGTGTTCTTAAATGTACATGAGATTTCACACAAGCATGAAAATGAAGATTAGTCCACACAGACATCAGGTTAACACTTTCACACAGCTCTACCTGATAGAATCTCAACTTATCCTTCATTCAAATGCACAGTAACACTATTGAACACACAGAACTTGCTAATTTCATTAACTGATAGCAATTCCTCCATCCAGTCGCATTTTCCTCTGGCATTCAAGAAAATATCCCATTGACTCTTCCTAGTGTAGGGCCCCCTACTGAGTCCCTCTCTCCCTTTTTCATCCATTTGAAAATCCCCAAAACCGAATGGCAGAACAGAAAACAAACAAACTAATAAACTCTCCCTCCTCACTGAAGGAGTCACTATCATTATTCATCAAACTTCCTATCTGGCTTGATCTCCACGTAGGGAGTATCAACTCGCAACTATGTCCTATTTTCCCAAAAACAGACAACACACTAGTCGGTTAGATATTTTGCAAATACTAAAATACTTAATAAGAAAACGTTCTTCCCATTTCAGGACAACTTGTCCTCTTGCTAGCCAAAACATGTGAACATGCAATCACATTGCTAGCTTAGCATTGATGCCCCTACATCAAGATCCTATTCAAATTTTCACTTAGATCTAGGATTCATAGATAGTATCATTTTGTTTTGAATAAGAAATCTTGGACACATGGTGGAGTAAACGCCACCCATATTACTAATCTCTCTTTTTCAGGAAGTTGGTAAGAGGAAGGAAGCATTGGTGAATGAAGACTCCATGGGAAAATGAGCCAAACGATTATGGAACCCTTCAATCTTGAAACTTGTGTGATCATCATGGTATGCATTTATTTTTTATTTATATATAACACATCCATAAAAATACACAGACTTTATTTCAAACATTATATCATTTTTAAGAGTTGCAGTAGGTGCTGCAACACACCGTGAAAGTCAATCTAGGTACTCAATGATTTAAATTTTTGGTATGGGTGTGTGTTCTATTAAAATTTATATCATTAAAAACATTCACATCTATTCTGGTCACTTTTTGGGAGCCATATTTCATTTATTGGATTTCTGTGGCATTTTGACTTGAAATTTATTACTGAAACAAAGTCGGGATAGTCCGTTTTTGGGAGACCAAATGGACTTATTTTTAAAATGTGTTTACATCCCAAGTATCCCTTTGAATCTAGTTTCCAAACCAATTTGAATTTTTGAGATTGGGAATCAAACGAAAATGTTATGGTCAAAATACTAACGGGGTGTCAAGTAGGCAGCTTAGGAACATAGCTCGGACAGTCACTTTTTGGATGCCTTATTGAATAGATCTTGAAAACCTGTTTCATTGGTACATTCCCTTATGCATATAGTTTACAACACACTTTGAATCACTCAATTCTGATATCGTACGGAAATGTTATGACCAAAATACCGACTTCCTATAACAAATCAATATTTTTAAAACTCGGTTTCCTAGACTGCTCATTGGCCTATTTGAACCATGCATTCTTATTGGATTCAAAACATGATTTTATTGGAGATCCCTACATGAATCTAATTTCAAATCCAATTGGAATCACATCAATCCGTTATCAAACGAAAAATTTATGCCTAAACCATGACTGTTGGTCTAGTCCGGATTCGAAAAACACCTTGTCATGCAGGTTGTTACTGAGCAAATTTGGAATATCATTACATAGAATTTTAAAAACTTGTTTCTAAGGGATATAGACCTATAAATTTAATTTCATTTGGATTTTGAATCACTCAAATCGGATGAGGAACGAAGAATTTATGATCGAAACACTGTTAGTGAGTCTAATTGGCCATCGCTCTCCCACAGGTATAAATTGAATTTGCTTCGTTCATTTTTTCTTGGATTTGTTTTATAAGCAATTGCTTGTTGTTGTTTTTTTTCATAATTATTGGATGAAGATAGATCGATCGCCTCTCTTCTTCCATGATCTCATGTTTTACTGTAGGAAAGTGCTAGGTTTTTGCAGGTCCTCGGAAGATAAAAGGTTAATATATTCATGAGTGAGTTTTGAAGACTTTTTCTCAAATTTGCAAATGGATTGAGAAAAACAATTGAGGAATTTGTATGTAAACCATATGAAGACTAATGTTCCATAAGTCAAGTTCCATTGCTACATGAATTGCTACTAAAGAAGCCTCCCAAAAGACCTTTCGTCCATCATGCTCATTCACCAACACCATGTTATGCCCATGCATTTCCTTCTTGCCTACACCATTCCATCACTTCCATGACCTTCTGCTCCATTTCATCAGTCCCATGAACTTTTTCTCCATTTCATCACTCCCATAATATCCACTCCACTCACACCTAACCCATGAATAATGTCTCTCGGCTCTCTCACATGCTGAGTTACCCCTATCCTTTTCATTTTACCAATAAAGCCTACTTGTTGGAGAAAATATTTCATCTCTATTTCTTCACAATCATTTGTTTTATACTCATATTGGATGATGTGGAATTCATTAAGGTCCACCTTCCTATGGTCTTGTCCCATCGACCTCAACACACTATTTGGGCAACAATACTTGAGTTATGTATAGTACGGCCTTGGAATTTTACATGCATCAATGGTAAATTTCCTCGTTGATGATCAAGGGAATATATCAATGTATCTTGTTTGTCAGATCCTGCAGGTGACTCAACTTCAACACATACATTCGTACCTGACAGGTTGTACTACTATACCTTGATAGCTCATTGTCATCACTGGTGAGTTGTCTTGCGTTGGTTAATAATTTTCATTATTGATTGGTAATCCAACGAAGTTTCTCCATGTTTGACTTCAAGAACATTCATTCACATGGATTAACTTGTACATAAGCGCGGATATTGGATGAAGACTATATATTTTTATTGTTCTAGCAGTTCAACAGTATTCTTTTCATTTAGTTGGCAACATTCATTTTCAACAGTTAGTAGTATCAAGATCCACCACTACACTTGCATGACTCCCACCCTCCGGATCATCTAC
Source organism: Larix kaempferi (assembly GCA_027924585.1). Classification (NCBI taxonomy): domain Eukaryota; kingdom Viridiplantae; phylum Streptophyta; class Pinopsida; order Pinales; family Pinaceae; genus Larix; species Larix kaempferi. The sequence continues at coordinate 1,645,568 of BSBM01001116.1, forward strand.
AACATCATTAATTTTAGCTTGCACAGTTCCTCATCATCGATCAAATTCAACCTTCATAATTTTCAGCTTCCAGCCACATCTCTCAGCAGCAGTTAGCAGACTACATTAGCCCCAGCATGCATCAGTACATTCATGTCAACCAAGGCTTCCACGGAGGTAAAACTTGAGGTAAAATAGCATGAGTTTTTGATTTGTTAAAAATTCTAGAAAATGTCATGAAAAGCCACTAAGCATTATCCCCTCCTTTACCATTTGTCATTTGTTTTCAACGATATAAAACACTTTCAGTTTGGGGGAAACGTCGTGCCATTACCTCTCTTATTCATTGTTTTGGAGAAAACTTCCTATGGCTTGGGGTAGACCACAACAGACATCTGACTACCAGAAATTAACTCAATTATCAGTACTATGCTATATAAATGGCACTGCTAAGATAATGAAGAATATAACCAACCTCAATCCAAACGTTTGATGTAGATCCTCGTTGGAGCTTTCAATTCGTGCACTTGAACCTGCAAATTAGTCTTAACATCCAATATACAACAAGCGCATATAATATATAACCGACATTAACATCATCAATAGCAACGGTCCATGATATTATAAGTAAATGCAACCCAATGTAGTATAAACAACATTCGCAACATTAATGGACAAGAATATGAGTATTTCTATTAATAAACAACAAGAAGTAGAATGTGATACGACCTCTTTCCAGCAACCAAACTGAACCAAGATCTGGGTCAATCCACTTGTGCCTCCACCACTTCAATCCTCTATGGAATGGAAAACTCAAACTATGATAGGAGTTTGGAAGGTGAACATAAAGGGTTCACAACTACAAGGATCAATGAGTGTAGACTCAAGATAGGGCAAAAATCCACTAGAGTTCTCTTGCTTTCCTTTCTCCTCCCGTCCATAAGCCATATGTGCTCAATATATAGTCCTCATAAAGGTAAGTGAAAGGACACATCGAGGTGTTTCGCGGCAAATGGAGGGCCAAATGTCACCCTATGACCACTTTTTGGGAGTGAAAAGTAATAAACTAGTGATTTTTACCATTTTACATGCTACCAGCAGGCTATAGTGATGCAACTTGCGGGTAAGCCCACTGTAGTGATGCAACTAGCGTACATGGGAAAAAAATAGGGAAAAATAGTGTCTGAAGGATATAAAGTGGATCCGAGTCAATAAAATGGATCCTGCAGGCCAAAGAGTGATGATGCTCACAAGGTAGAAAATTACGCTGTAATAGATGCCGCCTAATGTGGGAGGTCAGAGATTGATGCTACAATGGCTGAAATACATTATAAATATGAGAAGTGGAGTGATGGAGACACAAGTGGAAGGAGCAGCTCACTTATCATAATACGATAGTATTCCTGAATACATGTCGGTATAGTACAACAATCTGATACAACGGCCATGAATAGGAAGTATATAATGAATACATGTCATAAGTGATCATAGCCATGATCCCTCTATAGTAATATATGGTCTCCTACTGAAAAGGAAATAAATGGTGCAAACTGGAGGTACAAACTGCTGATATCTGAGAGGTGATATCGCAGATGTAAATTCATAATCATTCGTAGCATACTGAATGCCACTATCGCCTGGGGTCTTCTACACAAGTCTTCAACGGTGCAAGTCCCATCAAGTGAATAAAGGAGTTGAGTTTGAACCTGATGTGACATCGTCTGATTATCGGTCAATGATGTATACCGTTAACAGATGCAAGATAACCCACCAATAATGAAAATGGCTATCAAGGCACAGAGTACAATCATTAGAGTGTGAATAGATGTGTTGAAGTCGAACACTAGGATGAATCCATCGATTAGGGGACATTGATGTATTCCCAAAACTGTCGATGACAAGAGAACCTGCCACTAATGACTGCAAGCCTCAAGGTACTCAACCAAACTCTAAGGATCAAATCCTGGAATGAATGGGTTGAAGTTGATGGAATGAGACTTGCTGGAAAGAGGGCATTAAGGAATCCCCCATCAACCAGTACGAGGTAACAGCTACACTGAAATATTTGGAAGATATCAGGTGAAACTGACTAACTCAATAAGGATGGCCGACATGCAATAGTCAAGAAATATGAGGAGTAGCCGACACTGGTTTCAAGACTTCCTTTGAACAAGAGCATGAGCAGATGGATAGACTTAGGCAGCATAGACTCAATATAGACTGTGTGATGCAGGAGGCACCACAAAGGGCTCCATAATGACTGGAAGCTTAACCAATCGGTGGAGTAAACTGAGAAACAAGTACATCTCCTAAGGTCCAACTATAGTCTCGACTCATAATGTATGGAGTGGTATGAATGCTCTGTTCAAAGGTGACACAACATCTTCCAACTAGAAGTAGTAACCATAATCCCGTTCGGCTTTTTGGAATATTTGATTTTTTTTGGTCTTTTTCATATTTGAATAAAGCTTGAAAAAGAATAAAATTTCTTATAGTACAACAAGTGAGGGAACGAGTGTCAAATAGCGAGCAGACTAGTACCAAGCAGTGGAACATACCTATGATCAATACAAGGAAGCATGTGTAGGATGTGGACACTCAGGGGAATGTTCCCTCAGGGTAAAGGGTCATCAAGCTGCAAAAGATAAATTAAGGCTCTGCTTGGCTTGGAAGGTAAAGTGCTCAGGCACATGGCTAATAAGTGATAAAGCGAGAGCCGACACGAGGCTCAAGTGACAAGCAAGATAATGCAATGCAATCACAACTTGATACAACTGGGGGGGAGTCCTTATGGGATATGGCCAGCATAAGACAAAGTAGAGTATGAGTCTTTATCGCAAAGTCATGGTGTAACTACAAAGGACTCCCAATCCTAAGGACAGACAACAGCATGGGCACCATAATGCAACAGGGGTTTCTAACTAGGGTACCCATGTTCGGAAAGGCCCTACCACCACATAAAGACACTTCTATAACAATGTGAAGGTTCTGTGTCGGTTAAGAAGCGGGGTCACACCTAGGGTTTATGAAAATGGTCAAAAGGTCAAATGCATAATGCATGTGAAAATGACATCTAACCTATATGCCAGGTGTGAAATATACCTGTCGTAGGCGCGAAATGGTCCAAAACAAGTCTCGCCGAAGAAATATGGTCAAAAATGCTACTCCAAGACGTTATATTAGTCCAAAACAACATATAATGGCAAAAACTATAGATAAGTGGGTCTTGAAAATTATAAATAGTAACAAAAATTTACAATTTACAATTCATTTTTACTATTCACCCATTTGGAGTTTTGTGGTTAGTTTTCACCTCAAAGTTCAGCTGCTGATTCTGGGAGCTACCGGCGTCCGATCATCGAACCGTCAGGAGCAGGTTGGTAGTCTCATCCATCCCTTCCATTTTAATGATTTTATTTCAATTTTTACTGGTTGGAATTTTTGTTTGGCCAAGCCCTAAATGGATTTGGCGCTACCCGTGGGCTATAACTATGCAGTTTGCGGGTAGGGCAGGGTACACGCAGTCAATGCACGTGTTGACTGCAGGTACCCGCCTCTGTAAGCAAACTTTCCCGCGGGTACGACCGTAAAGCTAATTTTTTAAATGAAAATGACTAAAATCGTTGTTTTTCTCCCTCCAGGATGGTTCTAGAGTGGAGAGAGAGGGAGCATGACCAAGTGGATGAGGCCGTTCGCATTGATGTGCGTGCATAGCAAGTGCTGCAAGCATGTGGGATATACAAATTTTGGAGCATAGGGGGTTTAAGGGCCCAAAACCTATTACTTCCCCGCTTGATAGACTACTAGGACGTCGATGCACAGAAATTCAATCTAGACGGGCAAATACTCTCACTGGAAGTGGAAGATATCTACTTCATTATTGGTTTGTCTCGCCGAGGTGAGGTGGCAAGCCTTCGATCTTGTTCTGTGGGTGGTGGGATCACCATCCCCGACTATATAGAGAAAAATTGTATACCCGATACTCGGGCAGTGGGGAGTCAGGTACCCATCATAGCCAGAGTTAATCTGAGTATGAAGATCATAGTGGCAACCCTAGTGCGGATTACTGGTTCGAAAGGTCTTCACTAGGCATCCAACCCAGTGATGTCCTATGCATCATGGTGTATGCATCCCATGATATTCGACTGGTGCACAATGCCACTGGGGTCCATGAAGACCCAACTGATAGAGTGCAAGCAAGGGGAGGCAAAAAACTTCGGATACGACAGTATCTTGTGCAGTTTATTCTATGAGCGAGTTACGGGGCTCAGTCCGAGGGTTGAGGTCCCTCCTCATAGTCTTCGCAACCCAGCCCTGACCCAGTGGGAAGATATCTTCACTCGACAGGGTGGTGGCCGTTAGGCGTCGCCATATACAGAGGATTTTTTTCACTGGTGGGACCAATAGGTCATAGCCATAGAGGACTACCCCTATGTAGGGATAGACTTCCAGCAGGATTGTGACATGCCGCTTCCACAGGATGCCGCGTTCGGAGACATTGGTGAGTACTCTTTTTAAGTTTTTTGGTGTATTAAATTTTTATGGATTTTTTATTATAGATGTAAATGCAAAAATATTTTTGGGGGTAGTATCACATATTAATGTTTTACTGTTTGCTCGCAGATAAGGCCCAGTGAGTCCCGAGGGCTTCCCGAGACATCGTTGCCGGGGCAGGGGTGATGAGGCAGGGGATGTTGGAGCAGAGCGTACACTACAGACTCTGCGAGGAAATCTATCACGGATGACTGCTAGGGTACCATAGATAGAGGTGGCACATATACCAGAGGATATGCAGCGCCAGGTAGTGGGGGTGCCAGGTAACTGGGTACGACTATTGCAACGTATAGAAAATGTAGTACAGTACTACTATGAGACTCATCCTGTCGGGGCAGAATCTAGGCCTCCTCGTAGGGAGTAGATATCTCAGGATCCCACTTTTTGTATCGATATGTATATTTTTGAGGGCTACAGGCTCTAGTTTTGTATTATGACACTACCATTTTTGGACATATTATTTATAAAAAACTTAGGTTCTCCGGTTCTACTATATGTGTGTATGTACAAATGTATGAATGTCTTCTTTTATTTGTGTGCTTCATTGTGAATGTGACAAATTCCAATCTAATACATAGTTAGTGTATGCAACAGATATATGATTAACACTTCTTGGAACATGAATGTATGTAATTGAAACAAAATGTCGTTCCAAGAGTCTTACCCTTAGGAATTTCCGTAGTAGCATAGGATCTCTCACACAGTATTGACCATTAAACTGAGACACAACCAGTTGCGAATTCAGGCGGACTTCTAAAGACTGGACACCATGTGAAATAGCATCCTGAAGTAGCTCAATCACGACACTATACTCAGCCACATTGTTAGATGTAGGACCAAGACAAGCACCTCCTGAAGACACAACTAGATGATCATGTGAATAAATAACTCAGGCAGCAGAAGCAAGCGGCTGCGTATGACGGCTAGCACCATCCGCAAAACCTAAGAATGTAGGAGATTCCGCTGACATCTGTCAATTAAACGGAAGTGAATCAGCAAACCCGAAGACCAAAAGAAATCTAAACTATGTACAAAAAGAACTATACAATAGTATACAAAGGCATTAGCTCGAACTAGAAGTTCAAGTGTAATACCACTTGAGGTAGAGCCCATTCCTAGGCTCCTTTTTCTAGGACACGCTTCACAACGTAAGGATCGTGCCACATGGGGTTGAAATTGCCTGTCCCTAGGGGTTCTTTAGCTTGGTCATATAAGAGGACCAAGTCACCTTTAGCATACTGCCGAGGACAGACAGACCTATCATACTGAACCTTGACACAATGTTTATTGGCATCTATAGCCACAACGGAATCTCGACGTTGCTCAATACCTGTCGTATCAAGGAGGAGCTCTATGGCCAGTTTAATCAAAGGGATTTCACATTCAATCGGTAAAATCGACTCCACACTGTGTACTAGCTGAAACAGTGAGAACCCGATGGAAATCTTGATTACGGTTTGATATGCCCACAAAGCATGATATAACATAATGTGCCAATTGTTCTTGCTTTGTTGGATGGTACGTTGGAGAATGGTATTTAAATACTTATTGACTGCTTCAAATTGACCATTTGCTTGGGGATAGTAAGAAGATGAGTGTTCTTGAAGAAACCCAAGCTTGAGTGAAAAATCCTCCATCATTTTGTTCTGAAAGTTACTGCCATGGTCAGTGACAATCTCTTTTGGAATACCGAACCGAGTAATAATCTAATTGAACATGAAATGGGCTGTTGTAGCACCATCGGCTTTTACGGTAGGCATGGCCTCAACCCATTTGGAAAAGTAATCCACCGCCACTATTATATGGTGATGCCCCCCAGCCGACGTTGATTTGCAATCCATGAAATCCACCCCCCACTTGGTGAAGGGACCGACGGTGATGACCAAATGTAAGGGCGCTGGATGTGAGTGTATATTCCGAGAAAACACCTGGCAAGGGTGACATCTCTTCACAGCATTAATACAATCTTTAAATATTGAATCCCAAAAGTAACCAACTCGCATAATACGTTGGGCTATAGCAAGCCCGGATAAGTGACCGCCACACACCCCAGTATGGCAATCATTAAGCACACGCTCCACTTCTTCGTGAGTTAAGAAATGAGGGACAATAGAATCCTTTCCTCGATGATATAAAGTGTCACCGATGATAGTATAATATTTAGAGTGATGTTTCACACGCCGTCGCTCATCCCATGAATAATGCGAAGGAAACTTCAAAGTTTGGAGATATATAATGACATCTTCATACCAAGGGTCCTCTGACGAGATAAGAAATAAGTTCTCATCCACAAAGGAATCCTCATGGATGACATCCTCATCGAGTCTCGGAAGTTCTGAACTCCTGAAGGATCACAATCGATTTATTGTACTTCCCCCCTATAAGGAGTGGTGATAGAAAAAACTGAAACAAATTGATATGCGCTACAACTGTAGTCATTCTAAGCAAAATATAGTGTTGTAACTGCTGGACTGCATGGATAGTCGCAAGTGCCAGTTTTTCCACGTGAGTATATCTCAGTTCAACGTCTACTAGATTTCGACTGAGGTAATAGATGATATGCTCGACGAGTGCATCATCAACCTGAACTAAGACCATGCCAATCGTCTCTTGAGACGCAGCCACATAAAGTATAAAATCTCGTGCAAAGTCGGGCGGACTAAGCACAAGGGCTGATACCAAAGCTTTCTTAAGGGCTTCGAAAGACTGCTGGGCTCGCTCATCCCAGATAAACAGTGTGTCTTTCTTCAACAGATGCGCGAAACCTTTGGTAAGATGATCATAATTGACTACAAATCGACGTAGAAAAGTAGCTCTCCCTTGGAGGCTTTGAAGTTGAAACAAGTTGCGCGGAGGAGGAAACCGAAGTATTGCCTCAACTTTAAGAGGATCGACTCTAATACCCTCTTTCGAAACTATGAATCCTATAAGGCGACCTGACCTCACCGCAAAGATACATTTGTTGGGATTAAATCGTATCTTGTAGCGTATACATCATTCGAGAATCCAACGGAGGTGCTTGGGGTGGTCCACTCTCTTGCGAGAATGACTGGCAATATCATCCAAGAAAACCTCCATTGTACTTTTGAGGTCATGAAAGGCATAGGTCATGGCACGCTAAAACGTAGCTCCGGAATTTTTAAGGCCGAAGGGAATTTTTTGATATGCAAACGTACCCCAAGGACAAATGAAAGCAGTCTTATGTTGGTCCTCGGGTTTGATTTGAATCTGGTTATACCCTGAAAAGCCGTCCATGAATGAAAAAATCTCACTTCCCGCACAAGCATCCAAGATCTGATCAATGAATGGCATGGGGAAGTTGTCTTTCGGACATGTATGATTCAGGTCCCTAAAATCAGTGCATACACGGATTGTTCCCTGCTTCTTATCCACAGGAACAGGATTCGACACCTATTCGGTAAGGGGAACATGGTAGATAAAACCAGCTTTAAGCAGTTTTTCCACCTCTGCCTTGATAACGGCTGCCTTCCTAGGGTTAAAAGCTCGAAGATGTTGTCAAACCGGCTTAGCATGATGATACGTTCTAATCTCGTGCTCGACAATACTAGGGTCTATTCCTGGCATCTCCTTGTATGACCAGGCGAAATCTTCCCGAAGTTTTGTAAACAATTCGGTGTAGATGGAAACCTCTTTAAGAGAGCAATCAGCACCGATGTAAACATTTTCAATCTTTCTAGGAGTACAAGAGATGTTGATCGGTATAGTCGGGGAAATATTAGCCATGTTCTGCTCCTCAAAAATCTCATGTGACCCCAAAAGAGCCACAGGGTGACCAACCATCTCTGCAAGAGTCGTCCTAAACTCTTCTTGCTCGGTGAAATCGAGGTTGGGAAGGAAATAAGAACGATGGTGCATATCCTACCAAGGCCTCTCACTACCACACATGGCCTCGATAATAGCTTCATCTGAAGGTAAAGTACCATCAAGGTAATCATTCGAACAAGAGGACTCAGCTGCCCAAATTGGCAGCGTAACGGGATCTTCCTCATTTATCTGAGAAGAAGAGAGATCCGTTTCTGCAATGGCTTTTTGAATATCCTAGTAAGCAAGCTCAGCTACAGATAGCGGCTTAGACATCCAGACGTGCGTAATGTCTCCAGACGTAAAATTTGTAGATGGTAAAGTCCACGGAGGACTTTACCATAATGGTAAAGTCCACATAATGTACCCATGAATTTGTAGATGGTAAAGTCAACATAATGTACCATATTTGGAACCATTTCCGACAATGCATCTCCTCATGGTACATTATGTGAAGGAGGAGACGCATTGTCGGAAACAGTTCCAATAAAATTCATGGGTTCGGGAAAATCATAAGTTCCTATCAATGAAGGGTACATACCAACATCCATGTTCCCAGTTGCCAGCTGAGAATCTGTAACCTGTGGGGCTACGAATCCCGTGGATGCTTCAGGAGGAGGATTAACGAAATCCAGCTGATCGATTGTCACTATCTTTCCTTCGTATGGAAAGCAGATAACCTTGAATACAGTAGACATGACATCTTTCATAGCGTACATCCAATTCCGACCCAGTAAAAGGTTGTAGTCAATGGGCGCATCAACCACTTCGACTTCAATAGGCACAGGCTTACCCTCCAAGCAGACACCAAGGGAAGGGATAATCCCATGCGGCTTAAATGACCGACTGTCAAATGAAATGAGCATGGTTCTAGATGTGAGTAGAGGAGGAGAGTCAAGAGCTTTCCAACAAGCTAACGACATCACTGACGTGGAAGCACCTTCGTCAACCACCATTTTTTTGACGAAATTCTTAAGGCACTCCACATGGATTTGAAAAGATGCGTGGTGAGGTAAGTGAGGTTGAATATCAATAGTGTCGAACTTGATAACATTGGGATTTCCCCAATCCTAAACTCCTAATGCACTCAAAAGGGCATGCCTTTGAGAAGGACACGCCTGTAAAACTTCAAGAGCCGACATGGCACACGAAGTTTGGCCCAAATCTTCTATAATGGAGTAGTTCTGAGTGGCTCAAGCATTGGGATTATGCATAGAGTGCTTAAGAACACCTTTCAGTATCCACGACATAATAGAGGGCTTCTCGATATGCAAGGAAATATCAGGAGGAGGGGGAGTCTCACTCCCCATATTAGGTTGTGGTGCACCATAATCGCGTTGACGAGTAGCAACCCTAACCTCCGATTGAACCATATTCACGCATCCATAACCACTAGTATTGGAAGAAGACGTTGCGGTCTCATTAGGTCCATAACCAGTGGCGGGAGCATGCGAAGCCATGTTTTTATGATGAGGAAGGGGATCCTTCAACACAGCTAGGATTTGTGCCAAATGCTTCAATGCTTCTTCGATTCGAGGACACAAGTGAGTAAGATGATCTTCCCCACAAAGCTTACAAGGAAATTTCACCTTACGCCTAGGTTTACTATCCTCGCTAGCATTTCCGCCTTCCTAAGGAGGGTTGGCATTCTCTTTTCAAGGGGTATTGCGATTGCTATTATTGTTCCCATTGTTTCCACCCTTACGGTTGTTTCTCCCCTTTTTCTTACCACCATGTTGCTGGTTACCCGATGGGTTCATCGATTGCACACTGTGTACATCGGATGATGGGGTGGAAGTGGACAAGGTGTGAACCTGTCCAGGAGTGGACTGGTTTAGTGACAAATTTTGCATTTGATTAGCCACCAAATCTACAGGGCGAGTGCTCATGGATCCCATAATGCCATCGGCATGTCGTCCAAGAACTGACTTGGGCTCATGTCGTGTTTGCGGTGCGTCAGGAATAATGTCATACAAAATGCCAGATTGAGAGTATAGTAAATATAACTGCTGGAATTTTAAGATGGCTTGTTCCTCAGTCACAATGTCGGACATCGAAACGTCCTTTGCAATATACGAGAGTAAAGACTTGAGGAACCATTCCAATAGGAACTTTGGAGGAATGTTGGATTTCACTAATCGCTTCCGCCGACGCCACTCTTGAACGTGGTCAGAAATATGTGTGGCCTTGTTCTGACGGAAGGTAGAAAAAAGTTCAGTACCGGAAACTGGAAATGATCCAAGAAAACCAAAGCGATCTCATTGAAACCCCTATAAGTGTTCCTAGGCAACTCAACATACCACTTCGCAGCTGCCCCCGTGAGGGTGCATTGAAATAGTCGTAATCGAATGGAATCATGATTCAACGAGTTGGAAGAGCACCAAAGGTGAAACGTTGTGACATGATCACCCGGATTCTCACCACCTTTCCCCTCAAACTTAGGAATGTCCGAAGGGAGCTTGGTAGGGACCAGAGGCCAATTAGGGTCGTGACACACCGGGTCATTCATGAGCTTCAAAAGATCCAGAAGATTCAAACGTGCGAGGAATGGGAGCTGCGGCTGGAAAGCTTGATTATAAGCTCCCATAAAAGGTTGGTTGTATGGAACCGAATTATGAGATGGACCAAATGCTTGATCATGCGCATTAAACTGCTGATTATACGGACCTGACTAACCATAAGCTTGACCATGGCCGTAAGGTTGATAACCTCCTCCAACCTGACCCGTGTGAGGGTAAGCAGGTATATAAGTGTTTTGGGCACCATATTGAGGTGGGATGTACTGGTGGCCAGCACCGACTGTATTATAGTAAGGGTTGCCACCATAATTATGGGGCATACATGTACTATTCGTAGTGGGAACCGTGTTGTAATGACCATAATGGTGAGGTATGTTCTCACCCCCAGCATTAGGATTAGCATGAGCAGTCGTGTGGTGACCATAAGCATAAGACGTATTCCCAACCCCAACATTGGTATTACTAGTAGCAGGAATGGTGGTGTTATGACCATGAGGATGAGGTATATTCCCACCTCCTGCACTAGCATTACTAGTAGCGGCAGCGGACGCAAAAGTATGCGGTATATGTCCACCCCCGTGGTTGGGAGGAGAATTAACATTCGCGAAAGTGGTCCTAAATTGATGGGTAGCGGCATGTGTATTAGGTGGTGGATGGCGAGTCGTATTGCGAACAATGTTCCTATTAGGTTGGGGGGCCCCAGGAGGCAGTCGTCTTCCAACATTAGCATCGTTAGGAGGAATATGACCGGTCCCCATACTATGTGTGTGAGTGGACAATGTGTTGCCCCCAATGAGGGTATTGCCCTCAGTGGGTGCAGTGTTTCTAACACCATGAATGGCACCAGCATGACTACAAAAAGCAGTGGAAGGATCAACTGTGGTGTAATTCAGCATACCATATGAGAATGCAGTAGGGTTGATCGTAGGAACTGTGTCATCATGTAACTCTGGTATCCCGTATAGATAATTATGTGGATATGAAGGATCGAATGGGTCATCCTCGGGTGGATCTGAACCAAACAAACTAGGTTGGGTCTCGGGTGGATCCAAACCAAACAAAATAGGTTGGGTCTTAGGTGGATCACCCCCCCACGCCTCACGAGGAGTTGGGGTGTTTGAAGTGTGCTCAACTCTACCCGATGGACTGGTTGGGATTTCTCCTGTGCCAGAATGTGCAGTCATGGCGTCAATAACGTATGTCTCGTAAGAATCTGAAGATTCGAAGGGAGCCCGATGGAGTCCCTTCTTGACATGGCGTGAAAGATCAGCAGCTGGTAAACCAGCCAATCGATGAGATCGACAGAGAGCAGGACTCCGTGCCATGATATCTCTGGAGAGACTATAAAATCAAAAAGTCCCCTAAAGGCCATCTATCGATCAAAAACAGTAAATCAAAAGCACACACCTAGAGAAACTACAGCCAAGAGCAGACAAACAGAGTGGCTAAATGAGCTCCCGACACTAGAGACGATATGTCTCGCCTAGGAGAGGCTTGAGACTCCCAAACTATAGCCAGAGGTAACAAAATTAGTTATAATGGCCCCCAGTCTTCACTGCGTGCACAGGGTCAAGTCCCTATACAACGACAACTGTGCTGTCCGACCCCTATTTGACTCAGGACACAAACAACATAAGCACTGCAAGTACCCTATGCGATACCTAGGTAAGGCAACTATGGTCACCGCAATATAACCAATGCTCAGGGGGGCAGTCGCAGGTAGGATCCATCTTATGGGCAGGGTAGCTAAGCTCGAAGCACGAGAGGACGAACCTACGGTACCCCCAGATATGAACAAACCCTGGAAATATCTCCCATGTTTAGCTGGTATTGGAGGGATATCTCCTCAACCAACCTCCCGTGACCTCATGCTTAACTCTGGTTTGAGCAAAGCTTCCTGAGAACACCGATGTGTACCATGGATTTCATCACTCCCTGGTCAGATACATAATGTTTCGTCTAGTAGTCTTGGATTATTTACTCATAATGATCTATTCCAAGACTCTAAATCTATGCTAGTTGGTGTACCCTATAAATAAAATCGGTCTAATTAATTTTAATATTATGCTAGTTGGTGTACCCTATAAATAAAATCGGTTTAATTATTTTTAATATTAAGCATTAATTTTAATGGTTGTGGTTACTCAAAGGATATGGTCGTGAAACTAGTGATGTGTATGACTCAATAGTATGCAAAATCGTCAAACTCTAGACTCATCTATCCAATAAAAACAATGCCACTAGCATGTGAAATCAATCCAACGGTTTTGAAATAAAAATGCAACTCTTTCATATTTTCAATGCACAAGGAGAACCTAAATGAAAGCAGGAAGCACTCAATTCAAGATGCAGTACATAAAAGTAAAATTTTTTGTATTTTCTCTTATAAACAAAAGGAAAATGCAAAACTATATATATATTTTTTGTATTTTTCAATATAAGGAAATGAAAAATGCAAGCAAAATCCTACTATCTAGTCACTGAAATGCAGGGGAGATCACTAAGACAACCCAACAGATCCAAAACAGTAAGACTCAGCCAATGGAGTGAGCTCGATAGGAAAAAATAAGGCTAAATCCAAAGATGGGTTAAAAACCAACAAGGCTCAACCAAGAGAAGAGAAGAGTTCTGGTCACAAACAAGGCATGGAATAGTTAAGAATCAGACCAATAAAGACTCAGGATCATCCAAAGCCAACCCAACAACAACCAAGGGTCATGAAACAACCAAAGCCGAAGTTGTATGCTACTATCGAAGGTATACCTGCGGGTACCCGCGAGCAGTAGTGTAAACAGAGGCGGGTGTACGCAGGTAGAGCTAAGCTCACCCGCGGGTAAGGAAAAGCAAATGGGAAAACAAAGAGTCCAATGGCTCAGAAAAAAACCAATTTTCTATAGTGTATCTAACGGCCAATCAGTGACACAGAATTTCGATAAACAACAACTCTAAATAAGGACTAATGCTCAAAAATCCCCAAAAATGGATGTTCTCCCTAGCAGAGTCGCCATTTCTGTTTTGGAGAAAACTTCCTATGGCTTGGGGTAGACCACAACAGATAGCTGACTACTAGAAATTAACTCAATTCTCAATACTATGCTATATAAATGACACTGCTAAGATAATGAAGAATATAACCAACCTTGATCCAAACGTTTGATGTAGATCCCCGTTGGAGCTTTCAATCCGTGCACTTGAACATGCAAATTAGTCTTGACAGCCAATATACAACAAGCGCATATAATATATAAATGACATCAACATCATCAATAGCAACGGTCCATGATATTATAAGTAAATGCAACCCAATGGAGTATAAACAACATTCACAACATTAATGGACGAGAATATGAGTATTTCTATTAATAAACAACAAGAAGTACAAAGTGATACAATCTCTTGCCGGCAACCAATCTAAACCAAGATTTGGGTCAATCCACTTGTTCCTCCACCACTTCAATCCTCCATGGAATGGAAAACTCAAACTATGATAGGAGTTTGGAAGGTGAGCATAAAGGGTTCGCAACTACAAGGATCAATGAGTGTAGACTCAAGATAGGGAAAAAATCCACTAGAGTTCTCTTGCTCTCCTTTCTCCTCTCATCCATAAGCCATATGTGCTCAATATATAGTCCTCCCAAAGGTAAGTGAAAGGACACATTGGGACATTTCGAGGCAAATGGAGGGCCAAAGGTCACCTTATGACTGCTTTTGGGGAGTAAAAAGTAATAAACTAGTGATTTTTACCATTTTACATGCTACCCGCGGGCTGTAGTGATGCAACTCGCGGGTACGCCCACTGTAGTGATGCAGCTAGTGTACAGGGAAAAATAGTGTTTGAAGGATATAAAGTGGATTTGAGTCAGTAAAATGGATCCTGCAGGCCAAAGAGTGTTGATGCTCACAAGGTGGAAAATTACGTTGTTAGCAGACTACATTAGCAGATTCAACCTTCATAATTTTCAGCTTCCAGGCACATCTCTCAGCAGCATTTAGCAGACGCCATTAGCCCCAGCATGCATTAGTACATTCATGTCAACCAAGGCTTCCACAGAGGTAAAACTTGAGGTAAAATAGCATGAGTTTTTTATTTGTTAAAAATTTTGGAAAATGTCATGAAAAGCCACTAAGCATTATCCCCTCCTTTACCATTTGTCATTTTTTTTCAACGATATAAAACACTTTCAGTTTGGGGGAAACGTCGTGCCATTACCTCTCTTATTCATCCATTACCATCTCCATCCATCTCTAAAATGCACACCCAATTCAAGTCCTTCCCAACATCCAAGCATGGAAAAATGATTTGTTGTGCCACACAAGAACCAACAGCAAGAGGAGATGGCATTGTTGTTGCTCCACAAGAACCAACAATAGAATAAGAGAAGCAGAAAATTCACTAAAACAACGGAAACATATGGCAAAGTGTATGATGTCATGCAACATGGCAGAAACCCCATTCATAGGTATGAGTTATTTGATTCATGGCTCATTGGTGCATATCTTGCTTAACATTTTCAAAAACAATGTTGCTAGGTTTTTTTTTAAGAGGCCACGTGGATCAACATTATGTTCCCATATTTTGGGGGTAGTAGTTTAATAGATTGATGGAAGTGAGCTATTTACACGTGATCATTTTTCATGATTTATATTTGGCATCACATGGGGACTAGCTTCACATAAGAGCAGGTTTTTCTAATTAAGACAGGAATTTGTTGCAAACTTACTCATGGTTTTGATTGCTACCTGCTTTGGCATGGTTTGGTGCTTTAATTTGATAAGGCACATAACTGATTAGAGGGATCACTTCTCCCATTCGTTTCCCCGAGGACAGTGAAATTATTGAGTTTGGGGGGAGAGTGGTGTGCACTCCTTTGCATGAGTATCATATCCCCAATTTTGTGACCATCATAACTTTTGTTGTAACAAAATGTGAGGATAAGCATGCAACTGTTTGAATATTATTGCAGGCAGCTACAACAACATGGAAACAATGTAAGTTTCAGTCTATACTATTTCCATTTTCTAATATTTTGGGACAACAACATCAAGGGGCATTAATTTGGCAGCATTTTTGTATCAGTTTTGAGGTGAGTATGGTAAATGGGATGAGCGGATTTGTGTCACATTCTGTTTTTTTGTTCAAGAATGAAGTCTTAAAACAAGGATCTAGGTACCTGCTGACATGAGATTGGTCTTGCATATCCGATATATCAGTCTAAAACAGATCAATGGGTGCTCAGAGGAGTTGTTGCAACAAAAAAATAATAATAAAGGTTGCTCACATTTGGTTTTATAAAGTGCAGAATTTGAATTAAGCATATCTCACAAACCGAGAATCAGATTCTCATTATTTTTCGACAGGAAGTGCATAATATCAAGATGAACAAACCTAGTAAGTTTCAACTCAATCCAATGCACAGTTTTCGAGAAAATGACCATCATCGCCTACAACCATTTTTCCTATATCTCGAGATCTGTGCATCATATGGATTTGATTTTTTGGGAGTAGAAGCATTATGTTAAGAGGAAGATACTCACCAATTTTTAGGTAAAAATACTTCATGGATTGCGAAAAAATGTCCATCATAACCTACATCCAATCTGCATTTTTTTTCAAAATCCGTGATGTGGGTATCTCTGGTTTTCGGTGTGGAGATGCATTGGACTAGTAGAAATTTGCTTGAAAATTTTCAGCAAAACCCAGTTTGTATTTTGTGAGATATTGGTCTAGGAAGTTTGCCAAAACACCAGCTTAAACACCTATAGTGGCTTATTTGTTGATACATGGTTTATTTGCTTATATATTGGGATCGATGAACTGAATTGTCATTATTTTTGGTGTGAAGAAGAATTGGGTAAGTATGAATATGCTTGCAAAATTTCAACAAAATCCACTTTGTACTTGTGGAGAAAATGGTCTAAGAAGTTCACTGTTATAATGGCTGCAACACTGCTAAATTTTCCACCAAATTATCTGCTAAATGGCTACAACACTGCTAGATTTTCCGCTAAATAGCTGCAACACTGTTAAAATTTTCCATTTCGCAGCTACAACTCTGCCAAACTTCTCCATTTCGCAGCTGCAACTCTGCCAAACTTCTCCATTTTGCACTTGCAACTCTGCCGAACTTTCCCATTTTGCAGCTGCAACTCTGCTAGACTTCTCCATTTCGCAGCTGCAACTATGCCAAACTTTCCCATTTCGTAGCTGCAACTCTACTAAACTTTTCCATTTCGCAGCTGTAACTCCGCCAATTTTTCGGCTACAACACCACTAAAATTTCTGCTAAATGTTTCGCTAATCGCTGAAAATCCATCAAAATTGCTAGAGGTCACTTGAGGGCTATTTTTGAAGATTATCCTTTCATGAGAAATGCAACAACCATTGTTTGAAGGAGTTTCAAGTATTATTTGGAAAGAAGCATCATATTCCATTAGCATCATCAATGGGAAAGTAGAGTGGTTTTGGTCACTATGCATGGTAAAATGAAAGCAACAATTGAATGAGTCCTTCTAGTTTGGATGCTACACAGCTATTGGGTTGCATGAGGACATGCAACAAGTTCAGTTTGGGGGAGATGTTGGGTCACGGATTTGTCCCTATTTTCAGTACTTATCGACACCTATTTCATCCATCTTCTTCCTATTATCACCCATTTATCATTCCATTTTCCATCCATTTGCTGTAACTGCACGAGAAAATGCCATATTACTCTCATTGATGCTTTAGTGGTTAATAATGATTATTTTCCTTTATTTTTGATGAATTGAATACTATTATGCATAATTTTACTGATGATGGTTTGTGGAGTGATTTTTCGTATTAACAGCAATAACACTCATGGTTCAAGCCTCCAAAGTTGGCATGCTAGCACACGTCCACATGGATATAACAACATGGTTTCATTCCTAGGATTGATTAAGTGGATTTGTGATTTCAATTCATGCCCAAGTCCAACATGGCAGCCTCCAGCTCATAATCAAACGGCCTTAACAAAAAATGCATGCCAGATAAGAATACATTGATTTGCATTTCAATTTACGGGAATATGGAGAATAATATCGAAACTCCGAGACATGGGTTTTGTGCGTAACGGCCCTCAATTACCTAAATTATTAGGAAACTGTCAAACAGAGCCATGGTTTAAGATATACTGGTTATCTAAACGTGTAATTCATAGATTTGTAGTTACGACCGATTTTCAAATTAGCAAATTTGTTGAAACAGATTCCAAGTTGGGAATTTAGTTTCTCATTCTCATGAGATATTTTTATGTATAAATATGTAATCATTCTCATATATGGGGAGAGGATAGAATGCAATGTTATGTTGTAAAATTTGATCTAGACTCTATTGTAATAATTTCATTATGATAATACATGCTGGCAGTTTCTTAATTCTGGAGTTGTAGATTTTCATTGTGGAGATCTAACTCTGCTCAGTGGAGGAAGGGCCCTCTTCCCTGAGTAGATGTTGGTAGTGTTGATTGTAAGTGTGTGACTTTGTTTATCATTTAGTTCTTTCTTTCATTCATTAGATTTATCATTGTTGTTTTCCTATTAATTCATTTTGATAGATCGCTGGCAAACATAGCATTTCTTTCAGATTTATGCAATTAGATCTTGCTTCATAAGAGTTGATTTTGTTTGAAGTGTGATTAGATTTACAGTGTGGATTTATGAATACATTTTGAGTTTGATTTATTTTCAAGAAGGTGTGATCTAGTTTATAATGAGTTTTGATTTCATACCAATAGATCAACAGTGTCAGGTAGAAATTGTGCTTGCCTAGATCTTGCACGATAGCTTTGAAATAAAAGACTTCCTCGGGTTGACAATTTATATTTTGGGAGTTTCAACGATTTATTTAATTAGACAATTACATCAACCAACACCTCTCAGAACAACAACTCAAATAGATTAACCAAGGCAAACTCACAATATTAGCACACAATAATAAAACCCAGTGTAGGATGCCATGAATAATTGATTGCTTTATTGAGAAGGCATAAATTATTTATACAACATTATTACAATGTGCCTTGGGGCCATACCATGGGCCAAAACCATGGGCTTCCAAATACTATGTATGGGTGTATTATGAACTATGGGATTCTAGAATCGCTAAGAAGATTCCAAAACCATGGATGGGAGAGGATGGTCTCTCCATTTAAGGATTTTATGATCAATGGGAGATGAAGGCCTCTCCATTTAATGCTTTTATGACTTATACATCCGAATTTAGACCATATTCCCCCTGAAATTCAGATAAGAAAAAACAACAATTATTTGCTTGTTTGAATTAAGTTCATTTATGGGTTTGGATTGTGACAACTGAACCCAAACAGTTATTTGGGATTTATTCCCCATAATAGTATTGGTGACTCTGCTAGTGTTTTTTTTGGGGGGGGTATTTTTTGGGTTGTTGAATTTTTGAATTTATTTTTTTTAAATTTTTTTTTGGTTTTCTAAGTTGTTAGATTTTATTTTAAATCATTCACAGTCATCTTATAATCCTCATAAGTTTGTAATTTTAGGTTTTCGACAATGTGAATTCTATTTTTTAGCCTTCCTTGAGCTTGTATGTTGTCTTTAAGTATATACAGTAGCGTACTTTTCCTCTCGAGGGGATAAATTTTCACTATTTTTTTCTGTTTGTACACGTGTTGTACACTGAAAAACCGCATATATGCTAGATGTACTAATCTAGGTTTCATACACCCCCTATTCTTTAGTTAGGTCACGTACATAGCCTGAAAAAACACAGGCCAGTAGTGTAACCTGCGTACACATGGGATGCATTCAGAAAAGTCACGTACATGCAAGTTAGGTTGCATATACACTAGATACCTTCACTTAGGTCACGTATATGCACCCTAATAGTGCTTTAGGTCGTGTACATGCCCTGGTTGGGCCAAAACATAGGCTATAAATCTTCAAAAAATGAAAAAAACATTATTGGTTTTTTAGGTTTATTAGGTCTAGTGGGGATCTGGCTTTCTTACATTTTCCAAATTCTGATTTTTAAGCCTTCAAAATCATGTTTTTTTGTGTTTTTTTATTATGCCCTAAAAGAAAAAGGAAATTGAATTTTGCAAAAAATCATAGTTTGCTTCTGGTTCAATTAGGAATCTTTTGGGTATTTTGATGTTTTTGGAAGTGTTTTACTAAAAGAAAAGTTTGTATTAATTCCATTTTTATTATCTCATGAAAATATAAAAAAATTGCTTGCTTTGGTTATAGTAATCTGCTTAAAAAGTTGCATCTTGCTTGAAAATTTGAAAAGTTATGTTCGTTTTTCTTTCTTTTGAAAGTTCTTTATAGTCAAGTAAAATTTTCAAAGATCTAAGTGGTATTTTCCATTTGCATGTAATTTTATTTTCAGTCAATAACATCACTAGTTTCACATCCACATCCTTTGTGTAATAAAGCCACCTAAAAAATAATGCTTAATTTAAAATCAACTAAACTTTTGTTTTATAGGGTTCACCAGTAGCTTAAGGCTAGAGGTTTGGATTAGGTTCTTTGTAAACTATCCAAATATACTTTAAACTGTGAAACCTAGGTGTCTTTAATAAGGATAGGAAAGTCCAACACCGTAAGGGTGTGTCCTAGAAGCTCTACTCAAACCAAAGTTAAGCATGAGGTCGTGTGAGGTTAGGTTGTGGAGAGATCCCTCCAATTCCTAACTGAGCATCTGTGTATTTTTCATGTATGGGGGCTTCTAAGTATCCTAAGGTACTATTGAGTTTCAAGATTATTTACCCTACCCATACGTACGATCCTGATCGTCGACTTCCCCCCTCAAATGATAACTACTGATTGGTAGCCATAGAATATTGTCCTTAGGGATCTGCACAAGTGTTAGTAGAGGATTTTCTGCAACCACCTTCGGAAGAATTTGTGACATGTGCACTAGTACCCTTGGAGGGTGTTTTCTAGATCTATTTAGGAAAGCACTTGCAACAAGAAGGGAAACATGCCCATCCTTAGTAACTGATTTTAGCCTTTGTTGTTTTAGAGGTGGGACTTAATCAACCCACAACTAGAACTTAGAGAGGATTATTTATTTGCTTAGTTTGGCCTCTTAGGACTTTTTCTAGTGGCTTGCTCTTTGTATTGTGAGTGATTTTAGTTGTCCTTAGATATTTCTTACTCGTTGAATTGGAAACTATGGCTAGTATTCCTATGGACACCAACCAAGGGACCCTGTGCAAGGGGATCCTTGTGATTTTCCATTTCTTGGGAACATTGGTGCTCCCTTAATGGCCACTTTTAATCTTCTTGGATTCACCCTTGGGCTGCTTGTTTGGTTGTTTTCCACTCCAAATTTCCTCAATGCTCCCAATGCTTCTAAAGAAAACACCTTATATCAAGGTAATCAAAATCTCATTCCTTCCTTGCCGATAACATCTTATCCTCCTCCTTCTACCTCATGTAGTGAAATTTTTGATATTAGTAACCAACAGTTTAAAATGAATAAAAGGAAGAAGAATATGAAGAAGATGCAAAAATAGGGGGGCAATTCCCCAACCTCTACAAGTCATGCTGGGGTCACCCATCCAATCACTTCAAATCATACTGGAAACCCAAAACCAACATCTGTAAGCCATGCTAGAGGTACCCATTCAATCACTGCTAGTCATACTGAAAACCAACCAGCCTCTATAGGTCATGCTGGGGGGGGAATTTTAGTCAATGCAAGTCATACTAAAAGTACATCTTCAACCACTACGAGTCATGTTGAGGAGATGTCATTGATCAATGCAAGTCATATTAATGACAAGTCACCAGTCACTACTATTCATACTGGAGACAAGCAACCAACCATTGCAAATCATGATGGGGGAAAGCAATTAGCCGAGCTGCAAGTCATACTGGGGGAAACCAACCAACCAATGCGATTGATGCTGGACATGGTTGCAATTTTGAAAAGTCTAATCCTATAGGATGCAATCCTAATTTACCTTGTAATATTTGAAAGGGAGATCACCTTACTCAGCTATGCCATGCTATTGCAAAGGGATAAAGAGTGTGGTCTGAGTCTCAAGGATATTTTTCTCCTGAAAAACATGTGATTTCCAAACAACCTATTCAACCTTTGGTTGATGAAGTGATCAAGTCAATCCAATCTTTGAATGATCCCACTCCTCCCTTGGAGAGTGTTTAAGTTGAAGTAGTTGAACCAATGAAATATTTGGTCAGTCCCATTCTTCCTTTGGAGAGTGACATGCATCAAGTGGTCGAATTGATGCAATCTTTGTTCGATACCACTCTTCCTTTGGAGAGTGATGTGTCTACTAGTCATGTTTTCATCACTTGCAATTCAAAAAAAATTGGATTAAGGGGGCACTCAGTTCGCTTTGAATGAATCCCCACAAATATCTAGGATTGCTTCCTTTGATTGGAATAGTCTAGCTGAGTCGTTCCTTCCTTCTACTGCATCTTTTAAGATAAAGGTTCAAGTTAAACACTACACAATTTCTCATTGTATTATAGATGGAGGAGCCTCAGTTAGTATTTTATCCTTTCATGCTTGGAAATGTTTGGTATCTCCTAGCCTTGTGTCGATTGTTTATCAACCACTGGCTTTTGATAGAAGACCTAGTGAAAATTTTGGATTTCTTCCTCAATTTCCTATTACATTAGGTGGGAATACTGTCTTAGTCAATTTTATGGTTATAGAGGACCCTTTGGGATTCAATATGCACCTAGGGAGTGATATGTATATGCGATGCATGTTATGGTGTCTATGCTCTTTCGTGTGATGTATTTTCCTCACAATGAAAGCATTGTCACTATTGATCAACTTGCATTTAATGATCCTTCTCATTACTCGACTTTAGACCAAGTATATCCTTTTTCAATTGCTAGTGTTTCGGTAGAGACTACCCCACCATGGGTGAATTATGTGGCCTTATGTCCAATTTCTACTGAGAAGAATCCTCTGTATTCATGTTTACCTTCTTGCAACTTAGTCCCGACAGTTGACTAGGTGATCCATTCAATGGGGACACTGGAGCCTTTTCTCCACTCTATTGTTACAAGTGAATGTTTTGAAATATATTCTCTTTGGGATGATATACTTCCTTCAAATGAAGATTTCCTAGAGAATATGCAGTTAAGATTTAATATGCTAAGACAGAAAATATCAGCATTACATTCCATTTCACAATAATAGCATATATAGGATCGCTGAAAGAACAACAAGCACAACATAAACACAAGATACATAGATTTATCCTGGGAAACCCTCATGGGGTAGAAAACCCAACAAAGATTCCTCCATATAGATGACCAACAAATACAAAAGATGTAATCCCAAACATGAGCTCCTTCTCCTCCACAACAGATCTCTCTCTCACCTATGCGCCACTCACAAGTGAGTGAATGTGTTAAATGAGGAACACACCTCCTCTATTTATACACAACTTCGACTTGTGTTTTACACAACTAGGTCAGCCCCAACTTAACCACTTTACATAATGCTGATTGGGTCGACCCCTATAGGGTGGTCTAATAACCCTTTAACCCACATGACACATATAGGTCTGACCCCCACTAGGGAAGTCTAATAACCCAAGTTCCCACATTCTCCACTGAGGAATAAACATCTCTGGATACATGACAAAGTCCCGTGGGAGGAATGAAACATCTCCGAAATAATAAGGTACACAATATAATATTCTTAGAAGGTACAATATTTCAACACTCCCCCTTAATGAGAAGGATATTATAACAACATCTACACGAGCAAGGAGTCATCGACTACATGATACAAGATACATCTATAAATCATTGGAAGATTTCTTCATACATCATCAATAACTCAAACAGTTACTGTAACATCTTCAAGATCTTCAATACTAGATCTTCATCTTCTACAGCACTTGAACAGCTACAACAACATCATCATCTGGATCTTTCGATCAACATCGTCATCTAGGTCATCACAATCAACATCATCGTCATCTAGATCACGATCAACATCATTGTCATCACATGATCAACATCATCGTCATCACATGATCAACATCTTCGTCATCACACGATCGACATCATCGTCATCACACGATCAACATCATCGTCATCACTGGATCCTCTTGATCAACAGCACAATAGTAGCATACCCTACAACACAGATGATCTATTTAAGACACCATATCATGTCTAGGGACGATGCAGTCCACTCATCAAGTTAGACAGAGTCTAAGGACCACTTCTTGAAGACATATGTCTATGGATCAATTTAGGGACCAAAGTCTGAGGACGATACAATCCCCTCACTCTCAGAGACATCTATCTGCGGATCAATTTAGGACTGAGGTCCATGGATGATACAATCCTCTCACTCTCGGAGACATCTGTCTGCGACTCAGTTTAGGACTAAAGTCCAGAGATGATACAATCCACTCACTCTCGGAGACATCTATTTGCGGCTCAATTTAGGAATAAAGTCCAGGGATGATACAATCCACTCACTCTCGGAGACATCTGTCTGCGGCTCAGTTTAGGACTAAAGTCCAGGGATGATACAATCCACTCACTCTCGGAGAAATCTATCTGGGGCTCAGTTTATGACTAAAGTCTAGGGATGATACAATCCACTCACTCTCGGAGACATCTGTCTGCGGATCACTTTAGGACTGAATTCCACGGATGATACAATACTCTTACTCTCGGATACATCTGTTTGCGGATCACTTCAGGGACCGAAGTTTGGGGACGATACAATCCCCTCTCGTCCACTAGGGACCATGGAGACATAAGTCTGCGGATCAATTCAAGGACAGAAGTCTGGGGACGATACAATCCCCTCTCGTCCACTAGGGACCATATTCTCAAAGACAACTGTCTACGGATCTATTCAGGGACCTAAGTCCAGGATTGATACAATCCCTCCTCGTCCACTAGGGACCATATTCTCGAAGACAACTGTCTACGGATCAATTTTGGGACCGAAGTCCGGGGAAGATACAATCCCCTCTCGTCCACTAGGGACCACATTCTCGGAGACATATGTCTACGGATCCTTTTAGAACATGTGTTCAAGGATGATGCAATCCCTCTTCTTTCTCGGAGACATATGTCTACGAATCCTTTTAGAACATGTGTTCAAGGATGATGCAATCCCCTCTCATCAACTTAGACCCTGTCTAAGGACCATTCACCAACCTCACTGTCGGCCTCACCAATATAGGTATTCACATCATCGACCTTATTATGGATGCAGGAAATCTCATCATCAGCGACCATATCACTCCCTCTTTCGAGGAGGTTCCTTCTAAACTACACCAAGCTTGTCTCAGAAATACTCAAACTTTACTCGAGACAGAGGTTTGGTCAATATATCAGCAACTTGTTCGTTAGTGCTTACATACTCGCGCTTGATAGCTCCTTTCTACACCATATTCTGTATATAGAAATATCGGATCTCTATGTGCTTTGACTTATCATGGAACACTAGATTTTCTGTCATCTGGATACAACTCTGGTTGTCACACAGGATCTTAGTGGGTTCCATCTCTAAACCAGATAATAACTTTTGAAGCCATATCGCTTCGCAATTAGAAGAGCAAGCAACTATATATTCTGCTTCGGTTGTGCTGAGAGCCACACTAGACTGCTTGCTGCTAAACCACGAGATCATGGTAGATCCAAGACAATAACATCCACCTGATGTATTCTTCCTGTCTGAGACACTTCTTGCCCAATCAACATCTTGTGTAGCCATACAATCTGAAGTCATGATCTCCAGGACAACATAGACCAAAGTCTATCGTACCCTTTAGGTACCTCATCACATGCTTTGCAACTATCAGGTGAACGCATCTAGTTTCCACTAGATATTGACTCAAGGTGCTCACATCAAAGCATATGTCTGGCGTGGTATTCTTCAGATACATTAATGACCCAATAATCTGTCTGTATAAAGTCACATCCACTAACTCTAAAGAGTCATCAGCTAACAGTTTCAAGTCGGAACCCATGAGAGTGGCCATGGTTGTACATTCCAACATATCAAATCTTCTCAAGATTTCTCAACATAATTTCCCTGGTTGAGAAAGATTCCTTCTAGGCCTTGCCATACTTCCAGACCTAGGAAGTAATGCATCAATCTGAAATCTTTCATCTCAAATTATGTAGCCATCTTCTTCTTGCTTTCCATGATCTGTTTCTCATTCCCTGTTAGAAAGAGATCATCGACATTCAGTAATAGTATAACAGGTTCATCATCCATAACCTTAAGGTAAAGGTTAGGATCAACTTTACTTCTGGTAAATCCCAAGCTTGTCAAGAAGCTATCAATTCTTCCTCTGTGAATAAACATCATTCACACTCTGCATTGAGTGATCTTCTGCATATCTATCCATGCCATCTCTCGTCAGATGGGTCTACTGATATGAGCCTCAATATCATTCGAACTCTGTGGTGAGTTCCTTCATGCATCCATGTCATCTGTATATAGAAACCAACTTCAACCTTGTAGCAAAGGTTGAAATCTGCATCACCCATGGTGATCATTAAGCTCATCAAATGACTATCGATCCTGGGTACCCGTACAGAGCTTTCTTAAATTGAATCCTGGGAGTTTTCTCAATTCACACTTCTTCTTCAATAAGACCATTGAGAAAACAATATTTATCTAGCTACTTGGAGCAAACATCTCGTCATGATCCTCTTCCTCTTTCTAAGAGAATCTTCTAGCCACGAGCCTTCTATAGTATGTTTGATTTGTAAATCTTCTTGTTGAACATCCATCACTTGTTCAGTGTTCATCAGTCTTCATGATCTTTCCTACAAATCAAAATTAAGTACATGATTAGTAATACTTCATAATCATCAAATCATGTTGACATGATAACCTATTATGCATATAGATATGATTTTCATAGTTATGCTACTATCTTGACCAATACTTTGGCACAACACTTTTCCATATCTTGTATGCATACAGTGGCTATCTAGATGCCTTCCATCTCTACCAGAACATACTATCGAGAGCGTGCACAGCTCTCAGCATGTCAGCAAAGAGGTTTCATTCTAGACAATCAACAATGGAATGTTTGTCCAACTTACCAATCATATGCATATTAGTAGTATACTGTTCAATGCTATATGAATGCTTACACTTAGCATGATATATTCTAGGAATACAAATATGCATGCAACTGTTACGAGTAATATCATTAACTATTCAGAGATTCAAATAACAACTCAAATACTTATATTTTATGTTTGTGTGGTTGTCTCCTGCTTGACCTCTATGATAGCATCATTATTTGTCTTTGACCTTTTATCCATCCCGGACCACTATGCATACTCCAGTGTGCACTAGTTTCATCCTCGTGATCTCATTCATAATCATACATTCATTAGAATAATTTCAATACTATCAAAACTTTATGATTCTAAAAAATCTTAAGTATGTATGGTCATGATCATTTCATACACAGGTATACTTACCTAAGATCCTCACACAAAGTAGGATTCTAAAAACATACCTGGATTATAATTCTAGTTATTTCTAACATACCCAAACAATGTCTTCTTTGTTCTCTTCAATGATTTAGAGACCTTGTGCTTAGAACCTGCATATCTCATAAGTTAAGCATGGTAGAACAAAGTCATACATACCTTGTAAGTAGAGCTTCTATGTGGTCAAACACTATGGATGAGTCTTTGTCTTCATGTCATCATGGTCATAGAACTTGATTTGTCTTTCTTGATGTACCTGTATCTTGTTAACAGACAACATCATCCTCATACAACACCACAAATGCATTAGTACAATCATAAGTGTCATAACCCTAATCAATGATTGTCTTCTATCACTCACATGCATTCATTATCAAACAATCATAATTGTACTAACATGAAGACAAACATATTATGAACTTAATCAAGAATCAGATTTCAAAACATACCTGTATTTCCTTAAGTCATACCTGTTAGGATTGTTTTTAAACCAATCCACTTTGATTTGCTGAAACTGGATCTCGAGTTGGATTAGGGTTTGTCAAAGAAACCCGAAAAAATTCAAACTTTGAATTTCAATCTTATGAATGGATGGAAAGATGTGCCTTGCTGAGTTGATCAAGCTGGTATACTTCAATTTTGAAAACTGCAAAATTTGACCCCTTAAAATTGACTTTGAAAGTTTCAGATCTTCTGGACAAGATCTCGAACTAGGGTTTGATAAAGCCCGGTCTTCTGCCCAGCCAAAAGGTTTGATCTTGTGCTCTAAACTTTGATTTTTCTGAGGAGCTTCCAGCCGTGGTCTCATATTTCAAAAATTTCCAACTTTTGTAGAAACCCTAATTTTCCACCTTTCCGATCAAAATCCTGAACTGGGGTTTGATCAAGCTCGGCCTTCTGACCAACCAAAAAATTCAATCTTGGTCTCTAAATTTCGATTTTGATGAGTAACATCCAGCCATGGACTCATATTCCAAGAATTTCAACTCTCTCCGAAACCCTAATTTCCCATAGCAGTGACGATCCAAGAATGAAGGTGCTCAGAAATCAATTCTGTTTTGACATAAATATGCACCTGGTTGTTTCTGGTACATCTCTGAAATTACTAATCCACAGGGTTTGAAACTTCGGCCTGTGGTATCCTGACTTGTCGTATTTCCAACCCCATAGGTCTGACCTCAATTGGATTCTCTAAGAGAGAGTTATTCGAAGTGTCGCAACGTGGCTTGTTTATGGGGTAAAATAGGAGAGCGAACTTGTATGGCGTGCCATGTGTCACTAGTTCAACTTCGGCCTCTAAAAAACTTACCTAAGAAACTACATTCCGTGCTCTACCTGTCACTTTTTACGAAATTTTATTTGGAGCTTCCTATCCCAAGTTGTGTCCTTTTTCCCTAGGTCACCTGTTTATGACTGAGATATGGAAGAGGCAGAAACCCTAACTTGTACTGATCATATCTCACAAAGTACAACGAATTAGAAGTTGTTCTTCTAACAAAAGGTACATGGGGATTTTATCTATGACTTGTAAGCTTTTCAGATCCTGAACCTTTTCCAAAATGTATTTATAGTGAAAGTTCCATGATGACTGGTTTTTTCTATGTAAAACCCTATCCTTCAAATTGTCACAAGTGAAGCAAGTGTCGTAAGTGCCATGCATTGCCTTCCTTCAGGATAGCTCTGATACCATGTTAAGATTTAATATGCTAAGACAGAAAATATCAGCATTACATTCCATTTCACAATAATAGCATATATAGGATCAATGAAAGAACAACAAGCACAACATAAACACAAGAGACATAGATTTATCCTGGGAAACCCTCATGGGGTAGAAAACCCAACAAATATTCCTCCATATAGATGACTAGCAAATACAAAAGATGTAATCCCAAACATGAGCTCCTTCTCCTCCACAACAGATCTCTCTCTCACCTATGCACCACTCACAAGTGAGTGAACGTGTTAAATGAGGAACACACCTCCTCTATTTATACACAAATCTGACTTGTCTTTTACACAACTAGGTCGGCCCCAACTTAACCACTTTACATAATGCTGACTGGGCCGACCCTTATAGGGTGGTATAATAACCCTTTAACCCACATGACACATATAGGGCCGACCCCCACTAGGGAAGTCTAATAACCCAAGTTCCCACATTCTCCATGGAGGAATAAACATCTTCGGATACATGACAAAGTCCCGTCGGAGGAATGAAACATCCCCGGAATAATAAGGTACACAATATAATATTCTTAGAAGTTACAATATTTCAGCATATGCTAGAGTTCAACATTCCTTTGGATTTTGATGTCCTTTCCAAAGATCATCTCTCTAGATTGGACCCAGTTGCAATCAAATCCGGCCATGGTTTTCCTTTTGAGTATGATATCCCTGTTTACAAATCCTTAGACATTGGCATTTTTGAGTCTTTGGAATCTTCCATTGAGCTGCAAGTCGATGTTCTTGATGATTTTCATTCTGCTAGCATATTTTTCGACTCCTGGGATGATGAGTTTGTTCTTGTAGACTCCATATTTATTTCATATTTGACCTTCCTCATGATTTTGATCTTCTTGAATTTAGGTCGAGTCAGGCCTTGGAAGTCTTAAGTCTTCACTGGTAAACTCTTCCAGGGTCATAAATATTGTTGAAGTTATTGAATTTGCAAGTATTTCTACCAAAGTGACATGTACCAGATATTTCTTTGTATATATGATCAATATGGTACTATTCTTTCATGGAGATAGGAACTTTAGTTGGATTCATGGTTGTGTAGGGATCATTTTCTACATAATTCTCAACCTAGTCAGGTATTTTCAGAACCTTGCATATAGGTTTAGGATTCCCCTTTGTTATGATGCATTTGAACCCTTTGTTATCTGAATTTTCCATAGGGTAAAACCTATTGGATATTGGTGCGTCAACCATCTCTATTTGCTTTTTGCACTAGTCCAACAAAAAAATCCTACTAACACGGGACACCCTACTCAGTGCCCCTTTTCAATTTTGGTGCCCATGCCAAGTTTTTCTCATAGGCTTGGGAGCCTTTTTAGTTTTACCATGATTTTGAAAAAAAGCCGCATGCCTCTCTTTCTCATACATTTATGGCTCACCCCATAAGGCTCTCATTTTTATGGAGTCTTCTTTAAGCTCATTACGAGAGTTTTTAATTCTAAAAAGGGCCTCCTAAGGGAAATAATAAAATAAGAGTTCTAAATTTTAGAGGGAAAAAAGAAAAACTACTTTTTCTTATCGTATTTTTGACATATCTCCTTAATAGTTTACCCAAATTTCAAGTTCGGGCACTCGTTGGATGCGGATTTTTATTCCGCATCCAACCCATACCCACACAACATACTTCTTAGGCTTTCACGTTTTTTTCATTGAAATTTTCATCTTTTCATGTCATGGGAGCCTCAGAAGTATGCAATGTGGGTATGGGTTGGATGCGGAATTAAAGTATGCATCCAATGAGTGCCCAAACTTGAAATTTGGGTAAAACGTTAAGGAGATATATAAAAAATGCGATAAGAAAAAGTAGTTTTTTTGTTTTTCTCTCCAATTTGTTTTACAAATTTTACCCTTATGGTTGACATCATCATCCTGAATCCTATTGATTCTTATAAAGTGATTTTTTATGGTACATTTTTTGTTTTGAGGCCCATTTTTTACCTCAAAACTCCCCTAATTCTTTTCTGATTCTCTAAACATGAAAATATTGCCGATAAATCTTGTTTTCTTTCACGCTCGATAAAGTATTTGAAGGAACGTCCATTTGGTATAATTTTACCCCTTTTTCTGGACCAAACAGACTATGTTACGAAAAACAAATACTCTAGTCAATTTTGACTAGAAGAGTTCTCTGGTGTATTATTTTATGATTTTTCAAACGTAGGAGACTAACATTACCAAAAATATTACCCTTGGAGTCTTCTTTAAGTTTTCCATACTCTCTAAATATGAAAACATTGACGAGCATTGACTGACCTAGGCTCGATAAAAATCCATGAGATAGTGTTTATGGAGTCTTCTTTAAAATTTTCAAACTCCTTAAAAAATGAAAATTGTGGGTTGAATTTTTTGAGTGTCATTATCTGGCTCATGATCCATTCTTTGTGGAATTAGTTGGATTTTCTTAATACTCATTTATTCCCATGTACCATAGCATTGTTTTATTCTTTTTCAAGATTTTATAATATGAAAAATACAAAAAATAAAATATTCCAAAAGATGGGTGGAAAATAATTACGTTCTGATTATTTATATATATGGCAGCAAGTTGCATTGCCCTTGAACAAAGCACACTAGTTCTAGTAATTGTGTCTGTAGTTTGGGTTATAGACTGGTTTTAGGAAGCTGAGCTCGTTTTTCTTTATCTCCATCGACTGCTTAATCTTCTAGTCAATATGGATCAGTCCTTGATGTCTCATACATCACTGAATTATATTATCTCACTTTTTGACTCAATGCTGCCTTAGTTATTTATTGTTTCATGCTTATGTCCAAGGGAAGCCTTTTACCGAGTTAGTCAATCTTCAACACTCTTGAATTCAGTTGTTGGCCTTCTCGTTTGAGTATGTCTCACAATCATCATTTGTTCCAACACATATTTGGCCTCCTACTACCACCTCGTGTTGGATGATGGGCGATGCCCTAATTCCCTCCTTCCAATGGTTCACATCCCATGGACTCCAAAATATCTATTATGGGATTGTGATCTAGAGTCCCTTTAGTACCTTGGAACCTGAAGTCATTAGTGGCAAGTTTCCTTGCTATCAACTATGGGAATACATCAATGTCCCCTGATTGTTAGAGTCTATAGGTGTTAAACTGTCAACACATTTATTCACAATTGTTATATTGTAATAGGTACCTTGCCTCTCATTTTCATGATCGGTGAGTTAGATCATATGTGTTAATGGTATACATCAATGACTGGCAATCACATAGTGTCTTCCTATGCTTGACTATAGGACATTTATTCAAATAGTTTAGACTCGTACAAGTATTGGTTGGTTTGAAGACCTCGAGTCCATACATAACTTCACATCATTTTGCTATAACTTGATTTGCATTGGATTTCCATTTACTCATATTTTGGCACCGATTCTTATGGATATTGCTCTGTTTAGTATTATTTCTAGAGATCTCCATTTGATTTTGAGATGCAAATCCACTCGGGTAGGGATTCTACCCAACACTAAAGTGTATCCTATTTAAGAAATATTCCAGGAATATTTCATATTTTGGGCATAAATTTTCACTCGTAAATCAGAAATGGGCGTACATTGGACCATTGGAGAGCTCTTGAAATTCTTTATAACTTTTATTTTTTGAGGTTTCTATGGTTACTTACCATTTGTGAGATGAGGGAATTTTAGTAAAACAAATATCTTTCAAAAGATGCTTTTAAATATTCCAGGAATCTTTTGTATTTGGGGCATAATTTTTCGCTCATAACTCATAATTGAGCGGACTGTGTACCATTGGAAATATCTTGAAATTATCTACAACTTTGATTTTTTGATTTTTCTCTTATGCCTTACCGTTTGTGAGATGCGTGCATTTTAGTAAAAAACATCTTTCAAAAAGATGTTTTTAGAAAAAACATCTTTTGAAAGATGTTTTTAGAAAAAACATCTTTTGAAAGATGTTTTTAGAAAAAACATCTTTTGAAAGATGTTTGTTTTACTAAAATGCACGCATCTCACAAAAGGTAAGGAATCAAAGAAAAATCAAAGCATTAAAGTTGTAGAGAATTTCAAGACATTTCCAACTGTTCAAAGTCCTCCAAATTCGGAGTTACCAGCGAAAAGTTATTCCCAAAATATGAAATATTCCTGGAATATTTACGTTTTTTCTTATTTAGGATACATTTTGGCCTGGGTAATTTCTTATGGACACATAATTAAGATAAATATTAAACAAAATGAATCATTCTCACCATTCAAATTTTTAATCATAAATAGATAAAATAACGCTTTACCATTGATCATAAACTTCTTGAGGTAAGAATCCTCAAGTCAATTTGCAATCCTATCATGAATTGTAAACTGATCAATATAGACATATTGAGATGAATTTATAGATGAATGATCATTATTAATGAAATTGTTTGATTCAGAAGTTGTACCAAAAGAATGAGAATATAACATAATAAATGGTTGAAACTGTATTGTTTCATGTAACGAATGACTTGAATCAAATAAACTGTATGAGATATCATCCTTCGTCATATTAAGTATGTTGTTATTAAAAGGATGTGAACCATTAACGCAATTAGTTTCAATAAAACTTTCAGTCTCAACTAGTTTATCATTTAAATGAAAATATTCTTCATTGATCAAGAGTGATGATAAATCAATAGGAGGAATTCTGAAAATCAGGATGGAATTCTAAAGGATCTGAAATGATCACTCAAGAAGCACAACTATCAAACAAATCAGGGTATAATGAAAAATAAGGGGATGATACAAGAGAATGAAAAGCATCCCTAGATAAAGAATTCCTTTCGAAAGAAGAAAAATCGTTTTTTTAGAATATTCGTAATGGATTTCAATTGTGAATTTGTCTCTTCTACTAAAATAAACTGATGATTATACTTCGTATGATCTTCTGAAAAATTTGAACACAACAAGTTATATAAAATACAATCATGTTCATTATAAAAATGTAAGTATGAGAGCAAATTCCAATAATTTTCAGAATGAGGAGATTCAATAACTAATTGAAAATTGGTAGAATTATTAATAGAATCTCTCGTAATTGGATCGTGGACTTGTTCAATTGAATTCGGAAAATATTTTTCGATAGCATGATCACAAATTTCAGACTCAATCTCTTTCACTTCTAAGATAATTGTATTATCTTGGAGAGTATGACAACTTTCTTCACCTTTGCTTAAACTTTCATTTAAAGAAGATATTGATAAATAAATATTATCAGAAATTACATTTACATTTTCAGAAATCTCTTGTTCCTTCCGATCTACCAAAGTGAAAAAGATTGGCAAACAGTGTTGACTTTCTACAACTTCTAAATCTTCATCTAAACTATCCTGCAAATGAGTATTAGCACATGCTTCAGATTGATTAAGAAGCGATTGATCTTGTTGATATAAATGAGAAATAAGATACGGAAACCATTCAATAAAATAAGGCATGTATTCCAAAGAAAATCTACTACAGAGATGTATGAATTTAATTGCAAAATCCTCTAATGTTTCATCATTTTATTTCCTAAGATAATTTAACTCTTGTCACAATTTTTCTTAATCATAATTCTTAAAAGAAAACAAAAACTCATCTATAAATTGTTGTAAGGTATGAATAGAACCAACCAGCAAAGTTTCGCACCAATTCTTAACTTGGCCTTCAAAAGTAAGAGTGAATAATCTGCGGATGACACCTACATAACAAATATAATTAGTAACACAATATTCAATAAATTGAAAAACATGTTCAACTGCAGATATTTCACTTTCACCATCAAATTTTCTTTTCGACAAGCGTTTGACTATCTCAAATGAAGTGCTACACTTAGCTCGTCCAGGGAAGCAACTCCAAATAGGGGTTTGGGCAAGAGCCATTGAATGATTAGACAATAAAAACTAATGCCTCCTAAGTGTTAGCTTGTCATCTAATCTGCCTTATAGTGCATGTGTGACAACGTAAAATAATAAAATATTAAAACTGAAATTCTAAAGTTGGAGGATACATGATTAATAAAATGATTGAGAATAGATTAATAAACCATTTATTTTACCTCGACCCTCCTTTTAGTACTATATGTAGACCAGCATAAATGACCGCTCGTCAACATAAGAAAAACAACCTGATCGGGGTTCTTAAAATAAACCCTAAGGCTTTTGGTGTAGTTTCTTTTGATGGGAATAAGGGCCCCATTGCCACTAAGTGAATGTTGCTCCTTGAAAAGGAGAATTTTTTGTTAAGGTGATCCTAAACTCATAAATGCAAAACTACTTTAAATCAAATGCAAACTAAACTAAATGCAAAGGACCATCTAATATAAGTGCAATTTTCGGTAGTTGCAGAAAGCCAATTTATGTAGCTACAAAAAACTTTCTAATTTAACCTATTTTATAGGAGAAAATTTGAAATTAACACTTAACATATTTTGAATTAAAAATAAATTATGTTCCGATTTGATTTAAAGAAAAAATTAAATCGAAATCACAACACATTATATAATTTATTACATTCACAAAATAATAATTAAATAATGATTATTATCTGAAAACGTATTAATAAAACACATTATCTTTACTTGTTATCAATGGATAATGATAAATATTATTAAAAATGATAAAAGACCATAATAATATGAGAATATTGGATAAAATAAAGCAAAAGGAGATTGTATGAGACTAAATAATAACTTTGAGATGATACCATAGTAAACTACTATTGTTCAATAGATTAGGTGTAAGGATAACATCCTTTTTTTTATGGTGGTCCTCGTGAAACACTAAACTTTTAATGCATTGAACTTATCACATTATTCTTTTAACCATTGGTTTTGAAAAATAGAAAGCAAATCAGCGATGGGATAAGTAAAAAATGGCATTTCTAAAAAGAATTCAAAGTTTAAAGATTAACCCATTATAATATTCCTAATGAAGAAATTTTAAAATAATATGATAATCTATTGTTCAAAGGTTTGTTAGACTTCTTGAAATTGTGTTGCATATTGTCGTAATTAATTGTTCATTAAGATTCCCAAAAGTGTATTCATAAAATAACTCTTTGCTTACTCTCTTTCAAAATGCATATTAATCAATGAAAAATAATCATAATGTACAAAAGGTAACATAATCATGTATTGGTAAAATAATTTTTTGTTTACTCCTTTTCAAAATGCGTATTAAAAAATGAAAAAATCATAATGTACAAAGTTTAAAAAGGTAGAATCTTTAGTTAAAATCCATCTTTTAATTGTAAAACAATAACCTATATAAATCAAAGTGATGAAACATACCTGAAATCATTTAAATGTCACTTTAAAAGTCATTTTAACATTCATCATTTGATGTATTAAATATATAAACCAAAATAATAGCTTGGATATTTTTTTTTGTTAATGATGAATTTTAACAAACCTTAGAATCTTAGGGAAGAAAAATGATTGAATTTGCTAACAATTTAAATAATGTAAAAATCACAATTTAAACAGAAGTAAGAGATTGATAAAGATTATGTTTTTATTCAAATTAATGTTTTTATGCTCACCTCCAAATTTTGGCATACATTCTTGTAGAATGAATTATATAAAAGTAAGACCATTTTGATTTTTTTATTTTTATTTAACTTGCTCGAATTTACAAAATTGTAGAAAAGGAAAAATTCTTGATTAAAAGATTAAAGCTTGAAAAAACTTAATAAGTCATTATTTATCAGAACCAAGGTCTTACTTCGTTTCCTTACTATATCAACTTTAAAAGAATGAATGAAAATTATAAAATTAAGTGTTTAATTAAAATATTTTGGGCTGCCAAAATGCCCAAAAATTCCTACACGCATTAAAGAATGAGACTTCGTGAGACTGTTGAAACCTCAAATAAATCCAATTCATATGAATCGAAGCATGGAAGTGACTCAAATAAGTTCAAATAAGAGCAAGAAAGTGTTATTCAACCACCAGAAGGCCAAGAGACTGAAATGACAGAATGATAACTTGTCGATGAAACAAATAGTTTAAATAACACAATAAATCCATCATGATTAACTAACTACTTCATTTCAATAACATCATGTCACAAAGTTGTCATTGTATGAGAGGTAAAAAAAATCAAAGATTCATCAAAAGAGACCAACAAACCATCGAGCAAACTCAACCGAGACAAGATCAAAAGCAAATAAAAGCAAGTATTTACAAAATTCAGATGGGGGCCCTTAAAGTTTTTGCAAAATTTAGGAGGAATTGTTGGAGGCCCAAGAAATGGTGGCACACTGGGAGAAACAATTACCTCTGCCTAATATTGATCAAAATACCTACGCACACCTAATTATAAAGTTAAGTTCAATAAATGTAAAGATGAATTTCTGAATAATGGGTACCACCATATGCGTATGAATTTCGAAATATATTTACATTTAACACAAAATCAAGAAATTTATAGATTTATTCTCCCAACCAATGTATTAGGTTAATTCTTTACCAACTTACAATCCCCAAACATTTGATACAAGGCATGACTAAAAAATTCAACTTGTGTGAGTAACATATTGCCTAAGTGTGGTATGTACCTCTCTTTACCCAACATTGCTTCACTTTCCACAAGCGTCCATAGCCCCAACGAAGATGCCTCGTTTCATATAAACATTGACTCACTACCAGCAGGCGTCCCATGGGGGGTTAACTCAGTGAACTTATACATAGCACAACCATTCACAGGATATTAAAGAATATACTTAATTTCACTAAATATTGGAAAATGCCTCCTAAAAACGTATTGTTGAACCCCCCTCCCAATATACAATTCTAATTAAGAAAGCCCCTTGTTTCACCAGATATTGTAGGTATCCATTTTTATCAACCCATTTTTAATGCCCCCTTTATATCATACTATCAAGTTGTAACAAACATGAGCTCTAATGCATCTTAGTATAAGCAAACATGATATATATATTTATCTATATATAATGATAATAATGATTCCATCGAGATTGCAAGGGTGACTGATCAATTTGTAGTGATGGATAGGAGGAAGACCCAATAAAATAGTAATGGGGAAGGAAAAATGCATAAAAGGAAACCTAATCAAGAGATCAATGTAACAAAGAATGTAAAAGACTGATAGTACAATAGTTAACACAATAGTCAACACAATGCTCAGCAATGATGTGAATTGTAGATGTTTCACACCATAGCCTGCCAATCTACCAATTTTATATCATGTAAATACAAGCATAGCCATAGAGAGCTCATGTTTTCTATAATCTTAATAAATTAAACTCCATAAAATTGCAAAATTGAAACCCTTTCATGGATGGACTTCCCTACCTTCCTATCAAAACAAACATCATTGATGTTTGAACCCAAACGAACATAGAAAAATTCCTTTTACTTTCCAATAACACCATATGATCATGTGCATAACTTGGATTTGGGTCATTCACAATATGCAATGAATTGCCTCCACTTCCTCTACATTTATTCTTGGAATCAAGGGAAATGACAACATTTAGTTACCTTTTCTTGGGTTATGTCTAGTTTTTTTTAATCTTTATAGGAGAGGAAAAAAACATCATTGGTAATGAGTCCATTTGAAGCCATGTATGGCTGAAAATGTAGGACTCTAGTAAGTTAGGAAAACCCAATATATAGAGTGGTGCTTGGGTTGTACATGCTCAAGGAAATGAAGCAAGAAATAGTTAAAATCAAGAAGAATTTGAAAGCAACATAGGATAGGCATAAGAGTTATGCAAATTTGAAAAGAGTGCATAGAGAATTTAAAGTTGGATACCATGCTTATTTGAGAGTTAAACCAAGGACAAGTTCTCTAAAGATTGGAACTTGTGACAAGTTGGAACCAAGATATTGTGGGCCTTTTGAATTCCTAGATAGAATAGGACTAGTTGCATATAGGATTGCATTAACTATGCATATGAAATCCCATAATGTTTTCCATGTTTCGTTGCTTAAAAAGTATATACATGATCCTGATCACGTTATTGATTGGAGGTTCCGAGTGAGAGTTCCAAGTGGAGCCTATGTTCATCATAGGAAGGAAGGGGACTTTTCTCTAGGACTGAGCCATCGAATAGGTAAAGGTGCAGTGGAAGCACTTTGGTCTAGATGAGGCTATGTGGGGGTCGGAGGATGCCATGAGGAAAGCATACCTATTTTTGTTTATTTTGAAGAGCACTGAGGACAATACTATTTCAAGGGGGAGGGTACTGTAATGTCCCTAGTTTTGACCATTGACATAAATTATGTAAATGACGTAATATCATTTATTATTGTAAGGAACATGCTGAGGTGCTCAATGCTAAGGCCCTACCATGGATTCTTGAATATATATGTGTGTATCAACAAGTAAATATGGATAGTGAACCATGCGTTACTTAAGTGTAGTAACATTGTAAAGTGATGTACATGTGCATGATAATAATAAATAAACCAACGACTAACTATGCAAGGCAACAAGAGCATGGGGCATGATTCTCCAGTGGTTAGGAAGGGTTGTATTAATCCATCAATCCTATGGATAGGATCCAAGAACTTCCTAGAGAGGAATAATAAGCCATCACCTGTCAAAGTTGACTCATGTGCCCCAATCATTTAATGCTTCTAAGAGGAAGGTAGTTGAGACAATTATTACCTTGGGGAAAGGAAGGCATGGGTCTTAGTTTCTTGTGTCAATTTCCCTATAGAAATGGGACTAGGGATCACTTATTAGGTAAGTGATTGGTTGCATTGAAGTCATCATTAAATTATTTGTCAATTGGGGGTTGACACAGGCAGTCTGATAGTCAGTTTGACTACAATATGATAGTCAGTCGGTTAGCCATTTTACTTGGTCAATTAGATCGAGCTCTCATGTTGGTGTATCTATGTCTTTCCCTATCTTATGTGGATAAAAGGGGGGGTCTATCATTCTCACTTTGTGGAGAAAAGTTGACGATTTTCCTGAAAGGAAGCCTATCATAATTTGTGACAAAGTGGGAGAGTGGTTTTGAGTCCGGTTCGTGGTCACGAATGAAAGCAAAAGAGGTAGCCTGTGAGCGCAAATACTATGTGTTCCCCTATCATTCCAAGTGCAGAGTGGTATCAAAGTTGCTTGGTTGATACTTATGCTTGAACGCCGAAATTGTGATTGTATGTCATTGTTGCAATTTTGTTTTCATGATGGTCTAAGTATGCCCAACAGAGTGGTAAAATTTCATGTGAATCCTTTGTAGAGCACCCTGTTACCCTATGTGCACCCTAGAAGTGTTGAAAAGTGTTGAATTCTTACCAGTATTAGTCATGATCCATATAACCCTAGTCCCTTGTTGTTATTTTCCTACTGAGTATGGTTGCTTTTTAATCCTGTTGCAACAAAGTGGTTAGTTGGATAGTGATTGGAATAATCCATTGAAGCTAATTGTTGTGCATATTCTGATTTATAAGCCTTAGAAGGAAGAACCTTTAGGTAGATGATCTGGGCTTTGGGTGGTCTTTCTATGCACACATTGGAATAACACCTAGATGAAGGTGACGCCTATGGGACCATTGAACGGTGAAGGGGCACCTTCATGGTGTTGTGTGGGGCGACTAATGTGAACCTTAGGCTAACCAAGTCTATGTAAGGTGTATGTAATCTGGAGGTAGACCAGATCAGACTGTTTTTCCTTGCTTGAATTGTCTACAACCTTGAGATGTGGAAAGAATGGTATTGAGTAGTAAGTGGATTGAAATCCAAGAGTGGTATGGAGTGCAAAAATGGATGATGAGACTAGCGAAGGATTCATCATACTAGAAGATGACTAGGTTTGGATGGTCTTTCTACGCACACACTGGAATAACACCTGGAGGAAGGTGACACCTGAGGGAGCATGGAGCGGTGAAGGGGTACCTTCTTGGTGTTGTGAGGGGTGGGTATTATGGACCCCAAGATGGATGAGTCTATTTGAGTTTCCTCAATATCTAAGGAGATTTTTCTATTTCAACACTTCCCTTTATTACCGTTGTATATTGTGAACCCAATAAAGGCTGGCTTGGAATGAGGTTGAGTATGTGTGACTATGGCATCCTGTGAACCCAATAGAGTTTGGCTTCGTTGTGGCCTTGTGCCATTTGACTATGAGTAAAATTTGGATAGTTCGCCTTTCCTTAGCAAAATCATGCCCAACGTGGGGGTCGCCTCTTAGCAGAAATAATATATGCTAGACATACTTCCTATGGTTGGGTGGAACATTTCTCTTGTGCAGTTCATTTCCTGGAGAAGATTCATTAAAGACAAGTGTTTACTTGATGTCTTATTATTGCTATTCCAATTCTATTGTATGAATGTTTATTAGATTTTATAATGTTGCATGATGAAAGTAGAGATTGTGAATATGATCTGCTTAGTTAGAAGTTCTCTTGATTCTTGATATCGAAGTATTGTATATATGATGTTGTGTTTATGATTGCTTTCACATAGACAAATATTTTGTATATGAAGTTTTGTTACACATGTAGCACTAACTCTACAAGAAGTCAATGATCTATCATGAAAAGCTAAGTTTCCATGTAGTGGTTATCCTGCACAGTGGTTAATGGTATTCGCATTGTGGTTCGTGCGACGATCTAGCTTCAAGTGCACAACATATCTATGCGATAAATTCTTGGTAAGTGTAGAGGTGCACCAAGTTAAATTGGTGTATGCAAATTATTGTGTATGGAATAAAGTGACATGCACGCAGTGCATCGCTTAGTGTATTGAGATTATGTGGTGTAGACGGTTGCACAGTAAATAAACTAGATGATATACATAGAATTGTCTTGATATTAGATGCAAGAAAGAAACAAAAAAGATCCCCCATGGTCACAATAGGAGAGAGATTCCACCAGGGATGTGACATAAAGGTGGAGCATAGACATCTAGTAAGATTGCTACAACCAAATTTTCCAATACTAGAGTGGAAATGATAAGTAGTAACCATTGATTTTATCACTAAGTTTTCCAGGAAAAGAAGGTAACATGATTCAATAATGGTATTGGTGGACAAGTTGAAAAAAACTACTCACTTTATTCCAATCATGTCAACTCATAAAGAAGCTAATATAACATAGATTTATATGAAAGAGATTGCCCCATTGCATTGAGATATGTAGAAATTGTTTCAAACATAGATCCAAGGTTTACATCAAACTTTTGAAAGGGTCTATTCAAAGGATTTGGAACAAATCTAAATTTAAATACAAGTAACAACATGTCATCCACATATAGATGGACAAACTGAGAGAGTTAATCAAGTCATTGAAGATATGTTAAGACTGTATGGGATTGACCAACCATCCAATAGACATAGTAGTAATTGGGCCAGAGTTGCTTAAATAAATGAAAGAGTAGATGGTTAAGATCAGACATAATTTGAAAACAACACGTGATAGATAAATGAGCTATGTAGACAAAAGTATAATACCGAGAGAGTTTAGGGTTTGGGAGCATACATACTTACAAGTCAGAGAAAAAATGTCCCTAAAGCTAGGGATTTGTCTTGAGCTAGTAGCTAGATATTGTGGGCCTTTTGAAATTTTATCTATGATATGGTCTATAGCATATGAAATTGCATTACGTACTTTCACAAACTTTTATAATGTGTTGCATGTATCATTGTTGAAAAAGTATGTACCTAATCCTAATCATATTATTGATTGAGCTTTAATTTAGGTAGAGCCAAAAGAGGATATGCAAGGTAAAATGGTTTCATCCTAAACAAGAAGGTTACATTGCTCCAAAACACAACAATAGGGCAGGTAAAGGTCCAATGGACCTACAACACTGAGGAGCCACCATTGGAGCTAAAAGATGCCATGTGGCAGGCATACATGCATCTATTTTGAAAATTTTGATATGATTTTTTCTTAATGTACATAGTGTTGGTATGCACCTAGGGTGGTTTATAAATTAAAGGGGGTGGGAATGTAACTATAAACACACACAAACACACACACACACATAGTTGCAAATGAAGAGGAAAAAAAAAGAGACTGGGGGATATGATTCCATAAGTGGGGAAGTGAAAGGGGGTTTAAGTGGAGTGGACCTTATTGAGTTGTTAACCTAAACCCTTATACCTTAACTTTAAACCTTAGCTAGTGATATATCCCAAGGTCCTAAACCTATGTTTTTTAATGTGATTAAATAACCTTGATGTATCCTTATTTCCCTAAGCTTAGGGATTAAAGGGGGAAATATGGGATCCTCATAGGGACCATGTGGAGAGTTAGACACATGAAAATATAATGTTTGGAATATAATAGTTTATCATTCATTCATTCCCTCATGATGTTGGATTGTATGAATTGTGGATAAAAGACATTGTACTTTCATGGAAGTTCATGTTAGTGCCAAATGATTTGCTTCTAATGATTATGATACCACTCCGAGGAGAAATATGTCTTACTATTGAGAACCCCTATAGTCCTAGTAGTGAGATTCCTTGGGAAGCCTATGTTGGAGCATTGGAAGGGAATTTGGATAGCCTAAGGGACATATTACAAGGAAGGGGATCCCATTCTTGGTTTGTGCAAGTTGAGGGGGAAGATAGTTGGTTGAATTGGGATAGTTGTAGAGGGGATTTTTGGAACCAATTAGTTTTTATCGGTTATGGGTTGAGTAGGAGGACATAGGGATCGAACTTAGGGGATTCACCCTTGTGGAATGATATCCTCAGCTCAAGGGTGGCTTCTGCCATAGAGATATTACATGTGATAGAGAGCCTAAGGTTGAGAAGAATGTACTTTGTTTGCAACCAATTGGAGGATTAATTCTATCATAAAGATAAATACTCTAAATGTGTATGAAATGCCATGATTTTATTTCTATTTTGTGTTTATTTAATTTATAATTTATGTAAATGCGTGTGCATGGATTTAATTGTAATAAATATGGATGAATTCATTGCAGGTTTGGACACATATATAAAATAGGGTTTTAATTAATTAGTCTACTATATTCTACAATAAGACAATGAGATTGAAATTTGGTATTTGAAGAAAACTCTTAGGTTGAAACTTAGTACTTTATAGCTTGGACTATGTCAAGAGGAAACTAGCTATATGATAGTTACTTACATTGTTATGTCAAGAATTTCTTCCGAATCCACTTTTATAGTAGCTTCTTTTGTAGCCATAATTAGGAGAGGTTCTAT
This sequence comes from Larix kaempferi, assembly GCA_027924585.1. Taxonomy (NCBI): domain Eukaryota; kingdom Viridiplantae; phylum Streptophyta; class Pinopsida; order Pinales; family Pinaceae; genus Larix; species Larix kaempferi. The sequence goes on from BSBM01001116.1 coordinate 1,689,789, forward strand.
CTTTTTCTGCAGTACTATTGTAGCATCTTTCACAACAACATAAAATCAATGAAATGTGATGTAAGTAATATCTAAATTACTGAAAGAAAATGAAAAGTGTAGGATAGTTGGTTGCGCCAAGGATGATCTTGCATCACGAGGCATCTTTCCTTTACTCCATATCCTAACCTATAGACAAATATTGGAAAAATTATCAAAGTCTCCCCACTGTTTAGTAAGAATGTATTGATCTTTAATATGTGTTTATCCATCATGCAAGGTTGGAGTATCAGTGATCTAAGCTTTTAGTATTAATCATATAGTTGAAATATGAATCTCATTTTGAATAAAATAAACTTTGTTTTGTAAATTACAATTAAGTTTTTCTATTAATAAGAATTTTCTTGCCATTATTGGATGATTGTTACATTTTTATTGGGTTAACTCTATTCTCTTTTATCTTAGGATAAATGCTTTGCTTTCCATTTCGTTCCACTTTTGTTATATTATGTAAAATATATTTGTTATATTACATTGAAGTAGAAATGAAAACGAAAGATTAAAAACTAATATATGTGAAACATGACATTATCAAGTGCAATAAAGGACTCTCCATTTCATAAAAAACATTTGATTTGCTGGAATTATGTTCATTCGATTGACTGATTCTTATGACATTTCCATGTTGTTCATAAAATTTGATTATACAAGAAGAAGACTAAATTCATGATTACATTTTGTTTTATATGGTTGGCCTTTTTGGCACTCTTATGGAATGGTATACCCAAGAAAATATTCAACTAGTTTCAGTTTCATTGAATTCTTTCAAATTCATTTTAAAATTAATACAATCTTAACAGATTTCAAAGTAGATGCATGTGTTGTACCTTCATTTTATCAGGATCTTGTTTGATTCCCACGTCCTTTCTCCTCCTCAATAGTTTTAGTCAATACATCTACAAAAGAAAAGACATTGGATTAGTCAAATTGTAGAATTTAAAAACTAAATTAGCTTTGGATTTAACATTAATGCAAAGACACTCAAAATTGTGTGTATGTTGGATATGAGCTCGTTGCCTCGCAGTACCATAACTCTCGATGGTGGCTTCTTGCAATGTGTGGCAATGAACAAAAATGGTGTAACCAACAATATTTGTCACTCGAGACTATTGAGAACTAGAAGCTCCATTATGTTTATATTCCAAGGCTCTAATATAAATTTGATCTCTTTGGCCTACCAGTCCAAGAGAAAGGGAACTTGACTTTCCTCCATTTTTATGGGTAGAGACAAGCAAGCCATATATAGTAATGCATTACTTTGGATTTCTATTCACACGTAGTAAGCAATCTAATTCATTTTATTAACTCCATTGAACACTAAAGTTATAAAATCAAATTCAAAACAAAATACAATTTATTATTCTTAATAGTGAATGTTTATGCAAACCAATTTAGATAGCTTATAGACAAATAGGAAATAATTTAGTGCGCCAAAGTTGTAATAGTTATTAACCTATGCATACAAACATCTATAAGCCACATGGATGAAATGATTTAGTGACTAAACAACCTTAAAAATATTGGTTTATTAATTAAAAAATGGTATTGATTTACTGATTAAGGTACTTTGAGAAACCATTTTGATGGCATTTTGCATTTAGTGAAATCCAATATGAAGTTATGTAATTCGACTTCTCAATCACATATCAACATTCCTTCTTCACTAAGAGTTTTATTTTATCATCATTTAAAACATGGAAATCATGCATATGTTGAATTTCTAAACATTATTCTTCTCTAAAAAAATATTTCATTGTCATCTTGATTTCAACAACTCATTAGTTTGCTATCATCTTTCTCATAGAGTAGATGGGATAGGTATTCATAGCTGGAAAATAGTGCAATGACCATAATTTATAAACACATACCAATATATTACAATTCATCTAATCAAAACCCATGAAAATCCATTCCATCTTGCTAAGATTGCATGATTCACAACATTCTTTAAGGCCAGTTCACATCAATTTTGGTTCCATAACAATATGACCAAGGCCCCCGTATTACTAGAACCAATATAGATCTATCTTAAATCCGAATTTACCAAGCGTCGTCGAGAGTGATCAAATCCCTCGAGGTACAAACCTTTAGTTTTAATCAATTCAATTGAAATATATATCTCTTTGGTTTTGAACTTTAGGTTAGGGCCTGTATTGTAAAAAAATATTTACTTAATAGTTTATTATACTTCTTTATACTAAAAAGTGTCTTTCTACACAACAAGTGCCCAAATACCCTATAGAATCCTAAGCAACCCATGTTAACTTGAGAATTGATTTACCTTCATATGCATTTATCAATTTTGGAAAAAGATCTTTATTTGCCACATGGAGTATAACAACATTCCTCCCAACCACCCAATCTATACTTAATTGACATAGTAATAATCCTTGCACAATGTTTTCATCCCAAAATTCATTATAGTTAATAGTTGTTAAATATGCTTCAATAATTATATTTTAAATATTGATTTTAATATTGTTGAATAATATCTATTAGATTCTAGCTTATTATTAAAAAATGAAAACCTTCACGTTGTAATTTAGAAGTCAATATGAAAACAAAGCACAACTTCTAGACGATACTTCAAATTACTTAATTTTACCGGAATTAACGCGAGTCATACTCGTTTTTATTGAAATCTAGAATGCAGGGAGGAAAGCAAATGAATTTTCTAGAAACAAAGAATTTAAATGCAAAATCGCATTACAGCAGCTTCGGAGTGAAATGCGGGCCAGGACCATTTACAGTAACTAATGAATGGCCATGGCTTCGGATTCCCATTTTTCAGTCCCACATTGGTAGCTGTTGACTTCCGAGTAAATAGTTAGGTGACTCACGGGATGTCCGTCCGGCAGGCTTTGATTTTTCTTTCCAGATGATGAGCAATGAGCCATCCATCGAATTCTCTGACACAAGGGTTGGTACGCGGCAACAAAATAAATGCTTTAATTTCGCAACAAAATTTCAAATTCAAACTGGTTAGAAGAAGTAAACGAGGGAAGATCACGCCGTGAATTCAAGAAATCGACGGCCACAGCCTTGGTGTTTCGGCGGCAACAAGGATACTGCCTATTTATATGCGCTAGTGAATTCCTCAGATTTGCAGTAGCAGATGGATGGATGGATCCCTATCAATTTAAGTGCACAATAGGAAAAAAAGGATTTCTTATCCTCTCGATCATGTCATTCTGGTACGTATATGGTGCTGATTTTGCATTTCTTGATAGTTTTGTCTGCATTCATTTCCATAACAATGACGGCGTTTTCATGGAGTTTCTGCTTTCTTGTTTACGAATTCTAATTTCAAGAAGTTTTTCGTTATTTTTAAAATAATAAATTACATTAAAGCGCAATTTCCAGTAAAGAAATGGCTTCAACGGCTATCTCTAAAGCTTTTAACTCTGCCATTGAATGCTCCAGTCATCTAAGCATTTTGTTGTGCTGTTCTCTTTTACATTTATTGTATATGATAATCTTGTCTTAGCTACTACTCTTTCCTTGGTCTTGTAACTTCGAAACGAGAAGAAGTATGAGGATCACAATGCTTTTCTTACACATCGTGTGAGGGGGAAATTTATGCAACCTTGTGTTAAATGGAAAATTTGTAGGGTTTCCGAAAATTTGAATCATATAACTTGAAGCATCTTTTACGATAGCAAATATTTGAACTTAAAGCATGAATTCTGTCTTGATTTGGTTAATGTAGAAGCGTAGAATGGTTCAGTGCTTTGTCCGAAAGGTTTTAGCGTTAAGACGGCGTTAACATATGCTTGTTCTGATTTATTTAGATGTATGAAGCCTTTCTTTCGTAAGTAAATGCGCCAGGAAACGAGTTTGAAGAATTGCGATCAATTAAAAGCGCAATGGCGGCCTCCTTGGAGATTCCAAATGGTTGGCAGAGTCCTAGAATTTCATTTACTTTCGATTTCTCGCAGATGGAGACTGAAAGGACTACAAACGACTGGCAGAGCCCTAGAATTTCATTCTCTCTCAATCTCTCGCAGACCGACAGGATTTCACCAGAGAAACGCAAAAGAAAAGACGTGGGAGATGTTAATTGTGACACAGACTTTGAGTTTTGTGTTATAAGCAATAATAATAATGGCCGGAAATCAATCATAGGAGATACTCTGCTACCTATTGCTGATGAATTGTTCGTAGATGGTAAAATTTTGCCTCTAATTCACAGTTCTGTTGAAGCCCAACCTGTAACCATTGCTCATCATCTCAATCTTGAAAGGTCAAGATGTCAGTCCCCGGTTCGATCCACCTCTTCTCCTTCTTCAAAGGTAACAAGTTGCTGTTGGGGAAATGTTGCTTCAAAGCCCTTACGTCATAAGCCTTCTAATAAGTGGAAGGAAATCATGTTTAAGCTAAGCAACAGGGAAGATGTCCGTGCAAAGAACAGTAGAACATCACCTAAGTTAGTTACTGGGTGCACATATAAAGAAATAGAGACTCTTTCCGGCCTCGTCGAAGGTTCGAAACCCTTGAGAGCATGGAATATAAGCAATAAAGTCCAATCTGACTCCCGATGCCTTAGTAAGTTGAAGCGCGGGTTTGAGGCAGAAGACAGCAAAGAAGAAACGATGGCGAAACAGACTGCTGGCAGAGACAAACTAGGCCGTCCTGGAATTCCCGCATCGAAAGTAAGAGGGGGTATGAACAACCCTGGAACTGTTGTTGGGAACGGAACGTTTATGGTTCGAGGCTTGGGGAGGTCCAATAGTACTGTTGCAGAAGCTGCCAGCTTGTATGCCCCACGGCCAGGAAGACCAATAGCGGAGGGATCTTTCCTATTGAAGGCTAACTCCATGGGAGGAGGAGGGGTGAGGATAAGTCCGGTGTTGAATGTGCCTGTCTCCATTGGCATTGGCTATGTGGGAGGCGGATGGAATGGCGGCGGTGGCCTCTTTGACTTCTTCTCCAAGAGAGAGAAGAAACAAGCACAACCATCTGCATATCATCATCATCATCACTTCCATACTTCTACCGATAGGAAGAAAGGCACTTGAATCCCCCTGTTTATCATCTCATCTCTGCACAAATTCCAATTCTTTATACATCCGAGTTGTCGTATATACCAAATTTCAATGAATGAGTGTATTCGGTATGCGTGTGAATCTTTCGTTAGTGCCTGAGCATCGTGCCTGTAGCTGACATGTCAATAAGGACAGAGGGTTAATAATTAAGATAATGCATGATTAAGCTCTGCTTTGCTTTAATGGAGATAATATATTTAATACCATGTTTGTGTAGGTTTTATTTTGATGGGGATAATGAGTGCTAAGAAGACGTAGTTAGAAATATCCATAACTGTTATTTTATCAATAATTGTTACCTTGGATAATCAAGGTATAGCCAGTGTTCTGGAAAAACAAGGTATGCTAGAATTATATAATCAATATATGGGTTAACAAAAGCATTGGATTGAGAGGTTAATAATCATTTCTCTCCACTACCCAAAGCTATACCTAATGAACTTTAGAATTAAGAATTTGAAGTATAGAATCATAAATTTTTCGATTTAAAATTATTTTTATCTTTAAGAATGAACGTTTTTTATAAATTTTTCAATTTAAGATTGTTTTTATGTTTAAGATGAAGGTTTTTATAGTTACTTATAATAATATTTTGTGTTTTTGAGTTTGAATTGTGTGATAGTTTTTAAAATTCAATATTTCGAGTGGACAATTATTCGGAGACCATGAAAAATTGAAACGAGATAGCCTAATTATACTTATAAACTATTTGAGACGAACTAACTGTTGTAATGTAAGGAAAATAGTCAAAGGGTTAGAAAACGGAGCGATAAGAACCATGAAGAACCGAAACGAGATTTCCTAGTTATTATATTATACTTATAAATTATTTGAGAGGACCTAACTGTTACTATTGTAATGTAAGATCAAAGGGTTAGAAAAGAGAGCGATAAAATGAATAAATAATAAAGAGGGGGAAAAAACAAACTAATAGATTAAATAATATATAATTTTGATAGTAAATCAATGATAATCTAATAGATTAAATAGTATATAATTTTGATAGTAAATCAATGATAATAGAAGGTGATAAATTAAATAAATTAAATAGGTAAAATAATAATAAAAACAAAAAGTGAAGGGGGTGATAGATGTCGAGAAAGGGGCGGGATCTACCTAAAGAGATTAGGTAAAAGAGATGATAAGAAGGGGTAGGTAATTGAAGGATATATATATATATATATATATATATATATATATATATATAAAATGAATAAGTTGGGTGTAATAATATATATAAATAAATAATAAAGGTATTAAAAGGTATAAAGATGTAATTAAGAAAAATAATGATAATGTTGTGAAAATTGAATAAGGGATAAAGTATAAAATGAATAAATTAAAAAAAAGAGAAGAGATTGATTGGAAATTTGGAAATGAAGGATTTAAATTTAAGGACAAGAAATTAAATCAATATAGATCTATCTTAACTCTCCATCTACCAAATCTCTTGAGATGCAAACTTTTAAGTTTTCCTCAATTTTTTCCTTACTTTGCATATAAGGGTTTGATCCCTCTCAGAGCTTGGGAGATCTAGAATTAAGATGGATCTATACTAGTTTAATATGTAAATCTCACTTATATGCTCAAATCCCTCTTATGTAAATCATGATTCAATGATGGCTCAACTCTACATTGTAAAAAATGTTATTTACTTAAAATTTACTAATTTATTAAAATTCCTCGTGTCACCTCCACATTGAGCATGAAATTATACTTCTCCCTCATACTAGGCTGTAGAAAGAGCCTCTCGACGCAATCATTGACATAAGTTGTGGATAATAGGTTTTCATTAGTGACTCAATTTATAGTCATCTTCAAGGTTGAAATTGTCAAGGTGGTTTTTTTAATTTCAAGGGCTTCTATGATGATACACAATGAATAATGGGGAATGTAAGCAAAAAAATTGATTTCGTCAAAACATATGAGGTGCTTAGATTTGTGGTAGTGTTTTGCAATAGCTAATTTTGTAAGATGACTAGGGGAGGTGTTTGATATATGTTCTTTAAGACAGGTTTTGACATATTGACTGGTTTGACCTATACAACACTTACCACAAGCACAGGGAATTGGGTAAACTCCTTGCTTGCATTGGGTCATATTTGTCTTTAACACTTTTGAAAAGTTGTTTCAAGGTTTGACTATTTTCCTTCCCATTCTCACTGTTTATTGAACCTTACAATGGTTAGATCCTTTGAAATCATTTATAAGCATAACCAAACTATCTTGTTTCATACTCTCATTCAGTTTTTAAAGGTTTTTTTTGATGATGAGTGGAGTGTCCACTTGAAATATCGGGTTTCAAAAACTTTCACACAGTTCAAATCTGTAAACTTAAAATATTATAAGTTTTATAAGTTTTTTCATTAGTTCCCAACCGTCCATATAATCTTGTAGGATTTTTATAAATACATTTGATGAAATATAATAAAATATGTGAGTGATTGGATTAAGTGATCGGTAAGAAACAAGTTCAAATCCGTAAACTTAAAAATATTATAAGTTTTATAAGTTTTTTCATTAGTTCCCAACCAAGCTTCAAATTCGAAGCCTTCAGGGCCTGTCAGAGGGCATTTTACACATCATAGAAGGCTGGTTTGAATTTTACCATGCAAATGAAATTTAATTTCATCGCTAGCCTGTCAATACTTAAATTAAAGGCGGAGTTTTAAAATTACAATAGAAGGGCAGTTCGAAAATTTCCCCTTCAAATAATTTCCAATGGGATCGAGCCCCAGGGATTTGACTCAGCACACTGGGTAGTACTAGTGACTCAAATTTGAAGCCTGGTTGACACTAGAAAGTCTCACTTGGCATTGGGCAGTGCGACACGCTTAAAATTTTCTCGTGGGCTGTATGATGTATCATATTTTAAATTTTTAACTCACCTTAACCTAGTATATGCACAATGCACATAATGCATTCCAATTTGTCGATGTCGAGTTAGGTTGGAACTTGGAATTGGAAACTTGGATAATGGATTATTGGATAGTTGGATAATTATGGATAATACTCATATTAGCCTTGGATTTTCATTAATGTGGAGTCACGGAGTGATGGGTCGACGACCGATGGATGATTAATAGTTGTTGGCAAATTAATGAGTCTTAAATGCATATGAATTGTGATGGAATCGGAACTAGAAGTAGCTGGAGGCTGGAGCTGCTTCTTTATTCATTTTACCATGCATTGTTGAGCAGACTTGGGTAGTGGGCACTCGTCTCCTTCCCCTTCAAACACTTGCTTGCTCAGAACTACTTGGATGATAATGTTGGCGGCGCATACATTGAGAAGCTCTGGCACATTCACAGTCTTCCCACGATTTGAGTGATTGAGAATAGATCGCAGCAAGAAACCGACCTCGACCTCTCGCAGGGGATGGAAATCGTCCAAAGCCTTCCCAACCAACATGTGCATGTTACACAATTTTCGTAGCAACTTCCACAAGTCTCCATAGGGAGACCACACCATGTCCTGACAATCGTATGCCAAGTACTTGGAACAGGCGTTTCTAGGTCTATTGGACAAATGTACATCCAGTGTCTTTAAAAACGCCTTCACTGCAACAGGCGAGTCTGGACTCTGGCAGTGGGCACACACGGAAGGAAACAACACCCTCTTAGACACCAGGGTCCAGGACACACACAAAAGGAAACATAACCTTTGGCCGACAACGACTCGGCACTGGGAAGCCCCAACAAATCCGCGTGGAGGTCGACACAGGTAAGCATCTGCTGTCCATCATTCCAAATTTCCATGATTATTGATTTCCATATGCCATTGCCCTGTTCAGCTCTCGACTTGAGGGACAATTTTGGGTTGAATAGGGCAGTGTTTGTTTCTTGGTCTGCCCCCAATAGGTATCTAAGATAGGGCATTGTTTGTTTCTTGGTCTGCCCATTAAATTTGACTCTGAGTGGATTGAACACACGTCATTGCAGTTGTGCCACTTGTAGAAACTGTGCAGGAATAGCGACACTTCCTGAGGTTATGGAAGACCATTAGGATTTTAGGACCCATTACCGAAGGGATAGGACTCACTGGAGGTTGGATTCTTGGAACCTTTGTTTTACCTCTGCAGCGCCCTGTTGGAGGTCTGAACAGTCCTGGACTCCGTTCATGCATTACTCTATGGTCAAACAACAGTCCACTTAAAAAAATAACCTGTGTTTTAGCTCTGCAACACCCTAGTGGAGGTCTGAAAAATCCCATAAGTTGTAACTTGTAACCCATTCATGCATTACTCTTAGTCTCTAGTCAAACAACAGTCTTAAGAGCCCAAGCAGTCTGATATTGGAAAATAACTCGAAATTGTGTGAGAGAGGGCGTTGTAGATGTCTTATTACAACCTATTAGCATTTCTTATTCGCACCCATAGCATAAAATAGTAATGGAGCGCGGTAGTTTTAGCAGATTTGGGACTTACGGTGAGTAAACTGGGCTCTGGTCCTTTTGGGTTTCTCTTGTGATTTCTCAGGCCACAGGTGGTATATTTTTACTTAGGTTCCTTGGATTTCACTTTAAAAGAACCAGAGCCACTGCTTGTTGATATATTCCCTCTCACCCCTCTATTTTTTCAACTACTATAGAAGGGGTTTTAAGAATTGTAATTGAGGAAACAGGGGTTTCCCTTTCTGAGATGTAGTTTCCTTATCCTCTAGTTTAAACTCGACACAAGATAAGAATTGTGGCCAGGTTTTCCCCTACTGGGTCATCTCTTCCATAATCATAATCTTTATTAAACTATCTTTCTCCATTTATCCCCCGACACCGAAGGATAGGAAACGTCCAGTTCACCGTTCGTCACAATATTAAAGTTTTAAAGGGAAAGGGTTGTGTGCACTTCCAATCAATTGAAATTGAATGGATATCAAAATTTTCGATGAGTGACACTTCGTTTTTGCGATGGACATTATAAAACATGCAGATCTGCAGATCTTTACTTTTGCATTGGGAATTTGGGAGATGCGTCGTCTTTTTATTTTCAAGAAGAAGAGATGTTCATTGTTTTAAGTGCAGTCTTGTTATGTTCTAATCTAAAGTTTTGGAATTGGAAAAGTAAAAGAAATAAAATTTAAATGTTCAATTTTGGTGGGTGGAATGTTTTTCAATTTTCGATTGTTAGACATGTTAGACATGTAAAAAAATAGAATTTCAAAGTTAAAATGTTCATTCTGGGTCGTGAAAAGTTTTTGCAAAATTTTATTCTCTAAATTTTTACTAATTTGCACATATCCTATCACTTTAAATTTAAACTTGTGACCTTTCAGGGAGAAATAATGTTTAACCATTAATTATATCCACCTTTTTTGAATTAATGAAATGTATGTATATTCAATACATAAGTATGATTAAGCTTATAAATAATAATTATTAGTACTAATAATCATTAATATATTAATGATTATAAAAATATATATATGATAGTGTTAATAATATTATGTATATTAATACATTAAGAGGTTAGGTTGTTTAGATGTTGTTGAGTAGTTGACTACTTTTATGTTAGATAAGTGCTTGTTTCAAATTATCCTTGGAAAATAAAATAAGGTACATAATAATGTTAGTGGTTTGGTGGTAGTTTGGGGTGGTTACCGTGAAGATGACTCAACTTCACAATTTATTAGGGTTTCTCTCTTTATGTGGTGGAAGGCCAAGTGTAACCATTATTGAAGCAATGCCACATTGAATATGTATCACACCAATCATCAATATTATTGTATTGGCCAACATGTTGATGTTGAGAGTTGTTAATGAGCCTTCGAGCCATTCAAACTTAGTTATTTCCCAAGGGAAAAAAACCATTATGATTTCTCCATTACTTGAAAGTATGAAGTGCTTTGCAGTTGGGATTTATGCCCTAGTTGTTATGGAGTATTAAATGTCATTTTCTATTGTGAAGGGAACTTGTGTTCATCTCATTAAGGGCATATGAGCTATCAATTAATGATGATGAAAGAGAATAGGGGACACAATGATTCCCCATTCAAGGAGGAGTCTAAGTTTCAATTCGTAGTCACAAAAGCCTCAAAATTTGGTAAGCATACTAGGGTAGACCAAGATCAATTTATAAAACACACGGTAGGAATTCCGAAAGTGTCATGACCAACCTCCCCATGAAGAAATCCCTCTTGTTTATAGAAAGGGTGTTGGTTGGGAAATTCACGAGGCTTTAGCTAGCCAAACCCAGACACAATCGAAACATGGTTAACAAGTTTTGGATCCTTTATTAAGGGAACAATGTCATATTTCCTATGTGGTAAAGACTTCTCATCTCTTTCTTCCGATATAAAGAAAACATGGAGCTTATTTTCAAGGGAAGTCTTATTTCATGCCACCTCACAACAGGCATGTAAATCCTATAACTTCAACTCAAAACAAGAATCCCAAAGTAGTCTTAGTATAGGTTTTCCTTCTACCAAGTAATTCCAAATTCTAAGGAAGCCAAATCAAAAAAGGAGTAAAGCTTGTCTAGTTATCCTATTCTTATTGCTCCCCGTATTCCCCGTATTCTTTGTCTAGTTATCCACCAACTATATGAACCTGAATAATATGGTTTCTAGGAATCTATGTAGTTGTTGCATAGAACAAAACACTTCTTGCTCTTGTTAAATGGAAAATAGGTCCATGAGATCACACATTCTCAAGTTGGTGAAAGATTCAAATCATTACAATATGGGAGGGAGAATTACCTTCTGTAACATCAAATCTCCAAAAGGATTTGTTGTTGTAATGACTTGCTATAATTCCTCTCTGTAAAATACACAAAATGATCATTCAATTTCTGAAATAAGACAAGGAACTTGGAAGATACAAAATATTTATGGAGCATAGTATTTTTTGCTTCTAGGGAATTTTTTATAATATGTTTCTTTACATTTTTGTCTTATTTATTGTTTAGTTATGCAAAAATAAAAATTTGTTTAATATTTATTTTAGTATTTTTGTGAAAATGGTTTCAGGTTATAGGGTTATACAGAAATTGTAGATATTCAAAGACTTATATTTCCGAGTTGCATTCACATTTTGAAATATTTTGATGGGTTTCTATGAGGCTTATGAATGAATTTTCAGCGATGTAATTTATTGAGAAACAATGTCTAGAATTGGTCGACCTAAGAGACATGGGAGACAAACAACACTTGATAATGCATTTAACTTGAGTCGACATGATGTAATTATTGAAGAAGATGTTGATTTTGAAAATGATAATATTGAAGAAGAAGGTCCTCCAGAAAAGAAAGGTAAAGGAGTAGCTACCAAAAGATCATTCAAACCTGCATGGAAGTTATTACACAAATGGGCTTATCCAATAATAGGCCCAAATGGTGAAGAGGCATCAAGTGTTTATGGTGTGTTAAATTCAAAGGAGATACACCATTTGCAAGGGAAGGTAGTAGTACAATCCAGTTAAGTGGATTAAATGTCCATGCATCATCTGAGGCTCATAAATGCTTAGTTCAACTATTGGAATATGAATTGCGACAACCATGCTTGCCCATCCAAAAGCACATTGAACTTATGTTGGATGTTGAACAATCTAGAATAATTAGTGTTATGGAAACTATGTATTTTGTGGCTATAAGGGATTTACCTTTAGAATTATACAAAGACTTATGTGACCTACACAGGTATAAGGGAACTCCTAATATGCCATTAACCAATGAATACTCTTCATATGTTAATATCACATCCGATAAAGAGTTTTTACTTGTAGCAAAAGAGGTATATTGGGAAAAGTTAAATGCAGAAATTTGTTCTAGCCCTTTTTATTCCATTTTAGTTGATGAAAGCACGGATAAAACAATGGAACAACACTTGATTGTATATATTACATATCTAAAGGATGGAGGGAGAGGGTCACGCATGAAAAAAATTATTCAACTTCTGAAAATCAAAGACAGCACTACACAATCCATGTAGGAAGCACTATCAGGGTTATTATCTGAGATGAAGTTATCAAAACACCGAATGGTGGGTTTTGGGTAAGATGGAGCTTCATCTATGAGAGGAATCCATGAAGGTTTGGTAGCTAAGTTTCTTCGTGAGGTGCCTCATTTTTTATGTATTCATTGTGTAGCACATCGCGAGGCCTTAGCTATAATAGATGCTTCAAATTATTTTCCTGAATTTAGTTATATCAATAAACTAGCTAATAAAGTATATTCATGGTTAGGAAAATCTACAAAGAGACATGGCGAATTTAAGAGTTTGTTGGACCTATTTCAAATTGACAGGCTGCAAGTACTTCAAATTCATCACATCCAATGGCTTTCTAGGGGGCAGGTTATAAACAGGCTTGTTAAAATAATGCCATCATTGTTACAAGAATGGAAACATAAAGATGCAAAGATGTATGAAATGGCAACAATATTTCAAGTTCAATTTTGCATCCATTTGCTTGCTGATGTTTTGAATGAACTTAATAAGTTGAGTCAATGGTTTCAGGAGGAACACATTGATATAACATCCATTGGTATGCAATTAGATGTGCTCATTGAACTACTTAGGAGGAGATTCTTGCGAAACACATTTGGTGCTGGTTCTCAACATGTTTCAAATTTGTTAAAGAAATTAGAAAATGGAAATTTGGAGTTTATTGATAATACAGGTGTTTCACATGTCCATTCACTAAGATTTGAACCCATACCAAATTCACTTGGTTCTGGTACTATGGAAGATAGCATTCACTTAGGAAAAGCATTTATCCAAAATTTAGTTGATTGTCTCAATGACAGGTTTACAGATTTACTTGTATTCAATGCAGAAAAATATTTTAGTCCACGTTGTTACTTTGAAGAAGAAAATGAAACAGATTTTGAAACAAGACGTTGGTTGTTACGTTTATGTGAAAAAATTGATATTGGAAACTCACCAATAATTGACACTGAAAAATGTGAAGGTGAAATGGAAAGTTTTGTTGTCACTATACATCGAGCATATCCAAAGAAAAACATGTTTGGAGCAAGGGAGCAATACAAAGGTGAACTGGAGTGGTGTGATTCTTTTCCAAATTTGATGAAATTGTGGCAGATTATTCTGATTCTTCCAACATGAACTGCTAGTTGTGAAAGGGGATTTTCTAAGTTGAATCGTATAAAAAATGATGATAGATATAGACTTTGTTTGGAAACCTTAGACACTTTAATGTTTTTATCTTTATCAGCACCTCAAGAGTTGCATGAGGTAGATTGGAATGCAGTTTATGAAAGTTGGAAAAAAATGAAGTTGTGATGACCTCTTCCACTAGGTTGAGTAAGCTGATGATGATACAATGTCTTTTTATCAATATTGTAACGTCTATTTTTTGTAGTTCAATACAAACATGATGGGGAAAACACCACAAACTTTATGGAATTGGTAATCTTTTATGCTTTTAGATTGTTTGACATTTTGACTCTTTGGACAATTGGAACTTCTCATAAGACTTTATGCTAAGTTTTTATAGGAATGATACTTTCAGTTGCTATGCATATATTGGTACTGTCTTGGTTGCAACTATATATGTTTGGCTTGTTTGACCTGGATAGTGTCTGTGGATTTGTTTAGACCTGTGGTTTTTTCTTATTGATGTGTTGGTTATATTGTATTGTTCTGATACTACTGTTTATTTCTTATATAGTTGATATGTTTTGATATTGATGTACATGTTTTGATAATGTTGTGTTTTTATATTGTTGTATATTACTTATACAGTTATCTTGCTGTCATGTTTCATATACTTTATCAATAAAATGTATAGTTTTTCTTTGAGAAAAAATAAGTTCCGCAATAAGACATGCATTAGACTTTATGCTAAGTTTTTACAGCAACATTGGTACTGTGTTGGACTCAAATTAAATTCTGCAATAAGACATGCAGTAAGTTCTGCATTGTATTGTTCTAATACTGCTATTTATTTCTTATATAGCTGATATGTTTTGATATTGGTATACATGTTTTGATAATGTCGTGTTTTGATATTGTTGTATATTACTTATACAGTTATCTTGTTGTCATGTTTCATATACTTTATCAATAAAATGTATAGTTGTTCTTGGGGAAAAAATAAGTTTTGCAATAAGACATGCATTAGACTTTATGCTAAGTTTTTACAGCAATGATACTTTCAGTTCCTATGTATATATTGGTACTGTGTTGGACTCAAATTAAATTCTGCAATAAGACATGTAGTAAGTTCTGCAATAAGTTGGCTTAAAATGTATAGTTTTTCTTTGGGAAAAAATAAGTTACGCAATAAGACATGCATTGAGATTTTATGCTAATTTTATACAGCAATGATACTTTCAGTTCCTATCTATATATTGGCACTTTGTTGGACTCAAATTAAGCTTGGTTGGAACTAGATATAGCTCATTATTATTATTGGCTACATTATTAAATAATATATGTTCTATTTATATTAGACTAATATCTTGCAATAATTGTGTATGATAAGAGATCACTTAGCTTCTCTATACATGTGACAACCAATAAGTTTTTTTGTATGATTATATAAGTTTCATGGGTCAATTTCTTGAAGTAACATATGCTCATTATAATAATCATTCTTTTATGTTTGTACAATGGAACTTTACACCACACACTGCACAATAGTGTTAGAATCTACCTATTACTTGGAATACAACAACTCCAGATGTCGAATATCAATTGAACAGGAA
The DNA here is from genome assembly GCA_027924585.1 of Larix kaempferi. Lineage (NCBI taxonomy): Eukaryota > Viridiplantae > Streptophyta > Pinopsida > Pinales > Pinaceae > Larix > Larix kaempferi. Next base: position 1,705,534 of record BSBM01001116.1, read on the forward strand.
ATGGACAAGTCATCTTTCTATTCATTTCCTCCAGGAGGCTTGCAAGTTTGGTTTCACCCATAAACATATTCACAAGATATTTTGCATCCATTAAATTCTAATAAAGGTGTGAAATGGGTCACTTTGTCATTTGGATTTTGGTATAACATATGACATTTCTTTTTGTACACTATTCCTTTCATTTTAATATAAGAATTTCTGATTTTTCAGCTAAATGGCATTGGCATCCCCAGTCCCAATGTCAATAAGGTGGCTACCATATGTTGAATTATTACTATGTTCATAGAGTTCACAAAAGATGGGGGAATTAAAGCAATTGACTTGTTATGGTGATCTAGCACTTATTCTGGAGTCTTTCTCCTTTTTTTTCATATTTTGTTTCAATGTCATTTTTTGGTTCTATGTACATATGTAGCTAAACTAATTTTTTTTTCAGGTTTGGATGTTTGCTTGCAACTTTCAACATATTGACAAGGATTTTGGCATCCATCAAGTTGTAAAAAAGGTATGAAAATGAGCACTTAGTCATTTTGGATTTTTGAAATTTCTTGAAATTAATTTACATTGCTATTTGTTTTAATATATGTTGAAATTTCTATGTACTATTACATTTTCAAATGAAAAGAATATTTTTTTTTTACATGTCAACATTGAAGGGTTTAATATTTCACAACCCTTCAAGATGAAATAGAACCCCGCCCTTCAAATTTGATCCCTGTTCCCAACCGTCCATATAATCTTGTAGGATTTTTATAAATACATTTAATGAAATATAAAAAAATATGTGAGTGATTGGATTAAGTGATCGGTAAGAAACAAGTTAGAGTACAAAATATAAAAGCATATAAATATAATATATGTTCAAATATGTTAATTTTGTAGGAGGATTTCTATAAATATATTTAATGAAATATAATAAAATATGTGAGTGATTGGATTAAGTGATCGGTAAGAAACAAGTTAAAGTACAAAATATCAAAGTATAAATATAATATATGTTCAAATATGTTCATTAGGTTAAGTCTTATTGGGTATCATGGCAAGTCTAGATAGAATCTAATGCTCTAAGAGAATAAGGATATGAGATTCTCTAGCCTTCCACCATCTTTGTGAATGTTGATGGTGTTGAGCATTGACTTCATAATGAATGGGCATGCTAGGACCCCAAGGAGACCAAATACCAAAGAAGGTGACACGCAAAGAACATATTATTTCTAGGATATAGTTTCTTATGGATGAAAGAACATGCATACATGGTAGAGAGTGAAGAGTTTGTGTATCTTTCAAACTAGGCATGAGAAGTAACATGAACTTAGAATTAATTTTCAAGGCCAACGTATTCAAGATCATTATGCATAGGATTAAATTCACTAGCCATTCACAGATGAGAAAAATGTGCGTTGGATGCATGTAGATGTGCGAGCCCATGCAAAATTGGCAATATTGTGCATACAAAAAATAAGGTGTGTGGGGAACAATCAATACAAATGATGATGAATCAAGGTATGGTCAAAGATGGCATGAAATATAGAGGTTCAAGTGCAAGATAATTTATAGGTGTGAGGTAAATGAAGGTGGAAAAGAATGTTTGGAATTGAAAGTTCCACAAAGTAGTCAAGGAGACATGTAAGGAAAATGAATTGCCAATTAGAAAACTGTCGGGAAGTAATTTGTTACAACCAATCTATGTATGGCTCAAGTGCAGACATCTATACAGATACAAGACTTGAAGGATATTGGGCTGGTTGAAACTATTAGTAAGCATACTAATATGGGACAAGAGGATCATATTAAGAAGAGTGCTAAAAGGAAGAGGAAGAAGATGTTGAACTTTGGTTGTCATTTGATGTCAACTAATGTCAAAGAGGATGTCTACTAATTTAGTTTGAGTCATTGATGTCAACTGATGTCAAAGTGGATACAACATTCCTATGCCAGCTTAAAGAAATATATGGAAGCCACTTTGAAGAAGTATATGCAGAAGATGGTGAAGGACATGGATGCCAGTTTGAAGAAGTATATCTAGAAGTTGCATCAAGTCTGAAAATGTGTGTTCAAGGATACATCATGCATGATCAATATGAAGAAGCATCTAAGGAAGGATACATCATGCATATCCAGTTCAAAGAAGCACATAAGTAATGTATCCTACTACATGTAGTACCTGTGCAGATATCAAGTCCACCAAGTCATACTCTCTCATGGTAGCAGTCAAAGAACTAGTTGGACAAAGGTACACATGCACAAGCAGCCAAGAAGTTGGTTAAGCAAAGATACAAGCGTGCAAGAATGATTGAAAGAAGACTCTCGAATACACAAGCATTGCTTGGTCAATGATCGGGAGTGTGCAAATAATAAGAAACTGAATAGTCCTCAAAGCGTGCAAGTCTTTCTAATCAAAAGATGCTTTAATTTATTAAAGGGCGCACAAGTTCCTAGAAGGGTGTTGTGGTTGAAGTTTATCTATGTGCAAATTCCACAACCGACGGCACAATGGGTGCACAAATACCACAAGTCATGATATGGAAAGGGTCAAACTCCAACCAAGTAGAAGCCAGTGTATGCAAAGATTACGCGAAGTATAAATACATCAAGTGCACAATACCCACAAGAGATGGGACAACAAGGGTCAAAGACTCATCAAGTTGAAGAGTAAGGATGTGCACATACCTTAAAGCAATGGTACATCAAGAGCGCAAGGGTACACCTCTAAGGTGTAAGACCCACTAATTCGTGGACCATAGATGCACAAGACCCACAAAGGATGACATGTGGCATATATGCACAATCTGTGAAGTATGGAAGAAGGGATGCCACAACCAACTTGTTGACATACAATCCATGTCGGACACGTATAAATAGAGATGCAAGTTGGAGATTTGAATCAAGCTTGATGACGAGATCATAGAGCTTCAGCTGGAAGTTACAGATTTATATTTGGGGCATCAAGGGCTCGAGGAAAAGACAACATGATCTAAGTGAGGAGTCGAGTGTGCACATGCAGAGGAATGATGCAATCGATGGTGCGCAGAATGATGATGAAGGCGAAAACATAGAATATGCGCAAGTGCGTGAGGAGTGATTGACAGTATCGTAGATAGCAAGTAGATAGTAAAAATTGTTGTAAGTTAGTAGTGCAGAAAAATAATCGAAGTATATCAGAATATGCATAGATGTTTAGCTGATGCATGAAGACTAAAGTGAAGTGTGCGAAGTTTATTAGTCCATCTGATGCGCAATGACAGAGCAGTAGTAGGATCTAGTAAGCGTGTCATGATGAGGATGATCTGAGACAAGTGCGTTAAACCGAAATGATGAATCAAGTGATGCATGGCATGTCGCATATTTTCTAAGAGACTGTGGCACTTAAACAGAATGGACACATTAGTAAGTGCATAGTTCCATCTATTACTGGCGCATTATTTCAGAATAACAAACTATCAATTGAAAGCATGGTATCAATTGGTGAGTGCAGTTACGCAGTAGAAGATCGACAGAGCATACTGTAGCGCAGTAGAATCAACAAGCACACAGTACATGAAGTAAGACATCAACATAAGAGTAGAATTGAAAGGAATGAGAAGTCAAGTGATGTATGTAGCATAGTGACGGTGGATCTTTTGCATACGGAGGTAGCACACAACATAAATTATATTAGAAGATCAGAAGTGTGCATGATTTAGAATTTCAAGAAGTTAGAATCACATATTGGATATAAGGGTGGAAGGACGGGGCAAGGATCAGGGGGTTGTTGTAATGTCCGCATTCAAATAATTGCATAGCAGACAATCCCATCAATCGTACCAAGTTCCCTAGGTTGAATGGATACATTTGGAATTGTAATAAGGGAAAAATGAATGATGTTTATACATTATGATAGTTCAAGTATTTAATAAATAGGTTGAATAAATAAATCCAAGAGAAATTATAGGGGGCAAATGGTTTTGAAGACATATGGAGGATGTGGGACCCACACTAGCTTGGTTTCTCACTGCCACATTGCATATTTCTCTTTCCATTTCGAATCCATGGGAAGGAAATCACTATGGAGTGAGTTGGTAAGTCATACACATGGCATTGAGCATCTTAGGTCGAAATGGGATGGAATGGTAACCTCCATGGAAGAGGAAGAGTCAAATTGGAAGCTTGTGGACACTTCACTAGTGGATTTGGACCCAAAATCCGACGACCTCCGACGAAAAAGGACTGTGTCATCGGATTTCACCATAAAAATTTCAAAATTTGATGATTTTTTTAAAAATGATAGAAGGAGACGTCGGATATCCGACGGCTATGCCGATATCCGATGAGGCCTCTGGGATATCCGATGGCTTTGTGGATATGCGACAACATATTAAGCCTTAGGATGTTGGATATCTGATGCTAAGCTATACCACCCGAGGATGTCGGAAATCCGACATCAAAATTCCAACGGCAAGTAGGTTCAAGGTGTCGGATATCCGATGGAAGGTTGACTTTTAAAACTTATAACTAGTGAAACATTCCAACATGTTTTCTATACAAGCGACAGTTTGTGGAAGTTCTTTTTATTTGGCGGACTGTTTTTCATTATTTCCATTGTTTTTGTGATTCAAGTGAGCGAAGTGTGGAGCTTCATTTTCTAAGATTGATAATCTTCATTCAAGCTCTTTACGATAAAATGTCAACTAGTAATATTCCTAATCCAGATAAACGAGATCGACAATTGCTTGCTAGATTGTGGGAAGGAGTTGAAAGAAGGGGTGATGGGAAATTCTATTGTCCATGTAGTCAATGTAAGGGCTTTAAGAGGAGAAGAATTTTGATCACAACAGCCAGAAAACATTGTAGGGAGCATGGGCATGTTGAGGGGGGACATGAATACCATCCATTTGTAAGTTTTGCATTATATATGTTTTTATTTTGATTGCTTTTGTAAATTTTTGTATTGATCGTGGTTTCAATAGATGGGGACTAACATGGACAATAAATATTATTTTAATATTAAATATTTATTATAATATTTTTTTTCTTTTGTGCATGTTGAATCTAGGGTATAGTAGAATGTAATATCCCTTTTTCAAATTTTATTAAAATGCCCAATTTTCCATTTTTTTTCCCAATTTCGACCTTTGACTAGTTTTACTGTTTTGACCTCCAAATCAACCCAAATGCTCCCAAATCTTCTGTAGGAGTGTATGAATGGTATTTAGACTTGAATATAAGGTTCAGGGATGTTTTATGGCCCTCCAAATACTGCTGCAAACTTGATTTGTATTCTGATCAATATATGTAATTTTGACTAGTAATTTGTGCATCAAATCCCCCTCGGGTAACACTGCAAATGGCCTTCCAAATGCCTCCAAACTCCCACAAATTTATGAACAGAGGTATATAATGTGTTAATTATGTGATTAAGGTCTCATATGCACCATTAATTGATTTTTAATACTGTTCTAACTCTCTCACATTCAACAGCAAAAACCCCCAATTCGACCCTTGGGGAAATGGCACTATTTCACCTCCCAATACAACTAAACTGAGTAAAAATGCTTCAAATGCTCAAGTACAGTACATGAAACTTGTATAAGACATCCATGGAAATATATTTATCACAAATATATCATAGAATAATCCATACATTCGAAATCATCATCAATACATTGGCTCACAACAAGGTAGTGGGGAAATGGCATTGTTCTTCCATTAAAAATGAGATTTATACATTTCTACTTGGAATTTCGACCTGAAATTTTTTGGAGATGAAGAACAGAGTATTTAATTCATATTACAAAAGAAATGGGGCATTAGAATCTCCCCCAAAGAGTACAATAGCTCACCAAAAACGCCCTCCCTCAAGGAGCACGAATATGCCTTCAAAACTGGAAACGGTGGAGAGAAAGTGCTGCACTAAACCAAACCATGAAACTTCCTGTAGCTGCTACCTGCAAATACAAAATCCATTAAAGCACCATGAAAGACCTGAGTGGCCTCTCCAAACACCAACTTGGATGGGAATCTTTCACCCTCGAAATTGGCTAAGGCAAGAAACTAGTCATCCACTAGCTCTCTCTTCACAAATGCAATTTTTCTCAAATCATCAAAAGACATTCTCATACTTGATTTCTACATTTTATAATCAACATTAGCCTTCAAGGGGTCGAAATCCTCTCAATAAATTCAATAATTTTCCATTTAGAAAATATTCCTCATTTGCCACTTGTCTCCTAGTTCCAACCTTCCATCTTCTCCCAAATTTGAATTTGAGTCTCTTTAGATTCCTCCAACTCCATGAGCGCCTTCTTGAGCCTATTTTTGGGGCTGACATGTCATAATGGTCAGGTGTAAGAAGTCAGGTCTGAATTTTGTCATAAAATGTCATAGATGCTTCATTATTATTGTCATAAAACTAGGGAATCTAGCCCATGTGTCCACTAGTCTCCAATTTGACTCTTCCTCTCCCATGGAGGTTACTATTCCTTCCCATTTCGACCTAATATGCTCAATGCCATGTGTTATGACTTACCAACTCACCCAAGAGTGTTCACCTTCCCATGAATTCGAATTGGCAAGAGAGAGCTGCCATGTGTCATTGAAAAATCAAGCTAGTGTGGGTCCCACCACCTCCATATGTCTCCAAAACCACTTGCCACCTAGAATTTCTCTTGAATTTATTTATTCATCATATTTATTAAATTCTTGAACCCTTCTAATGTCTAAATATCATCTATTAGTTTCCTTATTACCATCCCACATGTGCCCATCCAACCTAGGAAACTAGTAGGATTGATGAGATTGTCTTACTATGCACTTATTTGAATGGGGACATTACATAGAATAACTCATTTATTTGTTCATTAGTGAGACTAACCCACTCACCGGGGAAAGCGCTTAACTCTCTATATTTGTGACACTTTCCATCATGACAATAGAAATAACGACTATATTGGCATGTTGTAATTTCTCTTATATTTTCTCTATAGAAATTACCATAGCATCATTTATCTTACCTTAGTGGAGTACAATATGTGAAATTTTGGGTTATATTTGAGTAGCTTTGCTCAGTAATTGGGTCAATTATTATGTCTCTTGGATAGTTTGGAGGCACCTATTTGACCAACAGTACAATTGGCTGTTATTCTTTTCATCCCAACAGTACAAAATTTGTTACATTTTAAATGCATCACATAAATGTTTACATTTTGCGTTTGAATTTTTTACATTTTGCGTTTGAATTTCTTATATTAACTTTTATCTATTGATGGTTTCATGTAATTACAAAGGAAAGAAATCCTAGGGCACTTCGTCTGGAGGAAGTGCTTCCAGAACAAGTACCGGAAGCTATGAATATTAATGGAGAACAAGTTAATGATCACATTGAAGAAGATGATCATACTGATAACATAGTTGAAGATGATGTTACAAATAATTTGATCCATGATGTAGCTGGGGTTTTCACCCTAGTTTGTGCAAATGAGCACCTACTAAGGAGAAGGGACTCCTTAGTAGCAGTTCAGAAAAAAAGTAAATGAAAGACAATACAGTAAAATGGTAATTATTCTAAACATGTGCATAAAACAGAAAAGACAAGATAATAAAAAGGGTTTTTTGTATTGATTATACCTCCAATGTGAAGGTTGGTGAAGCCTTTGCAGCAGTCCAAGAGGGTTGCTTCCAAGCTTCCAGTTTTGCTCCTTTCTTTTTCTCCAAAGGGTTGGAAATGGGCCAAAGGGGCACTCAAATGTGAAAATAGCTCAAGGGTGAGCTAGGGTTTCAGGAGTGATTTTGGTAGAGTAAGGGTGTGGTTGACTGTGGATATGAAATGAGGGGCCTCCATCACCTATTTATAGGATTTTAATGGTGGAGTGCTGGCCCATGGTTTTGGGCACCATATGGTTTAGGTCAGTTGTATAAGGTTTTTGCTTCCTTTTTCCCTCTTTTTCCTCTTTTTTGTATTTTTTTTATTCCCTTTTTAGAGGGTTTTTGCTATTTTGGAGGAATTTTGGATTATTTTGGGGGAAAAAGGGGTTTTTTTGGCCTTTTGGAGGCTTTTTTAATGGTTTTGTGGCCTTTTGGAGGCTTTTTAATGGGATTTTAAGGTTTTGGAGGCAAATATGGTAGGAAATATGGACAAATGAGTCATGTAATGGGGTAGATGAGGTAGTGAGCACTTTTTGGGTGTTAACAGATTGTCCCCTGATGTGTGAGGGAAGGAGCTCATCGTATGGCCGATAGACATCATAAGTCTTTTATGGTTTTCCTGGGGTGTGGAGAAGAGAAGAAACGAACTAGAGCCCGGAACAACGGTCTCGAACAAACTGCAAAAACTGAAAGTACATGACCTCAATAATGAATGAGGAATAATCTGAACATATGGACGAAGCGGGCATTCCCATGCTCATATCAAGATATAGAACAACAATAACAATGGGGTCCAAAATATGGGGACCTGACATATACATGGCCTCAAATAATAAATGAGGAAGAATCTCAATATATGGACAAGGCAGGCATACCCATGCTCGTATCAAGATACATAAAAAATAACAGTGAGGCCCGAAAAGGGGGACTTGTAGGATACATAGAGAACCACTGTGTACATCATAAGGGTCCAGAGGGGACACAAAGATGGGACATACTGTTGGGCTGAAGAATTGGTACACTGGAATAACTACAGTGCTGCTGAGTGGGGTACCAGAGGAACTGAGGAGCTGCTGGAGCATAGTGACGGGGAGTCATATCCTCAATGGTACACTGAACTGGGTACTCAAGGAAGCATATAACTGGATGGCTTCCGAATACAATCGCCAACGCAACCCGGACATCCACGGGAACATATAACAGGGTGTTCCGAAGTGACTCACCAATGTGCTAGAGTCGGGGAAAATCCGGGGTCTTCGACCAATAACTAAAGGGATATAAACCCTTCGCGATTCTCAACGATGCAATCAAGGTGTTGAAGTCGAGCATGTGAGAAACAACCACTCGGAGAGGCAATGATGACTCCTCTCAAAATGGTCCGTAGGCACTCACCACAGATGGTGATGGGTCCAAGGCGCAGGGACCTCTGGGTCTATCCTCTAGAATAGAGGGGCTGTCGTCGACAGAGGGAGACCTGTAACTAGCAAGGCAATGATGTTTCCTTGGTAGGAGCGCGAGGGGGAAAACCGAAGTGTGAGAGTACTGATGGTAGGACTAACATACTGTGGGGGATAATTGGGAAAGTAGAGTGGGTGGATTCAAACTTCCTTTGTTCAGAGTATGATGGCGGGGGATGATCGGGAAGCATATGAAACTGACTGGAGGGAAAGGGATCATAGCTGTAATGGATCAAGGATAGTGACTGGGATGAGTGATACTCAAGCTGGTGTAAAATGGCAGGAGACTGCAGAATACTGTAAACAAAGGCGACCTGATTGGGGGTGCTACCGAGATGATCGATCATAGTGCCAAGAGGCATGGGGGGACTTCTTCATGGGTTAAGGAACTAGAAGAAGTGTGTGTAAAATGGTACTGTCGTGTGGATTTATACGAGCCCAGGACAGTTCATGCTCGTGATTGATTTCAATTTTAAGGAGTCTGAAAGCGATAAGAAGACTCTGAAATAATGGAATGGTACTGTCATGTGGATTTGTACGAGCCCAGGACAGTTCATGCTTGTGGTTGCTTTTAATTTTAGAGATTTTGAAAGTGATAAGAAGACTCCAGGGGGTTGATTTTTTGTGTGTTAGTCTCCAAGGCCCGAAGAAGCATAAAAGGATGCAATGAATAACTCTTCTAGCCGGTGTGACTAGAGTATTCCTTTTTCGTAAGTAGTCTACCAGGTCCGGAAAAGGGTTAAACTTATACCAGATAGACGCCCTTTCAGGTACTTTAACGAGCATGAAAGGAAGCAATATTGCTCGGCGATCTTTTCATTGTTTTAGGAGTCAGAGAAGAGCTTAACAGAAACTCCCTAAGTCCCTTTTTCTTAAAGGACTTGTCCAGCCCGAAAAAGGGATAAAATTATACCGAACAAAAGGAATGGTTAGGCAAGGAGGAAGTGCTCAATCAAGGAACATTGATGATGACCAAGAACGAGGGTAGGGGGGAACACTGGTGGGCCTCCTTGTGGGATAATGAATGGTGGAAAAATAACAAAATAATTGTAGTATGGCAGGAGTGAATGGCTCATGTAAAAATGTGGAACAATTCGATGGCGGCCAATGTGGCACTCAAACCGAGGCAACAAGGTGTCGGGACACAATGTTGAAACTGTACCTGGTGAGAGTGAGAAATGATCTCAAGCATCATCACGGGATCGAAAAAATGAATCCGATGATATCAAATATATCAAAAACGGAGAGCAACGGAAGTGGCACGCAAACCGAGGCAACTAGTGGTGTCCTTAAAATGCTCAAAAAATGATGTTGAAAAAATAAGAAAACAAGTTGACCATCATGATGGTCTCGTCGTGCTGATTCCAGTGGTGGAAACGGTTCAAAAAATGGACTCCGTATGCGTCTAGAATGGCCAAAACAAGAAAAAGTCAACGGACTATAAATAGGAAGTGGGTCCAACATGACAAGTGTCATTTGGACTTGTTGACTTTGACTAGTGATCAGAGTGGACCAGAGTTGAGTTGGTGTTTCTGGACGATCTGACCGGCCTTTTGCAGATCGGGGAGTTACAGGTATTTCGATAAACTCATACCTGCATTTTCATTGGGTTCGGGGGGGGTAGTGGGTCCCAGGGGAGTTTTTGTACGGTCCACGTGGGGTGTACCGCGGGTTTGTGGGGTGGAACCGCAGTCAGGGACTGTGGGTTCCGGGGCAGTTCACATGGATGGGGACCGCGAGGTTTGGGTCGGAATACGCGGTCTGGTACCGTGAGTTTCGAGGCTGGACTTGCAGTTCTGGACCGTGAGTTAAGATCCTACAGACGCGGCCCCATACCGCGACTGTAGCCCTGACAGTCGCGGTCGAAAATCGTGACAAGGGAACCCAAAGCCGCGATTGGGATCGAGCGTTAGGGTTTCATCGGGGGTGGGGGTGGGGGAGAGTTACTTCTTTGACATGAGTCTGATGAGTTTGCCTTGTGTGATTGACAGGATGTCGTTGGTGCTTTGGCGAGAGTGGGATGTCCCGGATGAGATAGTGGATGTCATCCGGAGGGATCGGCATGTGTGGTCTACATTGGGGTTGTGCGGGCTATTGAAGTTTGCACAGGTTCCTATGATGCATTCAGCAGTGCTGCTGCTGAACCGATTAGTGAGCTTTTGGGAGCCGGACATTCAGGCATTCAGGGTACAGGGAGAGAGGGTGGATCTCACCCTCGTAGATGTATACTTCTTGATGGGGTTTCCCTGTCTGGATAGGGTGGTAGATACACAGCCACAAGTATCCGCAGCTGTGGATATGGAGGATATGTTGGAGCGGTACTGCGTTCTGGAGGCTAGGGTGTAGAGGAATGCACTCCGGGTGGTGGACCTGCAGGAGCCAGTAGTACAAGCGATTGCGGCATGCATGGTTCAATTTTTGGGGTCCCAATCACCTGAGAAGGTGTTTGGGGGCCAGATGCAGCTGGTGGAGCGGGTGCTAGATGGTGTCTATTATGCCTAGGGCCAGATGTTCCTCACTTGTGTTCAGCGGCAGCTGACATCGGTGAAGGAATCTGGCAAGGGATTCTGTTATGGATCCTTTATGTGTGCCTTCTTCATGGAGCAGGTACCTACACTGCGGCCGCAGGTGCCGGTCAAGGCAGGAGGACTTAGGGAGCCGCGCATGGTGCGGTGGGGAGAGATGATGTGCCGCCGAGGTGGTGGTGAGGTTGGGAGATACTTTACTCAGGAGCTCTACCTTTAGTGGTTGTAGATGCCGCTGACACTGGATGATTATCCATACAGAGATATGGACTACACCAGGGATCCGGAGGCACCACGGCCACCAGGGCAGGTGTGGGGACCAGATGGTACATATTGATTTGCTTGTATGGTATGGATGTCAAGATAGACTAGCAGGATATGGACCAAGTCATGAAAACAATAGGTCATGGCTCGCTGGAAGGTGGCACCAGCATTTTTGAGGCCGAAAGGCATGACGCGATAGGAAAAGGTGCCCCATGGGGTGGTAAAGGCAGTCTTGTATTGATCCTCCTTACGGATCTGAATCTGGTTGTATTTGAAAAAACCGTCCATGAAAGATAGGACTTCATGCCCCGCACACGCATCGATGAGTTGGTCAATAAATGGCATGGGGAAGTTTCCTTTGGGACAGGCTTGGTTTAAATCGCGGAAGTCATTACATACTCTGATGGTGCCTTGTTTCTTGTTAACAGGGACGGGGTTTGAAACCAAAGTGGTATACGCAATAGGATAAATGAATCTTTCCTTGCGAAGTTTCTCAATCTCTGCTTTAACAACGAGGATCTTTGAGGGATGAATGGGGCACCGTTTCTGGCGAACGGGGGGTACATCTGGCCATGTGTCAATGTGGTGCTCTATAATAGCGGGGTCAAGACCAGGCATTTCGGTATAGGACTAGGCAAAGACATCATGGAACTCTTGGAAAAGTTTTTTGTACTCTCCAATCTCATACTCACTGCAGGAGGCTCCTAATGTAATGATTTCAAGAGCATCGGGTGGGTCAGAGATATCGATGTGGATGACAGGTGAGATGTTGGTCATGTTACCCTCCTCAAACGCATCAGGAGCAAGAATGGGATCCTTAAACCAGTCGAATTTGGTGGGAAGGAAATCTTTGGACTCAACCACAAATTGGGTGGCTGTGGTGGAGGATGACTCTTCTGGGAGGAAATAGGAACGATGGTGCATGTCTTCCCAGGGATAATCCGGGGCAGTGAGAGCTTCTAGAATCTCCTCATCATTGCGGAAACTTTGAGTTGTCGAATCGGTTGACGAGGGAGTGGTAGTCGAAGAGATCATATAAAGGGTGTTAATCTCGTCGGATGAGGGTGATACTGGGGGGTGGATCTCCTCGATTGTGGGGGGTGCCGTCTTAAGGTCCAAATTATTCATCTCGTAGAGAGCTGCTCTGTAATCTGGGAGATCAGGATAGTGATGTGAGTAATGGCCGTAAATACCGCATAGTGCACAAGGGTGGTTAGTACGCAGTGATTTATCATGAGGTTTCGGGGTCGGATCGAGTTCGACAACTGGGATGTTGGGGTCGTCATCAAGCATTTGCATGTGTTCCTGTAATGCAGGTAATTGTGGACATTGATGAGTCGGATGGCCTAACTCATCACAGAACGGGCATTTGGGAGGAGCACGAAGCACGGGTGGGGGTTTTAATTGCTTTGGGCGGGGGTACAACAGTGTATGGTTGTGGGCCTCTGCCCCCAGTGGGCTTGATAAGAGGGGGGGGATTTGTAGATAACGAAGGGGTCGTGACATTGGGAGGTGGTTGACTAGTAGTGACAATGGGTTGCACCGGTTGTAGGACGACATTAGGTGTCGGCGGGGGAATGGGAGGCAAAATATACCACACGGGTAATCCTAAGGTTAACCTGGGGAGGCTAAGGGTGGCCATAACCGGGGCGCTTACTATGCCTGAGGGAGGGAATAGGAAGGGGATTGTGTGGATGGGTGTAACATCAATGTGACTAGGTACCAATGGTGGTTTGGGTAACAAGGGCGGTTGATTGTTGGGTGTTTGCGTATTGTGGGAAAGGGTACATAGGTCAGATACTTCGGGTGCGAGTGACGGGGGTGGAATGGATTGGAATGTTGAGTTCATCGACATATCTGAGTAAACTCCGGGTCCCACGGAGGAAACAAACGAGGTAGTTGCACCACGAACATGTTGTTCAACCATGGGGAGAACATTCTCTGGTGCAGCGGGGGCATTGGGATTATTGTTGATGCGACGAAGCGGGAAGCGAGGTGCTTTAGAGGTGCCATCTAGTGGAGCCGAAGGTATACGTAACGTCTGATTAGTGGGATGATCGTTAGTGTTTTTGTTGGCGGGAGGGGCTTCAGGGGTGGAGCCATGTTGGTTCTGATGGGTTTGGAGGTTAACATCAGTGGATGACATCATTAACAAGTGGTGGGTACCTGAGTCTAACATGGGTTGATCAGGAGCGGCATAAGTGATCTGTTGTTGTGGTGGCGCGTTGCCTTGAGGGGGAGCCAACGGCTGAGTGTTCACTACGCCTTGGGTTGTAAGGGATTTTGCAGCACCAAAGGTTGATGCTGAGGTGGTGGGGGGTTGGGTGGCGCCTGAGGAGCCGCGTGCCCTTCGCGATGGGAATCATCAGTCCAGAGTTACCGAGATCACTGCAAATTTGGGCAAGCATGTGTGTAGTGGCCATAGACCTCGCAAATAGAACAAGGATGGTTTATTCGCAAATTAGGATTTTTGGCTTGTTTGGGTGGCCGATCAGGGTTCTGGTTGGTAGGTGCCGCATTATTATTGTTGGGGGGATTGGGAGGTTGACCGCCTTGGTCCGGAGAGGGGTTATTCCCACGGTTACGGCCTTTGCCATAGTTTTGCTGGCCCTGTTGGCGCTGGTTATTTTGGTTTTGTTGCGGATTCTGTTGGGCGTACACTTGCCCTTGGGCAGTAGGTGGAGGCTGCGAAGGTGCTGAACCTTGTGGGGGTTACTGATACGTCTGCGGAACGGGTTGTGGGTTTGCCGCAGGGGCTGCCTGTGGTGGGTAATAAGCAGGTTGGGCTTGAGAGGACACAGGAGCTGGTGCAGCCTGTGGGTGGTAATATGGCTGAGGTGCGACCGGGGGGGCGTAAGTGGGGGATGCATGACCAAAGCACTTAGTTGGACATGAGGGTTCGTGGGAGTGGTGGTGATGTGCCATAGGAGCATACGAATTGGTTGCTCCGGACTGTGATGTATCCCGCGAAAGGTTGGGGCTATGGCTAGGACATGTTATGGAAAAGGGTTGGGGATGCGAGGCAACACGTCCAATGATGCCATCTGTGGCATGGGATGCCCCTGGCGCATCGTGACGGGAGGAATCGCCGCAAGGCGTGTCAGGTATGATGGAATACAGATAACTCGATTGGGCGTAAATGAGGTCAAATTGCTTGGCTTTGAGGATGGCCTCTTCTTCAGATTGGGGTCGTTCGGATGTCACATCCTTGGCAATGACAGGAAGGAGGGATTTTAGAAACCAATCTAAGAAGATACGGTCGTCTAACTTGATCTTGCAGAGGCTGCGGCGTCGATGCCACTCATCAATGTGGTCAGTGATGTGGGTAGCTGTGTTCTGTCTGCAAGATAGTAGGATCTCAACTCCCGCGTCATAGCGGACAGGTAACTAAAAGAACTGCAGGAAATTCGAGGCAAGGGAAGTAAAGGTGGCATGGGTCCCATGGGGCTGCTTGATGTACCACTTAGCTGCAGAGCCAGTGAGGGTGCGCTGTAACAGACGGAGGCGGACAGAGTCGTCCACTATGGAGTTGGAGGAACACCATAGATGGAAGGACATAATATGGTTTTGGGGGTCTTCACCTGCCTTGCCCTCAAACTTAGGGATGTCGGAGGGGAGCTTGGTGGGCATGTGAGGCCATGTAGGGTCATGTCTGATGGGATCATTAGTCAGTCTAGCTAGGTCAGGAAGGTTGAGACTAGCCATGAATGGAAATCTAGTAGAAGGATGTGACATACTAGTGGGTGCGACCATGTTGGGGCCAATGCCCCCAAATGGAGGGGCAGGGTTTTGGATGCTTCCTCCAAGTGGAGCAACGAAAGTGGTATGGGACGGTCCTGCACCGCCAAGGGTAGTGTGAGTCACTAATGGAGTGGGAATAGGTATTCCAGCTACTGGAATGGGTACAGTGATCGGAATGGTAGATGTGGGCCCCATCGAGGGCATACCCAAAGCAGGTGTGGTAGCTGGTGTGGTGATGGATGCTCCACCAATGGTCCCTACAAAGAAAGGGGTGGAAGTCACGCCAGCCATGGGGCTGGTTGGTGCTGTGTAAGTGGGGTTCTCGGAATCTGCCTCAGAATCAGAGGTAAAATAAGGGGCATCTAGATCGGGTGACGGAGTTCTATGCCGTTGACGAGTGGAGTCAAGTGACAAGGCTCGAGATCTATGATGAGTGGTATCAAGTGATGAAGATCTATGTCTATGACGGGTGATGCCAAGTGAACCGTGCTGTGGGGGCTCACCCTGGAGGCGCTGAGAATGTCTCGGGGAATCAATGGTGACGGATGGTGTCAAGTATCTGGGGGTTGTGTTGAGTGAAAAACAACTCAAAAACCCTAATGCAACCGAGTGTGCAGAAGGAGAGCTCAAAAAATATGGCACTCAGTACAACAACCAACTCAAAACACTTACTGTAACAGCTGTGCTACAATAAGTGGAGTATCAACAGAAATGGTCAGAATACCAACAAGCAGCAGGTTTCCTAAAAAATAAAAATAGTGGACTCGCTAGACCAAAAGGAGGTAAGGGAGCATGCAAACACCTAGCTAAATAGTATTCTGACTCAACTAGACATATCCTCTGTAAGGTGATGAAATCTAAGTCAGACAATATGGATAGTAGAGCCAAGTGGCTAAAGATATCCCCCTACTGGGAGGGACACCGGGGTAGTCAATCCTAGAAGAAAAGCAACTAATATACCCCATTCATGACACGTTCGGTTGGGTGAATCTGCCATTTGGTTCTATCGCCGCTGTATCCCCATACGGGTGATACACCGAGAACTGCGAAAGGTATCCTTCGGTTACTGAATGGATTGCAGTATTCCACTCAGGCTTCCGAAACCAGTCTGGTGACTTCAACCCTCCTAGGGGAGAAGCCTTCCCGATAAATTGGTTTTAAACCGTGTCAAAAAATACTAGGGGATTTTGGTTCCCTAATGGAAAACAGCTATGTCTCAAGTGTAAGCAACCGAGGGTTGTTATTTGGATGTCTATCCTCCCGATCCTACCTAACTACAAAAATTCTTATGTGTTCCCCAAGTGGGGTTAGAATGTTGGTTGTGTTAAGTAGTATTTTAGGGCTCACTTGAATTAGGTGACAGAGTGTGTGCATGTGAGATGATGAACCCAAGTAAAAGTGCCATGGGGTGGGAAACTTTCTAACTAAAAATAACAATACAAAATTTAAACTTTGAAATGCAAAATTTTCTCTTTTCAATTAAAATGCTGAATTTTGTTTTTTTAAATATTCTGTAAATGGAACATAAATAATACTGTAGAAAAAAGGTTGTAGGGAAGTATGGCTGCGGATAGGACAGATGGCTGTGCAGGTGCAGAAAATATTGCAACAAAGTGTTGGGTTCAAAAACAGGAAAAAAGTGTAGAAAATAGACCGCGGGTCTGTGGCAAATCTGACCGGTCGGACCGCGAGAAACAGTGCAACAGTCATGGACGGGTTACGGGATTTTGGCCGAAAGACGCAAACGGACCGCGGGAAAAAGGTCGAAAGTCATAGGCAGGTTGCAGGAAAATGGCTGGAAGCCGCAAGCGGGACGCGGGAAAAAGGCCGAAAGACGCAGGCGGGTTGCAGGAAAATGGTTGAAAGCCACAAGCGGGACGTGGGAAAAAGGTCGAAAGATGCAGGCAGGTTGTAGGAAAAGGGCTGAAAGCTACAAGCGGGACGCGGGAAACAGGTGGAAAGATGCAAGCGGGTTGCAGAAAAATGGCTGAAAGCCGCAAGCGGGCCGCGAAAAAATGGGTTAACAGCCGCGGTCAGATCGCACGAAACAAGCTGATAGCCGCGGTCAAATCGCAGGTAATAGACTGGAAACCGCCGGTAGGTCACCGGAAACAGTCTGAGAGCCGCAGTCGGATCGCAGGTAAATGCCTAAAAGACGCGGTCGGAACGCAACTGCGAGGGGCAAAAGACGTGGTTTACGATAGCCGAAAGGAAAAACAGAAAAAATTTGCAGAAAATTAAAAACGTTTAAAACTTTAAAACTATAACCAGAAATTCAAAGGAACACAAGGAGAGTCACCAAAACTGTAGCTAGGGTTTTCACCCTAGCTTGTGCAAATGAGTACCTACTAAGGAGAAGGGACTCCTTAGTAGTAGTTCAGAAAAAAAGTAAATGAAAGACAATACAGTAAAATGGTAATTATTCTAAACATGTGCATAAAACAGAAAAGACAAGATAATAAAAAGGGTTTTTGGTATTGATTATACCTTCAATGCGAAGGTTGGTGAAACCTTTGCAGCAGTCCAAGAGGGTTGCTTCCAAGCTTCCAGTTTTGCTCCTTTCTCTTTCTCCAAAGGGTTGGAAATGGGCCAAAGGGGCACTCAAATGTGAAAATAGCTCAAGGGTGAGCTAGGGTTTCAGGAATGATTTTGGCAGAGTAAGGGTGTGGTTGACTGTGGATATGAAATGAGGGGCCTCCATCACCTATTTATAGGATTTTAGTGGTGGAGTGCTGGCCCATGGTTTAGGTTAGCTGTATAGGGTTTTTGCTTCCTTTTTCCCTCTTTTTCCTCTTTTTTGTACTTTTTTTATTCCCTTTTTAGAGGGTTTTTGCTATTTTGGAGGAATGTTGGATTATTTTGGGGGGGAAAATGGGTTTTTTGGCCTTTTGGAGGCTTTTTTTAATGGTTTTGTGGCCTTTTGGAGGCTTTTTAATGGGATTTTAAGGTTTTGGAGGCAAATATGGACAAATGAGTCATGTAATGGGGTAGATGAGGTAGTGGGCACTTTTTGGGTGTTAACACATGATTCATTTAATGTTGGAATGGATGTTGATGATGTTGATGATGATCATGAAAATGATGAACATTTTGATGATATTCATGATATACCTCTTCTTGATAAGGCATATGAACCCTTTTATGAGGGCTCCAAGACAAATATTCTCTCTGCTATATTGTTGATAATGAACTTGAAGGTTATGAATGGTCTTTCAAACATATCAGTCACATGGATGTTAAGGTATGTAATATATTCTATCACAAAATAAATATGATTGTGTATTTTATTGTTAATTCATATATAAGTCAAATTATTACGGATGAAATTTGCTTCATTAATATTAATTCTATATTATATTAACTAGATTTTTATTTTAATTTGTTGTAGCATGATAGGTGAATATTTGTTACCACCGTCAAATATTTTACCTCGCACATATCGAGATTTATCTGCCATCATGAACGAAATTGGAATGCAGTATGAAGCAATTCATGCATGCCCCGATGACCATGTTCTATATTACAATCAACATGAATTTGCAACAGAATGTCCTGAACGTCATATCAATAGATACCGCACAGATCAAGTAATTTAAAAGGTGCCTCGCAAGGTTCTACGTTATATTCCCATTATTCCACGTTTGCAACGACTGTTCAGGTGCAAAAACATAGCGCAGTTTATGGATTACCACGCACGGAACATAAGTCAAGATGACATTATTCAGATGCCTGTAGATGGGTCTGCATTTAGAGATATGGAGGAAAAATGGCCTCACTTTAAAGAAGAACCTCGTAATCTTAGGATTTCTTTGGCAGCAGATGGTGTCAATCCATTTGTAGAGATGAGATCTGTTTACTTGGTGTGGCCTATTTTTGTTATCAACAACAACATTCCTCCATGGTTGACAATAAAGAGGGAGCACATAATGTTGTCGATGATTATTCTAGGTACGAACCCTGCAGTTCTTTTTTAATGTAGTGGTACCTCATTTGTCGTATTTTTGTTGCATAATGTCATATATATATTTAATGTTTTTCTATTGTGCAATATGGTTTCATATATATAATCTAAATGGTATATCTCATAATTATATTTTTTATATGTTCAAAACAATCAGGTAAGTACCAAGTCAAAGATATGAATGTCTATATCAAACCTCTTATTGACGAGCTACTGAAGTTATGGAATGGCAGCACTATGTATGACATATCTAGACCAATACGACAAAGGAAATTTCAATTCCATGCAATGCTTGTGTTAGCACTCAGATTTTCCTTGGGCTGTATCAAGGAAACCCTGAGGTAACCTCAAACCAATCTTTAGACTGAAAGTTGGCCTCCTTCAGCCAGAGAGGGCTCTCTCAGCAAATCTACCATCCAATGTCACCACGACAGTAGTTTGACAATAAACTCAATGGCCAAATGCATAAAATAAATAAAAACTTAAGTATTTTTAATGAGGTGGTTACATAAACAAGAAAGGGATACCATTGGGCAATGGAGTCGAGAAACCAAAAAATAATAGATCAGCAGCCAAACAAATGTTTCATACAAAGGAAAGATAGATATTTTATCACAGTCAATAAGATTTTGCAGGTGACAAGGAAAGGAATAAAGATAGTCCACTAACAACGGGCATCAATTTTCAAATGAATCCACTGTTAATTTTGGAGAAATAAATGGATACTCGGATGCAGATAAATCGAGGCATAGAACATGAATCTCAATCTATATGAACGTTCATCTAAGCATAGAATAAAATGACATAATGAAAAGCATGACAAAGAAAGTAAACATGCACATGTAGAGAAAGGGAAAAGGTACAAACTGTAATTTTGAAACAACACATGAATCTTTGATCAAAAATCTGCTCAGTTCTGAGATCTTTATTAATTTCTGGAGACAACTTTGAAAACCCAGAACGGGCTCCTTCCTACTGAAAATACCCCTTTACATGTTTTTTACATATCAATATATAGAAAGACGGCCTATGCCTAATCTTGAATTCAAAACCTAACTGAAACTCTAAAAATAGAAACAGTTACAACTTAGTTTTTTATTTTATTTCAGGAAGTAAATTTGCTGAAAAATAGGCTTCAAAGCCCTAGCTGTATATCTTAGATGGAGATAGCTGTGTACATTTTGAGAAAGGTTTTTATAATTGGGCATGTGCTGAAAAAAAGCTTCTTTCAGTTTCTGAAAATTCGTCTTCATTTGGAAGAAACAACTCTTTGAAGTTAATGACTAAAACAGTAAACTGAAATTCTGGAAAATTGCCCCCTAAAGATGACTTCGATTCTCTTAACCCATAACACCTGTGTAGATTCTGAGAGAGGTTATCGGAGAATGTCTTGTGCTGAATAAACACCTCTCTCGGTTTCCTCAAATGCCTCCAGGTTTGGCGAAACAACTGCTACAAAATGGTGACTGAAACAATCATTTCTTGAAATAAATGAAATTTCATAAACAATTTTCCTATGAAAACAATCCACTGGTTTTTTCCCCATGGTTTTGATTTCTCCCCGTGGTTTTGAATTTTTGAATCTTGGAAAATATTTTCATCTTAAATATTTCCATTCCTATTTTTACGTGATTTATTTCCAAATAAATTACCCAAAAATCCAATGTTATAACATATATTTTAAACTTTTGGGCAATGTATTATTTTCTCTCCGCAACCATTAGGTAGTGGTTTACCTTACCACTTCTCCGACTTGCGGAATAATATGCTAGTGACACGTGGTAAAAGTAAAAACCACGCTAAATATTTCGCACCACCCTCATCATTTTAACCCCGAGCTAGTTGAGTGAGCGGAATGAATGGTAGCCACTTATCCAAACTTTGTCTTTTTCAAAGTTTTAATTTGACATTTTTTGAGATTCGTGCCAAGACTTTGGTGATTGGGTTTGAATATTAATATAAAATATTTATATTAATAACTATGAACTTTTAAATTTTTAAACAAAGACTTGGGCATTTTGGAGATCCGCCATCTTTTAGCCATTCCACCATTTTAGAGCTTCACTAACTATTTTAGAGATTCACCAGTGCTTTATCCACCTAATTTACCATATTGGCCAAATTTAGAAGCCCTGTCAATTCATTTATATGCTCTGCTAAATATAGAATTTTTCCACTAGCTCCTAGTCACAACCTTTGATCTTTTTCTACCTTGATCTTGACCGTTGATTACTTTATATGCTCTTACAAGGTACTTTATTTAATTCTTTAGCTCTTCTTTGGCATGGCCAATGGTCATATGGATCATTTTTTTGGGGGGGACTTGGTGTC
This sequence comes from Larix kaempferi, assembly GCA_027924585.1. Classification (NCBI taxonomy): domain Eukaryota; kingdom Viridiplantae; phylum Streptophyta; class Pinopsida; order Pinales; family Pinaceae; genus Larix; species Larix kaempferi. Next base: position 1,727,433 of record BSBM01001116.1, read on the forward strand.
TTCCTCACTAAACTTAGGAGATATCACAACCAATTTTTTGGATTGGCAATCTTTCATTCACATTGGAAAAATACTGTGCTAACAGCTTGTATGGACAATACATGATGCCCCAGGGTTAACCCATTTTTGTGGTATGTAATTATAAGTTCCACTTTATTTGCATTTAATTTTATGAACTACTAGTTAATATACTACGCACGCATTTTTTTCTAAATAATCCAGTCATTTTGTATATAATTATCATTGACATGGATATTCCATCTCTTTATGTAGGTCTTCAAACAAAGGGGAAATTTGCATGTCCAGTTTGTGGTCCTAAGATAAAATCTCATCGTTCAAAAAGCTTAGGAAAGGAGGTGTTTGATGAGTATAGGCACTTCCTCTCTAAGAATCACAGGTATCGAACTACCGAAAAACATTTGTTCAATGGAAAGCAAGAGATTGCATTAAAACTGCATAGAATGACACCTCGCCTATGGAAGTTGCAATATAATAGAAATCGTCAAGGTACATATAATGAATCATCATATATGTTATGTTGTATTGTATTTTTTAATATTGTGTGTTGTTTACTGTAATTGACATTGATTTATGTAAATTCATGATTGTCGTTCATGTGATGATGAAGGCATTAATGGGCTTCCACGAGGAATGAAAAGTTATCCTAGACAATTTAGTAGGTTTCCCTACTATGAGCACCTACAAATTGCTCATCTATTTGATACAATGCATATCGGAAAGAATGTGACCAAAACATTATGGCGAATATTGGATGGAAGGAGTGACAAAGAAAAAATTGTCAAAATTTGCAAAGACATTCAAGATAGCAACCATGAAATGAAAGACGTCATTCAATTTCTTAGCAATGGAGAGCAAATTAATATCAACTCACTTCCATGGATGTTAACAGACCAGCAAAGTAATGTTGTAAAAAAAGTCATTTGAAAAATTAAATTTCCCACCATATTTTGTGCGAACATGAAGAATATCATAACAAAGAAAGGTGATTTCGCAGGGGTGAAGGCTCACGATTGGCATGTCTTCATGATGGTAATTATTATGGCATGGATTCAAATTTTTTTTTCCTATTCCAGTCAATATGGTTGGTATATTTTTTGTTTGTCTACTCTAATTTGTTGATAAAATGAAATGATTTGTATATTATTGTTACAGTATATTCTACCTCTCTCTATCTCGGACAACTTCGACAACAATGTCAAGCAAATAATATATAGCCTCGGGAAATACATGAGGTAAGTGGTGATTTTTTCCATGTGCTTAGTGTTTTTTTAATTCAACATTGAACTTACATTTGATTTTCGTTCTCTAATACATGTTACATAATATAATGTTTTTTTCCTTTAATCTCTTGATTTAGTTGTCATGTCACTTGTAGATGGTTTCCATCTAAAGACTTCCATAAAGAAGACATAAAGTATTGGAGGAGAGAAATTCCTCATCTCATGTGTGAAATGCAGAAACATCTACCTTCGACATTTTTCAATGCACAAGAACACTACCTCATACACCAAGTTGAGGAGATTGAACTGTGCGGACCTGCGCACTTAAGGTCCATGTGGATGGTTGAGAGGCACTTGAAATTTATGAAGGGTTTGGTTAGACAACGAGCATATGTCGAGGGTTCTATGATGGAGGGATATATGGTATACCAAAACATGCTGTATATTAGTGAATATCTTCCTAAATTAGTAGAAAAGCTCAATTTACGTCGCATTTGTGATCCAGAATCCAATAAGAGTTTCGAAGGGGAGTAACCGAAGGGGAAAGGTAGATCAAGGAAGGTGAAAGGTAATATAACACATTTGACTGGTGATTTTTATGTATATATAATATCATACATATTATATTTTTATATTCAGTATTTTGCATCAATTTAGAGTGTAATATACTTTGTTAAGTTACTAAAAATTTGTATTGAATTTTAATTTTATTGTCATCAAACAGTTGGTCGAGAGTGGGATGTGATTCATTTATACATCGCAAACAATCTTTACTGGATGAAGGTATGGATCGAACGATGTGCACAGTCTGGTCATGGAATATCATGGGAAGGTGTGGCTTCATTGGTTAAAGTTGCACATCGCAATGGAGACACCAATCTAACAAAAAGGGAAATCAATTTAGCAAGAGGTTTAAAAGATAAGCAGGTAAGCATATTAATCATCCACACTATTTTTTTTTGTAAAAAATAATGTTGTTGTACGTCACGCTCATTTTTTTCCTTGTATAGCATTATAAACACGCACTAGTTAATCATAAATATTGGATGATAATTATGTAATCTTTTCCTGAATGGCTTGTTGTAGGTAAAACACCATAAGGCTATGTGGTGCAATGGATGTAGATATCGCATCAAAAAGTTGGATGAAACAAACAAAACATCTGATTGTGGGATATCTGCAGTCTTTGAGGTGACCAATGTTTCTTCTAGAAGTGACAGACATCCAGAACTCTCTGAAAATCGATACTATGGGTATCTGGAAGACATTCTTTAGTGTGACTTTAACTCCTTCAAGGTATTTATGTTCATTGACAAATGGTATAGGT